>OZ005742.1:112829905-113294905 GCA_963930735.1 Dioctria linearis
ACATATATTTCTTATATTTTTCCCTTCTATGTACACGTAAGCACTTTATTCACCAAAAAACTAAATTAAACTGTAGTCAAACTTCAGTCACCTTCCAATTTATAGCAAAAATCACTGGATGTATACTTGCGACCAACAACAGGATATCCTGCTACATTTTCCCACGCTCCTTATCAGCAATACCACGCTTCCGCCCATTCTACACCCTTATCTACAAGAGCATACCTCCGGGGCAACAACAACACCCTTATCACCAAGACTACACTTCCGGACAACACCAGGATATCCTGCTACATTTTCCCACGATTCCTTATCAACAAAACCACACTTCCGCTATGACGTCACTTCCAGTCTAAATGTACATACACGTAGACACTCACATACGTACACTGAACTGTCAAACCTTATCTCAAGGTCAATCTCAAGGTCAAATATGTACGTAGACGTACACGCGCCTTTGTTTACATTTTGGACTTAGAATAGTTTTTCACGGTTCGGCATAGCCTACCTATCGACCGGAAGTGAACTGTCAAACCTTATCTCAAGGTCAATCTCAAGGTCAAATATGTACGTACACGTACACGTGCCTTTGTTTACATTTTGGACTTAGAATAATTTTTCACGGTTTGAGCCAGAATCGGCATAGCCTACCTACTGACAACAGTAACCCTTTCCTTTCCCTGACTCTATTAGCTCCTTCCCTACCAGAAAAATCTATTTTGGGAAATTAGTTTTTTGTAACTATCTAGAATACGAAAAGAAAACAAATATGAAAATAAACATTAATTATAGTTTCTTTTACTAGGTAACTTTCAACAATGGAATTGTTATAATTACTAACTAATTAATTTAATGTAATTTAAAAAATTATGTTTATAAAAAAGATTAATATTTTCCTTCCTTAAGGCTGCATCGCTGTCATAAATAGGACAGCACGGTACACAATTCAGAACATGGGGCGGGCCGCAAATTGATTAATGGAATATTTATTTAAACACTTAAGGAAACAAAATAACGTTTTCTAATTTTTAAATTTGTCCGCCAATTTTTATTGTAAATGATTTAAAAATGAAAATTCAATGATTTTTTTTTAATTTTTCTGGCTTGCAAAGCGGGGCTGCCACAAATTTGAACTAAATTAAATCAATTTTTAACATAAGCTTTTTGAAGTTAATAAGCAAAAAATAACCTTTTCCAATTTTGAAAATTCTACTTATATCTACGACAATTTGACGCAATAGTTTGCTTTACCTGCATTTTACCCATTAAGAAACCAATCTATTGCATCAAATTTTCATAAAAATAAGAAAAAAGTAAATTTCGCTTTGGCCAAGGTACTGAAAGGAGATATAAACTTCCTCTCAAATGAAATTCTCATTTTTTGCCGAAAATATCTGAGAACCCATCATGAGCAAAGTTAACTTAATGACACGTAAGAAGCAGGCGAGATTTCCGAGTGATTTACATTTAAAATGCACACGGCAAGAAAAGGAAGAAAGAAGGAATAAAAATCAATCTCTCTTTAAAGCTTTTTTGAATAAATTTAAAAAATGCGAAAGCGCAAGTTGCATGCAACGCAACAGAATGGCAAATATTTCATTTTCGTAAATAAATGAGAAAGGGCGGAGTTTTCACGTTTTACTCTCATAAAATGCTCACGCGCTTTTGTGAAAACCGGTTTTCATGAAATATTGATAATGTTTGGTAACATGTTGTTGCTGTAAATGGAAACATGTTGTTACTGTAATCTACGATATTTGAACAGCACAGCACGTGTTTCTGTTTACATTTGTTTTCTATGAAGAGATTAAGTGGGAGAACTCATGCTGCGTTCCTGATATTTTCTGGAAAAATGAGAATTTTATTAGGGAAGAACTTTACATCTCCTTTCAGCATCTGGTCTAAAGCGAAATTTTTGTTTTACTTAAAAATGGGAGGAAGTATGACCTGATGTACATTATTATGAATAGATTGAAAGGATTTTGAGGGATTTAATAAGATTTTGTCGTTCGGATAATCCTATGTTCTCTCGATTTTTGTTTTTAACTCGTTGTCTCAGTTGCACTACAATAGCGCATAGCCAAGTTTTTTCTCCCATTAATGTAAAAGACGAAAGTATTACTTGTTTCATTCTTAAAAACACAAAAAAATTTCCCATTTTTCTCTACTGCTTCTTAACTTGTCATTAAGGCCTGAAACACAATTGGAGCTTTTCAGCCAGCTTTATGCCCACCTTTCTGCTAAAGCTGACTGAAAAAGCCGAATTAAATACAACTGGAGTTTTTGACATTTGCAACTTTAACTTGTTTATGTTGAGAATATTTATTAAGGAATGCTAGTTAATACTTCCGGTTTTCCAAAATTACAATAAATGCATACTTTTTTTGGATAGTTTTGAGATGTACCAATTATATGTAAAAATAATACTGAGTTTTTTTTTATGTCCCACAGAAACTGCTTATCTTTTACTAACTCTATAAGTTTTCTTCCATTTTAACATTATTGGTAACTGTTTACTTCTTAAATGTGTCAACAGAAGCCATTCTCATCAAATATTCGACATTCGCAAAGTTGACAACATTAAAAATTCCTTCAAGAGGGCAGTCATTGGGCTTGAAATTTGCAATTTGATCAAATCTCAAGCCAGGTTGAAGCTGGCAAAAAAGTTAAAGCTCAAACTGTGTTCTTCAACAAATCTCAAGCTGGCTGAAAAGCTCCAATTGTTATTCAGGCCTAAGTTAACTTTGGCATGAGTTCTCCCACTTAATCTCTTCACAGCAAAACGAATGTAAACAGAAGCACGTGCTGTTCATATGGCATAGCAATTACACTAACAAATATTGGTTATGCTATAAAAAATATTGGATATTTCTCACAACATTTCAGAGAAAACCAGTTTTCACAAATGCGCTTTAACATTTTATGAGAGTTTGACTTTTTCCTGATTTTTTTTGCTTCTTCCTTCCTTTTCTTGCTGTGTGCATTTTAAATGTAAAACAATCGGAAAACTCGTCCGTGTCTTAACTTGCCATTAAGTAACTTTGGTACTGTGTTTAAGCCATTAATTCAACGAACTAACTTGCATTATCCCTTATTTAAGTATTATTCTTCTAAGTGAAAGAGCTGTGAAAATTGGGAAAAATTACAAAAAAAAAGTGTGCTTTGATCAAAGAGTGTATTAAGTCATTGACGAACACAATTTAGAATTTACTAATAATTCAGTGTACTGTCGAAAATGTGAAAAGGCGTTTAGTAGCTTTTCTTTAGCATTTTATCATAGAACAACAAATCCACATTTTTATACCCAAGATGAAATAATAGGGTATACTAAATTTGTTATTTCATCTATAACGCATAGCAATAATGATGGTAGAGCAAAATGGATTGGACACCCATTAATAATATTAAAAGTTATTTTGATTTTTGCTGTCCGTCTGTCCTGTCTGTTCTCACGATAACCAGTGTTATATATCTGAAATAGACCTAAAAACATATCTGAAAAAAGCAATAAAATAAAAACGTTGAATGCATAAATTTTCATATAAGCTAATCATGCTTAAAAACATGACTAGCTTATCTATTCAATCAGACAACAAAATGTTTGAATGACAAATTGTGCCTTCAGCAGTAGAAATATTTAATTTAAAAAAAATAAAATAAAAGGCAATGTACCTTCAGCACGATTTGTCGTTAAAAGTACAATATGTATATACATACGTACATACATATTATGAAGAAAAAGCTTTCGCGATAAGAATATCGTGCCGCAAAAATACATTCTATGTATACGCGCGCCGCAACTTCAAGCGACGGGACGGTTGCTGATGTTTATAAAAAACATCAAATTACATTTTTTAAGCCACCGTCCATCGAAAAATATTCTGGACTAGTTTAATCAAGTTCAGAATAAACGAAAATTTTTCTCAGGGTGGAAATGCAAACTATGAATTTTCCACCCTGAACGAGGGCTCCTGATCACGATGAAAGTGATCAAGAGCCGATAGAAATTTTATCCGCGGCAGTTCGAGGGAAAAAAGCGTTATAAAAAGAAGAGTTGATGTTGCGTTTGATCACGGTCACCTCAGTTGGTGCTAGGTTAAAAGAAAATCAGATATAGAAATTGGTTCAAATATATATGAATTAGCAAAAAAACTGCCGGTGCTGGTACTATGTCATCTGTGTTTAAGGATATGAATTCCTTAAAGCAGCATGACGAAGCGTTGTACGGCAGGTGGGGCACCAGTTGTCCACCGCCGTAGGTGGTTTAGTTTAGCCACCGTGGTACCTACGTGAGGTACTAGAAGGGTTTCCTCATTAAGCGGTGTGGATGCTATTGTTGTGTGTGTTTGTTTGATTGTCTCCTTGTTGGTGTGTTAACTGTTGTGTTCCGTGTGTGTTATATATCTTAGCGAAAACTTATTATATATACCTCTGTAAACGCATCTATATAATCTAGTAAAAAAATATAATATAAATGTGATTCAGCATAAATGTATCCTGCCTAGTTTAAATGACGTACAAAATTCTTATGTATAACTCAACCTATAAAAGTATGTAATTCAGCAAAATCATTTTTGCAACTCAGTCAAAATGTATGTGTATAATTTGGCATTCCATGTTTTGCCTTGCTACTGTGCTATAACATGATCCATTTCCAAATGCGTGCTTCGCATTTTGTTATGGTCAAGCGACAAAAAATTTTTAGGGTTTTAAGATTTCTAAGGGAATGCCGTGTAGGCTCCTATTTGGCCATGCTTTACATGTTTCGTCCCAGCCACGGGACTCATCAGAAGCTTTACCTATCTCTATAAACGTTCAGTTTATGTTCTGTGTGGGTTTTTCATCCACATTTATGCTATGCTATTTATAATGGTAATTGTTTATTAGGAATAAGTCTTCAGTGTCCTCACTCTATCTCTATTGTTTATTTGTTCGTACTCTTTTGCTTCGTATCTATCTATCACCTTATTTTGTGTTCCAGTGTGTTTTATTGAATCTCATCGCATTTTCCTCGCCCTTCTCCTTATTCTATATATGTATTTCCTGCACTTAAACTATCACTTACCCCTTTTTTCTCTATATTTTCACTCTTCACTTCGATGGTATCCTCCTCTATTATTGTAATCCTTTCCAAAACATCCTCACTTTTTCTTTTTATTTTTGTGTGTATGGTTCCGTTTACTATTTCATTCGTACTTTTTCACTATTTTCTCCTGGCCTCACAATTCGGCTTCCGTTTCACGACTGGGTTTCGTTGATATGTGCGCTTCTGTTTCCCTGATGAAGGTTAAATTGTTTCTTACACGTGTGCGCTCCTGTGTGTGATGATTAATATGGTTAATTCTGCTTTCAACCCCCACGCATTACACTATCTTCCTTATATGAATTTGTCTCTATTTATTATGTCGTTGGTATGCGTACCCGGCTGAATACCCATTTTCTGCTTCCTTTGGTCATGGTTATGTCCTATACTTTGTGCGTGCCCTTGTTTTTCTTCTGTTATCTGTTCTTTTTCTCTGTTGCCGTCTGTGTGTGTTATTCTTGTGCTTATAGTACTAGTGTTCTCAATTCTGTGTGTGTATGCGTAGCTTATTTGCTTTTGTGTTTTCTTGTGTTCCATGGTTGTTGTGTGTGTGTGTTTCTGTGTTAAATGCTTGTTGTGTGTGTGTTTTTGTGTCTGTGTTGTGTGCTCTTGTTCATCCCACATTTATGTGTACTATCCTTCGGTCTTCCCGTTGCTCTATCACTGGTTCCACAGTGCTTGGTGTTGGCTAGTACCGTTGTGATTAAACTCCCGAGCACTCTATCGATGTTCAGCACTGTCTTGGGTGCCCCAGGTTTACTACACAGTGTGGCCAATGGACACTGTGCACTTGGGCTAGGGCACCTATATTTGTACCTGAGCCTCGATACCGCTCTTTTCTAGGAGTAGTAAAACTATATGAATTAGCAAAAAAACTGCCGGTGCTGGTACTATGTCATCTGTGTTTAAGGATATGAATTCCTTAAAGCAGCATGACGAAGCGTTGTACGGCAGGTGGGGCACCAGTTGTCCACCGCCGTAGGTGGTTTAGTTTAGCCACCGTGGTACCTACGTGAGGTACTAGAAGGGTTTCCTCATTAAGCGGTGTGGATGCTATTGTTGTGTGTGTTTGTTTGATTGTCTCCTTGTTGGTGTGTTAACTGTTGTGTTCCGTGTGTGTTATATATCTTAGCGAAAACTTATTATATATACCTCTGTAAAGGCATCTATATAATCTAGTAAAAAAATATAATATAAATGTGATTCAGCATAAATGTATCCTGCCTAGTTTAAATGACGTACAAAATTCTTATGTATAACTCCACCTATAAAAGTATGTAATTCAGCAAAATCATTTTTGCAACTCAGTCAAAATGTATGTGTATAATTTGGCATTCCATGTTTTGCCTTGCTACTGTGCTATAACATGATCCATTTCCAAATGCGTGCTTCGCATTTTGTTATGGTCAAGCGACAAAAAATTTTTAGGGTTTTAAGATTTCTAAGGGAATGCCGTGTAGGCTCCTATTTGGCCATGCTTTACATGTTTCGTCCCAGCCACGGGACTCATCAGAAGCTTTACCTATCTCTATAAACGTTCAGTTTATGTTCTGTGTGGGTTTTTCATCCACATTTATGCTATGCTATTTCTAATGGTAATTGTTTATTAGGAATAAGTCTTCAGTGTCCTCACTCTATCTCTATTGTTTATTTGTTCGTACTCTTTTGCTTCGTATCTATCTATCACCTTATTTTGTGTTCCAGTGTGTTTTATTGGATCTCATCGCATTTTCCTCGCCCTTCTCCTTATTCTATATATGTATTTCCTGCACTTAAACTATCACTTACCCCTTTTTTCTCTATATTTTCACTCTTCACTTCGATGGTATCCTCCTCTATTATTGTAATCCTTTCCAAAACATCCTCACTTTTTCTTTTTATTTTTGTGTGTATGGTTCCGTTTACTATTTCATTCGTACTTTTTCACTATTTTCTCCTGGCCTCACAATACGGCTTCCGTTTCACGACTGGGTTTCGTTGATGTGTGCGCTTCTGTTTCCCTGATGAAGGTTAAATAGTTTCTTTCACGTGTGCGCTCCTGTGTGTGATGATTAATATGGTTAATTCTGCTTTCAACCCCCACGCATTACACTATCTTCCTTATATGAATTTGTCTCTATTTATTATGTCGTTGGTATGCGTCCCCGGCTGAATACCCATTTTCTGCTTCCTTTGGTCATGGTTATGTCCTATGCTTTGTGCGTGCCCTTGTTTTTCTTCTGTTATCTGTTCTTTTTCTCTGTTGCCGTCTGTGTGTGTTATTCTTGTGCTTATAGTACTAGTGTTCTCAATTCTGTGTGTGTATGCGTAGCTTATTTGCTTTTGTGTTTTCTTGTGTTCCATGGTTGTTGTGTGTGTGTTTCTGTGTTAAATGCTTGTTGTGTGTGTGTTTTTGTGTCTGTGTTGTGTGCTCTTGTTCATCCCACATTTATGTGTATTATCCTTCGGTCTTCCCGTTGCTCTATCACTGGTTCCACAGTGCTTGGTGTTGGCTAGTACCGTTGTGATTAAACTCCCGAGCACTCTATCGATGTTCAGCACTGTCTTGGGTGCCCCAGGTTTACTACACAGTGTGGCTAATGGACACTGTGCACTTGGGCTAGGGCACCTATATTTGTACCTGAGCCTCGATACCGCTCTTTTCTAGGAGTAGTAAAACTATATAAATTAGCAAAAAAACTGCCGGTGCTGGTACTATGTCATCTGTGTTTAAGGATATGAATTCCTTAAAGCAGCATGACGAAGCGTTGTACGGCAGGTGGGGCACCAGTTGTCCACCGCCGTAGGTGGTTTAGTTTAGCCACCGTGGTACCTACGTGAGGTACTAGAAGGGTTTCCTCATTAAGCGGTGTGGATGCTATTGTTGTGTGTGTTTGTTTGATTGTCTCCTTGTTGGTGTGTTAACTGTTGTGTTCCGTGTGTGTTATATATCTTAGCGAAAACTTATTATATATACCTCTGTAAAGGCATCTATATAATCTAGTAAAAAAATATAATATAAATGTGATTCAGCATAAATGTATCCTGCCTAGTTTAAATGACGTACAAAATTCTTATGTATAACTCAACCTATAAAAGTATGTAATTCAGCAAAATCATTTTTGCAACTCAGTCAAAATGTTTGTGTATAATTTGGCATTCCATGTTTTGCCTTGCTACTGTGCTATAACATGATCCATTTCCAAATGCGTGCTTCGCATTTTGTTATGGTCAAGCGACAAAAAATTTTTAGGGTTTTAAGATTTCTAACGGAATGCCGTGTAGGCTCCTATTTGGCCATGCTTTACATGTTTCGTCCCAGCCACGGGACCCATCAGAAGCTTTACCTATCTCTATAAACGTTCAGTTTATGTTCTGTGTGGGTTTTTCATCCACATTTATGCTATGCTATTTCTAATGGTAATTGTTTATTAGGAATAAGTCTTCAGTGTCCTCACTCTATCTCTATTGTTTATTTGTTCGTACTCTTTTGCTTCGTATCTATCTATCACCTTATTTTGTGTTCCAGTGTGTTTTATTGGATCTCATCGCATTTTCCTCGCCCTTCACCTTATTCTATATATGTATTTCCTGCACTTAAACTATCACTTACCCCTTTTTTCTCTATATTTTCACTCTTCACTTCGATGGTATCCTCCTCTATTATTGTAATCCTTTCCAAAACATCCTCACTTTTTCTTTTTATTTTTGTGTGTATGGTTCCGTTTACTATTTCATTCGTACTTTTTCACTATTTTCTCCTGGCCTCACAATTCGGCTTCCGTTTCACGACTGGGTTTCGTTGATATGTGCGCTTCTGTTTCCCTGATGAAGGTTAAATAGTTTCTTTCACGTGTGCGCTCCTGTGTGTGATGATTAATATGGTTAATTCTGCTTTCAACCCCCACGCATTACACTATCTTCCTTATATGAATTTGTCTCTATTTATTATGTCGTTGGTATGCGTCCCCGGCTGAATACCCATTTTCTGCTTCCTTTGGTCATGGTTATTTCCTATGCTTTGTGCGTGCCCTTGTTTTTCTTCTGTTATCTGTTCTTTTTCTCTGTTGCCGTCTGTGTGTGTTATTCTTGTGCTTATAGTACTAGTGTTCTCAATTCTGTGTGTGTATGCGTAGCTTATTTGCTTTTGTGTTTTCTTGTGTTCCATGGTTGTTGTGTGTGTGTGTTTCTGTGTTAAATGCTTGTTGTGTGTGTGTTTTTGTGTCTGTGTTGTGTGCTCTTGTTCATCCCACATTTATGTGTACTATCCTTCGGTCTTCCCGTTGCTCTATCACTGGTTCCACAGTGCTTGGTGTTGGCTAGTACCGTTGTGATTAAACTCCCGAGCACTCTATCGATGTTCAGCACTGTCTTGGGTGCCCCAGGTTTACTACACAGTGTGGCCAATGGACACTGTGCACTTGGGCTAGGGCACCTATATTTGTACCTGAGCCTCGATACCGCTCTTTTCTAGGAGTAGTGAAACTATATGAGTTAGCAAAAAAACTGCCGGTGCTGGTACTATGTCATCTGTGTTTAAGGATATGAATTCCTTAAAGCAGCATGACGAAGCGTTGTACGGCAGGTGGGGCACCAGTTGTCCACCGCCGTAGGTGGTTTAGTTTAGCCACCGTGGTACCTACGTGAGGTACTAGAAGGGTTTCCTCATTAAGCGGTGTGGATGCTATTGTTGTGTGTGTTTGTTTGATTGTCTCCTTGTTGGTGTGTTAACTGTTGTGTTCCGTGTGTGTTATATATCTTAGCGAAAACTTATTATATATACCTCTGTAAAGGCATCTATATAATCTAGTAAAAAAATATAATATAAATGTGATTCAGCATAAATGTATCCTGCCTAGTTTAAATGACGTACAAAATTCTTATGTATAACTCAACCTATAAAAGTATGTAATTCAGCAAAATCATTTTTGCAACTCAGTCAAAATGTATGTGTATAATTTGGCATTCCATGTTTTGCCTTGCTACTGTGCTATAACATGATCCATTTCCAAATGCGTGCTTCGCATTTTGTTATGGTCAAGCGACAAAAAATTTTTAGGGTTTTAAGATTTCTAAGGGAATGCCGTGTAGGCTCCTATTTGGTCATGCTTTACATGTTTCGTCCCAGCCACGGGACTCATCAGAAGCTTTACCTATCTCTATAAACGTTCAGTTTATGTTCTGTGTGGGTTTTTCATCCACATTTATGCTTTGCTATTTCTAATGGTAATTGTTTATTAGGAATAAGTCTTCAGTGTCCTCACTCTATCTCTATTGTTTATTTGTTCGTACTCTTTTGCTTCGTATCTATCTATCACCTTATTTTGTGTTCCAGTGTGTTTTATTGGATCTCATCGCATTTTCCTCGCCCTTCTCCTTATTCTATATATGTATTTCCTGCACTTAAACTATCACTTACCCCTTTTTTCTCTATATTTTCACTCTTCACTTCGATGGTATCCTCCTCTATTATTGTAATCCTTTCCAAAACATCCTCACTTTTTCTTTTTATTTTTGTGTGTATGGTTCCGTTTACTATTTCATTCGTACTTTTTCACTATTTTCTCCTGGCCTCACAATTCGGCTTCCGTTTCACGACTGGGTTTCGTTGATATGTGCGCTTCTGTTTCCCTGATGAAGGTTAAATAGTTTCTTTCACGTGTGCGCTCCTGTGTGTGATGATTAATATGGTTAATTCTACTTTCAACCCCCACGCATTACACTATCTTCCTTATATGAATTTGTCTCTATTTATTATGTCGTTGGTATGCGTCCCCGGCTGAATACCCATTTTCTGCTTCCTTTGGATATGGTTATTTCCTATGCTTTGTGCGTGTTCTTGTTTTTCTTCTGTTATCTGTTCTTTTTCTCTGTTGCCGTCTGTGTGTGTTATACTTGTGCTTATAGTACTAGTGTTCTCAATTCTGTGTGTGTATGCGTAGCTTATTTGCTTTTGTGTTTTCTTGTGTTCCATGGTTGTTGTGTGTGTGTGTTTCTGTGTTAAATGCTTGTTGTGTGTGTGTTTTTGTGTCTGTGTTGTGTGCTCTTGTTCATCCCACATTTATGTGTACTATCCTTCGGTCTTCCCGTTGCTCTATCACTGGTTCCACAGTGCTTGGTGTTGGCTAGTACCGTTGTGATTAAACTCCCGAGCACTCTATCGATGTTCAGCACTGTCTTGGGTGCCCCAGGTTTACTACACAGTGTAGCCAATGGACACTGTGCACTTGGGCTAGGGCACCTATATTTGTACCTGAGCCTCGATACCGCTCTTTTCTAGGAGTAGTAAAACTATATGAATTAGCAAAAAAAACTGCCGGTGCTGGTACTATGTCATCTGTGTTTAAGGATATGAATTCCTTAAAGCAGCATGACGAAGCGTTGTACGGCAGGTGGGGCACCAGTTGTCCACCGCCGTAGGTGGTTTAGTTTAGCCACCGTGGTACCTACGTGAGGTACTAGAAGGGTTTCCTCATTAAGCGGTGTGGATGCTATTGTTGTGTGTGTTTGTTTGATTGTCTCCTTGTTGGTGTGTTAACTGTTGTGTTCCGTGTGTGTTATATATCTTAGCGAAAACTTATTATATATACCTCTGTAAAGGCATCTATATAATCTAGTAAAAAAATATAATATAAATGTGATTCAGCATAAATGTATCCTGCCTAGTTTAAATGACGTACAAAATTCTTATGTATAACTCAACCTATAAAAGTATGTAATTCAGCAAAATCATTTTTGCAACTCAGTCAAAATGTATGTGTATAATTTGGCATTCCATGTTTTGCCTTGCTACTGTGCTATAACATGATCCATTTCCAAATGCGTGCTTCGCATTTTGTTATGGTCAAGCGACAAAAAATTTTTAGGGTTTTAAGATTTCTAAGGGAATGCCGTGTAGGCTCCTATTTGGCCATGCTTTACATGTTTCGTCCCAGCCACGGGACTCATCAGAAGCTTTACCTATCTCTATAAACGTTCAGTTTATGTTCTGTGTGGGTTTTTCATCCACATTTATGATATGCTATTTCTAATGGTAATTGTTTATTAGGAATAAGTCTTCAGTGTCCTCACTCTATCTCTATTGTTTATTTGTTCGTACTCTTTTGCTTCGTATCTATCTATCACCTTATTTTGTGTTCCAGTGTGTTTTATTGGATCTCATCGCATTTTCCTCGCCCTTCTCCTTATTCTATATATGTATTTCCTGCACTTAAACTATCACTTACCCCTTTTTTCTCTATATTTTCACTCTTCACTTCGATGGTATCCTCCTCTATTATTGTAATCCTTTCCAAAACATCCTCACTTTTTCTTTTTATTTTTGTGTGTATGGTTCCGTTTACTATTTCATTCGTACTTTTTCACTATTTTCTCCTGCCCTCACAATTCGGCTTCCGTTTCACGACTGGGTTTCGTTGATATGTGCGCTTCTGTTTCCCTGATGAAGGTTAAATAGTTTCTTTCACGTGTGCGCTCCTGTGTGTGATGATTAATATGGTTAATTCTGCTTTCAACCCCCACGCATTACACTATCTTCCTTATATGAATTTGTCTCTATTTATTATGTCGTTGGTATGCGTCCCCGGCTGAATACCCATTTTCTGCTTCCTTTGGTCATGGTTATTTCCTATGCTTTGTGCGTGCCCTTGTTTTTCTTCTGTTATCTGTTCTTTTTCTCTGTTGCCGTCTGTGTGTGTTATTCTTGTGCTTATAGTACTAGTGTTCTCAATTCTGTGTGTGTATGCGTAGCTTATTTGCTTTTGTGTTTTCTTGTGTTCCATGGTTGTTGTGTGTGTGTGTTTCTGTGTTAAATGCTTGTTGTGTGTGTGTTTTTGTGTCTGTGTTGTGTGCTCTTGTTCATCCCACATTTATGTGTACTATCCTTCGGTCTTCCCGTTGCTCTATCACTGGTTCCACAGTGCTTGGTGTTGGCTAGTACCGTTGTGATTAAACTCCCGAGCACTCTATCGATGTTCAGCACTGTCTTGGGTGCCCCAGGTTTACTACACAGTGTGGCCAATGGACACTGTGCACTTGGGCTAGGGCACCTATATTTGTACCTGAGCCTCGATACCGCTCTTTTCTAGGAGTAGTAAAACTATATGAATTAGCAAAAAAACTGCCGGTGCTGGTACTATGTCATCTGTGTTTAAGGATATGAATTCCTTAAAGCAGCATGACGAAGCGTTGTACGGCAGGTGGGGCACCAGTTGTCCACCGCCGTAGGTGGTTTAGTTTAGCCACCGTGGTACCTACGTGAGGTACTAGAAGGGTTTCCTCATTAAGCGGTGTGGATGCTATTGTTGTGTGTGTTTGTTTGATTGTCTCCTTGTTGGTGTGTTAACTGTTGTGTTCCGTGTGTGTTATATATCTTAGCGAAAACTTATTATATATACCTCTGTAAAGGCATCTATATAATCTAGTAAAAAAATATAATATAAATGTGATTCAGCATAAATGTATCCTGCCTAGTTTAAATGACGTACAAAATTCTTATGTATAACTCAACCTATAAAAGTATGTAATTCAGCAAAATCATTTTTGCAACTCAGTCAAAATGTATGTGTATAATTTGGCATTCCATGTTTTGAATTGCTACTGTGCTATAACATGATCCATTTCCAAATGCGTACTTCGCATTTTGTTATGGTCAAGCGACAAAAATTTTTTAGGGTTTTAAGATTTCTAAGGGAATGCCGTGTAGGCTCCTATTTGGCCATGCTTTACATGTTTCGTCCCAGCCACGGGACTCATCAGAAGCTTTACCTATCTCTATAAACGTTCAGTTTATGTTCTGTGTGGGTTTTTCATCCACATTTATGCTATGCTATTTCTAATGGTAATTGTTTATTAGGAATAAGTCTTCAGTGTCCTCACTCTATCTCTATTGTTTATTTGTTCGTACTCTTTTGCTTCGTATCTATCTATCACCTTATTTTGTGTTCCAGTGTGTTTTATTGGATCTCATCGCATTTTCCTCGCCCTTCTCCTTATTCTATATATGTATTTCCTGCACTTAAACTATCACTTACCCCTTTTTTCTCTATATTTTCACTCTTCACTTCGATGGTGTCCTCCTCTATTATTGTAATCCTTTCCAAAACATCCTCACTTTTTCTTTTTATTTTTGTGTGTATGGTTCCGTTTACTATTTCATTCGTACTTTTTCACTATTTTCTCCTGGCCTCACAATTCGGCTTCCGTTTCACGACTGGGTTTCGTTGATATGTGCGCTTCTGTTTCCCTGATGAAGGTTAAATAGTTTCTTTCACGTGTGCGCTCCTGTGTGTGATGATTAATATGGTTAATTCTACTTTCAACCCCCACGCATTACACTATCTTCCTTATATGAATTTGTCTCTATTTATTATGTCGTTGGTATGCGTCCCCGGCTGAATACCCATTTTCTGCTTCCTTTGGTCATGGTTATTTCCTATGCTTTGTGCGTGCCCTTGTTTTTCTTCTGTTATCTGTTCTTTTTCTCTGTTGCCGTCTGTGTGTGTTATTCTTGTGCTTATAGTACTAGTGTTCTCAATTCTGTGTGTGTATGCGTAGCTTATTTGCTTTTGTGTTTTCTTGTGTTCCATGGTTGTTGTGTGTGTGTGTTTCTGTGTTAAATGCTTGTTGTGTGTGTGTTTTTGTGTCTGTGTTGTGTGCTCTTGTTCATCCCACATTTATGTGTACTATCCTTCGGTCTTCCCGTTGCTCTATCACTGGTTCCACAGTGCTTGGTGTTGGCTAGTACCGTTGTGATTAAACACCCGAGCACTCTATCGATGTTCAGCACTGTCTTGGGTGCCCCAGGTTTACTACACAGTGTGGCCAATGGACACTGTGCACTTGGGCTAGGGCACCTATATTTGTACCTGAGCCTCGATACCGCTCTTTTCTAGGAGTAGTAAAACTATATGAATTAGCAAAAAAACTGCCGGTGCTGGTACTATGTCATCTGTGTTTAAGGATATGAATTCCTTAAAGCAGCATGACGAAGCGTTGTACGGCAGGTGGGGCACCAGTTGTCCACCGCCGTAGGTGGTTTAGTTTAGCCACCGTGGTACCTACGTGAGGTACTAGAAGGGTTTCCTCATTAAGCGGTGTGGATGCTATTGTTGTGTGTGTTTGTTTGATTGTCTCCTTGTTGGTGTGTTAACTGTTGTGTTCCGTGTGTGTTATATATCTTAGCGAAAACTTATTATATATACCTCTGTAAAGGCATCTATATAATCTAGTAAAAAAATATAATATAAATGTGATTCAGCATAAATGTATCCTGCCTAGTTTAAATGACGTACAAAATTCTTATGTATAACTCAACCTATAAAAGTATGTAATTCAGCAAAATCATTTTTGCAACTCAGTCAAAATGTATGTGTATAATTTGGCATTCCATGTTTTGCCTTGCTACTGTGCTATAACATTTCCAAATGCGTGCTTCGCATTTTGTTATGGTCAAGCGACAAAAAATTTTTAGGGTTTTAAGATTTCTAAGGGAATGCCGTGTAGGCTACTATTTGGCCATGCTTTACATGTTTCGTCCCAGCCACGGGACTCATCAGAAGCTTTACCTATCTCTATAAACGTTCAGTTTATGTTCTGTGTGGGTTTTTCATCCACATTTATGCTATGCTATTTATAATGGTAATTGTTTATTAGGAATAAGTCTTCAGTGTCCTCACTCTATCTCTATTGTTTATTTGTTCGTACTCTTTTGCTTCGTATCTATCTATCACCTTATTTTGTGTTCCAGTGTGTTTTATTGGATCTCATCGCATTTTCCTCGCCCTTCTCCTTATTCTATATATGTATTTCCTGCACTTAAACTATCACTTACCCCTTTTTTCTCTATATTTTCACTCTTCACTTCGATGGTATCCTCCTCTATTATTGTATTCCTTTCCAAAACATCCTCACTTTTTCTTTTTATTTTTGTGTGTATGGTTCCGTTTACTATTTCATTCGTACTTTTTCACTATTTTCTCCTGGCCTCACAATTCGGCTTCCGTTTCACGACTGGGTTTCGTTGATATGTGCGCTTCTGTTTCCCTGCTGAAGGTTAAATAGTTTCTTTCACGTGTGCGCTCCTGTGTGTGATGATTAATATGGTTAATTCTGCTTTCAACCCCCACGCATTACACTATCTTCCTTATATGAATTTGTCTCTATTTATTATGTCGTTGGTATGCGTCCCCGGCTGAATACCCATTTTCTGCTTCCTTTGGTCATGGTTATTTCCTATGCTTTGTGCGTGCCCTTGTTTTTCTTCTGTTATCTGTTCTTTTTCTCTGTTGCCGTCTGTGTGTGTTATTCTTGTGCTTATAGTACTAGTGTTCTCAATTCTGTGTGTGTATGCGTAGCTTATTTGCTTTTGTGTTTTCTTGTGTTCCATGGTTGTTGTGTGTGTGTGTTTCTGTGTTAAATGCTTGTTGTGTGTGTGTTTTTGTGTCTGTGTTGTGTGCTCTTGTTCATCCCACATTTATGTGTACTATCCTTCGGTCTTCCCGTTGCTCTATCACTGGTTCCACAGTGCTTGGTGTTGGCTAGTACCGTTGTGATTAAACTCCCGAGCACTCTATCGATGTTCAGCACTGTCTTGGGTGCCCCAGGTTTACTACACAGTGTGGCCAATGGATACTGTGCACTTGGGCTAGGGCACCTATATTTGTACCTGAGCCTCGATACCGCTCTTTTCTAGGAGTAGTAAAACTATATGAATTAGCAAAAAAACTGCCGGTGCTGGTACTATGTCATCTGTGTTTAAGGATATGAATTCCTTAAAGCAGCATGACGAAGCGTTGTACGGCAGGTGGGACACCAGTTGTCCACCGCCGTAGGTGGTTTAGTTTAGCCACCGTGGTACCTACGTGAGGTACTAGAAGGGTTTCCTCATTAAGCGGTGTGGATGCTATTGTTGTGTGTGTTTGTTTGATTGTCTCCTTGTTGGTGTGTTAACTGTTGTGTTCCGTGTGTGTTATATATCTTAGCGAAAACTTATTATATATACCTCTGTAAAGGCATCTATATAATCTAGTAAAAAAATATAATATAAATGTGATTCAGCATAAATGTATCCCGCCTAGTTTAAATGACGTACAAAATTCTTATGTATAACTCAACCTATAAAAGTATGTAATTCATCAAAATCATTTTTGCAACTCAGTCAAAATGTATGTGTATAATTTGGCATTCCATGTTTTGCCTTGCTACTGTGCTATAACATGATCCATTTCCAAATGCGTGCTTCGCATTTTGTTATGGTCAAGCGACAAAAAATTTTTAGGGTTTTAAGATTTCTAAGGGAATGCCGTGTAGGCTCCTATTTGGCCATGCTTTATATGTTTCGACCCAGCCACGGGACTCATCAGAAGCTTTACCTATCTCTATAAACGTTCAGTTTATGTTCTGTGTGGGTTTTTCATCCACATTTATGCTATGCTATTTCTAATGGTAATTGTTTATTAGGAATAAGTCTTCAGTGTCCTCACTCTATCTCTATTGTTTATTTGTTCGTACTCTTTTGCTTCGTATCTATCTATCACCTTATTTTGTGTTCCAGTGTGTTTTATTGGATCTCATCGCATTTTCCTCGCCCTTCTCCTTATTCTATATATGTATTTCCTGCACTTAAACTATCACTTACCCCTTTTTTCTCTATATTTTCACTCTTCACTTCGATGGTATCCTCCTCTATTATTGTAATCCTTTCCAAAACATCCTCACTTTTTCTTTTTATTTTTGTGTGTATGGTTCCGTTTACTATTTCATTCGTACTTTTTCACTATTTTCTCCTGGCCTCACAATTCGGCTTCCGTTTCACGACTGGGTTTCGTTGATATGTGCGCTTCTGTTTCCCTGATGAAGGTTAAATAGTTTCTTTCACGTGTGCGCTCCTGTGTGTGATGATTAATATGGTTAATTCTGCTTTCAACCCCCACGCATTACACTATCTTCCTTATATGAATTTGTCTCTATTTATTATGTCGTTGGTATGCGTCCCCGGTTGAATACCCATTTTCTGCTTCCTTTTTTCATGGTTATTTCCTATGCTTTGTGCGTGCCCTTGTTTTTCTTCTGTTATCTGTTCTTTTTCTCTGTTGCCGTCTGTGTGTGTTATTCTTGTGCTTATAGTACTAGTGTTCTCAATTCTGTGTGTGTATGCGTAGCTTATTTGCTTTTGTGTTTTCTTGTGTTCCATGGTTGTTGTGTGTGTGTGTTTCTGTGTTAAATGCTTGTTGTGTGTGTGTTTTTGTGTCTGTGTTGTGTGCTCTTGTTCATCCCACATTTATGTGTACTATCCTTCGGTCTTCCCGTTGCTCTATCACTGGTTCCACAGTGCTTGGTGTTGGCTAGTACCGTTGTGATTAAACTCCCGAGCACTCTATCGATGTTCAGCACTGTCTTGGGTGCCCCAGGTTTACTACACAGTGTGGCCAATGGATACTGTGCACTTGGGCTAGGGCACCTATATTTGTACCTGAGCCTCGATACCGCTCTTTTCTAGGAGTAGTAAAACTATATGAATTAGCAAAAAAACTGCCGGTGCTGGTACTATGTCATCTGTGTTTAAGGATATGAATTCCTTAAAGCAGCATGACGAAGCGTTGTACGGCAGGTGGGGCACCAGTTGTCCACCGCCGTAGGTGGTTTAGTTTAGCCACCGTGGTACCTACGTGAGGTACTAGAAGGGTTTCCTCATTAAGCGGTGTGGATGCTATTGTTGTGTGTGTTTGTTTGATTGTCTCCTTGTTGGTGTGTTAACTGTTGTGTTCCGTGTGTGTTATATATCTTAGCGAAAACTTATTATATATACCTCTGTAAAGGCATCTATATAATCTAGTAAAAAAATATAATATAAATGTGATTCAGCATAAATGTATCCCGCCTAGTTTAAATGACGTACAAAATTCTTATGTATAACTCAACCTATAAAAGTATGTAATTCATCAAAATCATTTTTGCAACTCAGTCAAAATGTATGTGTATAATTTGGCATTCCATGTTTTGCCTTGCTACTGTGCTATAACATGATCCATTTCCAAATGCGTGCTTCGCATTTTGTTATGGTCAAGCGACAAAAAATTTTTAGGGTTTTAAGATTTCTAAGGGAATGCCGTGTAGGCTCCTATTTGGCCATGCTTTACATGTTTCGTCCCAGCCACGGGACTCATCAGAAGCTTTACCTATCTCTATAAACGTTCAGTTTATGTTCTGTGTGGGTTTTTCATCCACATTTATGCTATGCTATTTCTAATGGTAATTGTTTATTAGGAATAAGTCTTCAGTGTCCTCACTCTATCTCTATTGTTTATTTGTTCGTACTCTTTTGCTTCGTATCTATCTATCACCTTATTTTGTGTTCCAGTGTGTTTTATTGGATCTCATCGCATTTTCCTCGCCCTTCTCCTTATTCTATATATGTATTTCCTGCACTTAAACTATCACTTACCCCTTTTTTCTCTATATTTTCACTCTTCACTTCGATGGTATCCTCCTCTATTATTGTAATCCTTTCCAAAACATCCTCACTTTTTCTTTTTATTTTTGTGTGTATGGTTCCGTTTACTATTTCATTCGTACTTTTTCACTATTTTCTCCTGGCCTCACAATTCGGCTTCCGTTTCACGACTGGGTTTCGTTGATATGTGCGCTTCTGTTTCCCTGATGAAGGTTAAATAGTTTCTTTCACGTGTGCGCTCCTGTGTGTGATGATTAATATGGTTAATTCTGCTTTCAACCCCCACGCATTACACTATCTTCCTTATATGAATTTGTCTCTATTTATTATGTCGTTGGTATGCGTCCCCGGCTGAATACCCATTTTCTGCTTCCTTTGGTCATGGTTATTTCCTATGCTTTGTGCGTGCCCTTGTTTTTCTTCTGTTATCTGTTCTTTTTCTCTGTTGCCGTCTGTGTGTGTTATTCTTGTGCTTATAGTACTAGTGTTCTCAATTCTGTGTGTGTATGCGTAGCTTATTTGCTTTTGTGTTTTCTTGTGTTCCATGGTGGTTGTGTGTGTGTGTTTCTGTGTTAAATGCTTGTTGTGTGTGTGTTTTTGCGTCTGTGTTGTGTGCTCTTGCTCATCCCACATTTATGTGTACTATCCTTCGGTCTTCCCGTTGCTCTATCACTGGTTCCACAGTGCTTGGTGTTGGCTAGTACCGTTGTGATTAAACTCCCGAGCACTCTATCGATGTTCAGCACTGTCTTGGGTGCCCCAGGTTTACTACACAGTGTGGCCAATGGACACTGTGCACTTGGGCTAGGGCACCTATATTTGTACCTGAGCCTCGATACCGCTCTTTTCTAGGAGTAGTAAAACTATATGAATTAGCAAAAAAACTGCCGGTGCTGGTACTATGTCATCTGTGTTTAAGGATATGAATTCCTTAAAGCAGCATGACGAAGCGTTGTACGGCAGGTGGGGCACCAGTTGTCCACCGCCGTAGGTGGTTTAGTTTAGCCACCGTGGTACCTACGTGAGGTACTAGAAGGGTTTCCTCATTAAGCGGTGTGGATGCTATTGTTGTGTGTGTTTGTTTGATTGTCTCCTTGTTGGTGTGTTAACTGTTGTGTTCCGTGTGTGTTATATATCTTAGCGAAAACTTATTATATATACCTCTGTAAAGGCATCTATATAATCTAGTAAAAAAATATAATATAAATGTGATTCAGCATAAATGTATCCCGCCTAGTTTAAATGACGTACAAAATTCTTATGTATAACTCAACCTATAAAAGTATGTAATTCATCAAAATCATTTTTGCAACTCAGTCAAAATGTATGTGTATAATTTGGCATTCCATGTTTTGCCTTGCTACTGTGCTATAACATGATCCATTTCCAAATGCGTGCTTCGCATTTTGTTATGGTCAAGCGACAAAAAATTTTTAGGGTTTTAAGATTTCTAAGGGAATGCCGTGTAGGCTCCTATTTGGCCATGCTTTACATGTTTCGTCCCAGCCACGGGACTCATCAGAAGCTTTACCTATCTCTATAAACGTTCAGTTTATGTTCTGTGTGGGTTTTTCATCCACATTTATGCTATGCTATTTCTAATGGTAATTGTTTATTAGGAATAAGTCTTCAGTGTCCTCACTCTATCTCTATTGTTTATTTGTTCGTACTCTTTTGCTTCGTATCTATCTATCACCTTATTTTGTGTTCCAGTGTGTTTTATTGGATCTCATCGCATTTTCCTCGCCCTTCTCCTTATTCTATATATGTATTTCCTGCACTTAAACTATCACTTACCCCTTTTTTCTCTATATTTTCACTCTTCACTTCGATGGTATCCTCCTCTATTATTGTAATCCTTTCCAAAACATCCTCACTTTTTCTTTTTATTTTTGTGTGTATGGTTCCGTTTACTATTTCATTCGTACTTTTTCACTATTTTCTCCTGGCCTCACAATTCGGCTTCCGTTTCACGACTGGGTTTCGTTGATATGTGCGCTTCTGTTTCCCTGATGAAGGTTAAATAGTTTCTTTCACGTGTGCGCTCCTGTGTGTGATGATTAATATGGTTAATTCTGCTTTCAACCCCCACGCATTACACTATCTTCCTTATATGAATTTGTCTCTATTTATTATGTCGATGGTATGCGTCCCCGGCTGAATACCTATTTTCTGCTTCCTTTGGTCATGGTTATTTCCTATGCTTTGTGCGTGCCCTTGTTTTTCTTCTGTTATCTGTTCTTTTTCTCTGTTGCCGTCTGTGTGTGTTATTCTTGTGCTTATAGTACTAGTGTTCTCAATTCTGTGTGTGTATGCGTAGCTTATTTGCTTTTGTGTTTTCTTGTGTTCCATGGTTGTTGTGTGTGTGTGTTTCTGTGTTAAATGCTTGTTGTGTGTGTGTTTTTGTGTCTGTGTTGTGTGCTCTTGTTCATCCCACATTTATGTGTACTATCCTTCGGTCTTCCCGTTGCTCTATCACTGGTTCCACAGTGCTTGGTGTTGGCTAGTACCGTTGTGATTAAACTCCCGAGCACTCTATCGATGTTCAGCACTGTCTTGGATGCCCCAGGTTTACTACACAGTGTGGCCAATGGACACTGTGTACTTGGGCTAGGGCACCTATATTTGTACCTGAGCCTCGATACCGCTCTTTTCTAGGAGTAGTAAAACTATATGAATTAGCAAAAAAACTGCCGGTGCTGGTACTATGTCATCTGTGTTTAAGGATATGAATTCCTTAAAGCAGCATGACGAAGCGTTGTACGGCAGGTGGGGCACCAGTTGTCCACCGCCGTAGGTGGTTTAGTTTAGCCACCGTGGTACCTACGTGAGGTACTAGAAGGGTTTCCTCATTAAGCGGTGTGGATGCTATTGTTGTGTGTGTTTGTTTGATTGTCTCCTTGTTGGTGTGTTAACTGTTGTGTTCCGTGTGTGTTATATATCTTAGCGAAAACTTATTATATATACCTCTGTAAAGGCATCTATATAATCTAGTAAAAAAATATAATATAAATGTGATTCAGCATAAATGTATCCCGCCTAGTTTAAATGACGTACAAAATTCTTATGTATAACTCAACCTATAAAAGTATGTAATTCATCAAAATCATTTTTGCAACTCAGTCAAAATGTATGTGTATAATTTGGCATTCCATGTTTTGCCTTGCTACTGTGCTATAACATGATCCATTTCCAAATGCGTGCTTCGCATTTTGTTATGGTCAAGCGACAAAAAATTTTTAGGGTTTTAAGATTTCTAAGGGAATGCCGTGTAGGCTCCTATTTGGCCATGCTTTACATGTTTCGTCCCAGCCACGGGACTCATCAGAAGCTTTACCTATCTCTATAAACGTTCAGTTTATGTTCTGTGTGGGTTTTTCATCCACATTTATGCTATGCTATTTCTAATGGTAATTGTTTATTAGGAATAAGTCTTCAGTGTCCTCACTCTATCTCTATTGTTTATTTGTTCGTACTCTTTTGCTTCGTATCTATCTATCACCTTATTTTGTGTTCCAGTGTGTTTTATTGGATCTCATCGCATTTTCCTCGCCCTTCTCCTTATTCTATATATGTATTTCCTGCACTTAAACTATCACTTACCCCTTTTTTCTCTATATTTTCACTCTTCACTTCGATGGTATCCTCCTCTATTATTGTAATCCTTTCCAAAACATCCTCACTTTTTCTTTTTATTTTTGTGTGTATGGTTCCGTTTACTATTTCATTCGTACTTTTTCACTATTTTCTCCTGGCCTCACAATTCGGCTTCCGTTTCACGACTGGGTTTCGTTGATATGTGCGCTTCTGTTTCCCTGATGAAGGTTAAATAGTTTCTTTCACGTGTGCGCTCCTGTGTGTGATGATTAATATGGTTAATTCTGCTTTCAACCCCCACGCATTACACTATCTTCCTTATATGAATTTGTCTCTATTTATTATGTCGTTGGTATGCGTCCCCGGCTGAATACCCATTTTCTGCTTCCTTGGTCATGGTTATTTCCTATGCTTTGTGCGTGCCCTTGTTTTTCTTCTGTTATCTGTTCTTTTTCTCTGTTGCCGTCTGTGTGTGTTATTCTTGTGCTTATAGTACTAGTGTTCTCACTTCTGTGTGTGTATGCGTAGCTTATTTGCTTTTGTGTTTTCTTGTGTTCCATGGTTGTTGTGTGTGTGTGTTTCTGTGTTAAATGCTTGTTGTGTGTGTGTTTTTGTGTCTGTGTTGTGTGCTCTTGTTCATCCCACATTTATGTGTACTATCCTTCGGTCTTCCCGTTGCTCTATCACTGGTTCCACAGTGCTTGGTGTTGGCTAGCACCGTTGTGATTAAACTCCCGAGCACTCTATCGATGTTCAGCACTGTCTTGGGTGCCCCAGGTTTACTACACAGTGTGGCCAATGGACACTGTGCACTTGGGCTAGGGCACCTATATTTGTACCTGAGCCTCGATACCGCTCTTTTCTAGGAGTAGTAAAACTATATGAATTAGCAAAAAAAACTGCCGGTGCTGGTACTATGTCATCTGTGTTTAAGGATATGAATTCCTTAAAGCAGCATGACGAAGCGTTGTACGGCAGGTGGGGCACCAAAAGAAATCAGATATAGAAATTGGTTCCAAAAGAATTCAATGAGAATTTGTGTACGAAATTCCTTCAATAAGAAGTAAAATGAGAATAAATATTAGTGATAAAATTCGATGACAGATTTTGTGTATAATAAATAATAAAGTAATAATAAATAATAGTGATAAAATTTAATTAGAAAATAACAGCATTTGTGTACGACATTCGTTCAATAAGAAATAAAACAAGAATAAATATTTGTGATCAAAATAAAAAAATTAAAAGTGGTGAACGAAAAATAAACATGTACTGCCCGTAGTTAGAACTTACACGCAAATTTGTATTTAGTGAAGACTGCAATGAATGCACTTCCTTTTACTATGAAGAAGTCGTTACACTTATCCCTTTTAAAAATTTTCCTCTAATTATAATAAAATCAGATTATGTATATAAGTTATTAGGTCAGAGATCCACACACACATACTAGAAACTACACTTATTGACACAGATTTAGAATATACGAGTTTCAGGAATAGTTGTATTGGGATAAAACTCAATATATAAGTTTTGGGTCAGAGAAAACACTTATTGGCAGAAAGTAGCCATATAATATCGCTAAGAAAGCAATATTAATATATATTTATAAAATAAGTATAGAGTAAAGTTGAATTGTTATATTTGATAAATATGCACAGGAAGTATATATATATAGTATATATATATATATAAACCTGTTTTAATCGTTGGTTAGAACAATTCTTTATTTTTGTTAAGGGCAGAAATAAAGTGTTAATGTTAGAATGGATTTTTTCAGTCAACTCCCGAAATAATATTCTTTAGCTCAGTCAACGCCCAGCTTAAAGTGTTATCTTAAATTCAGTCTACTCCCGAAGTAAGAAATTTTGTTTTAGTCAACTCCCAAAACAAAATGTATATTAGTAATGATTATTTCAGTCAACTCCCGAAATAATATTCTTTAAGCCAGTCAATACCCGGCTTAAAGTGTTATCTTAACTTCAGTCAACTCCCAAAGTAAGAAATTGTATTTTAGTCTGCTCTCAAAATCAAATATATGTTAGTACTGATTATTTCAGTCAACTCCCGAAATAATATTCTTTAAGTCAGTCAATGCCCGGCTTAAAGAGTTGTCTTAACTTCAGTCAACTCCCGAAGTAAGAAATTTTATTTTAGTCAACTGCCAAAATAAATGTATGTTAGTAATGATTATTTCAGTCAACTCCCGAAATAAAGAGATTTGTTAATAAGACTTTTATATCAGTCGATACCCGATATAAAATGTTAGTCCTTACCTAGTCAACCTATCCCAAACGATGCCAACTGCAAGAGATCGAGATCAGTCAGCTTGTCGTTTTTATAGCCCTTGCTTTCACACGACACCACTGATGGAGTAGCAGAGGCGCATGATTGCAAGAATTGGCAATGCAGCTGTGCACTTACGGTACTAATGATAAAACTTACATAACAACGTACAAAAATGCATAGCAACAAGAACTTTATAAGAACCCATGCATGATGACAAGAATTTACCGTGCATCTGTGAAGTTACGGTACTAGTGATAACATTTTCATAGCAACGAACAAAATGCATGGCAAGAATAATTTTATAGCAAACCCAAACTGCTCTGATAAATGCAAATAAAATTCTGCTTGCCCTGAAGAGGAGCAGATCCCGTTGGATAGCATTTAAATTAATCTGCTCGATTTGTTTGTGCTTATACAAAGAATAAATGATGAAATTTTGGAAAAAATGTTGATGTTTCGTGATTCGTATGCTTTCTTTTCAAGATTTGTTTTTTAACATGAATATTTGAATCAACTTGGTTCGAACAAACAGGTGTTGTCATTGTCGGGCTACCAGTGCCCTGCAGGGAAGTATCCCAGTCCCAGCAGGTAGGATAGTGGAAGCCAGTTTGTCAAAGTCAAGAAAAACCTAAGAGCTTGAAAAGCCACTATCCTACAAAGAACCAAAGTGGTTTGTTAAGTCCCAATGTGGGCTTAATCATAAAAAGGGGCAGGTGCCGGTTTTGGAAATGATAAGACAGGTTGACCTTTTAAAATTGACAAGAATTTTAGTTTTATTATCACAAATTTTCGTATAAGCTAAACAATTCAGGTACTAGAAATAATTCAACTCTACTCTAGTTTATAACTAATTTAATAAAAAATCAAATTCACTAATTCAATAAATTTACCTCTAATAATACAAAAACTATATCTATTTCCACTTATTTTAATTATTACATTTCATTCAGTGATCTGTGGATCAGAAGAAAAAGAATAATTGTTAATTAGATTAATAAAAACTGAGGTTGGGGTGACAGAATGAGTGTCACAGATCTGCTCAGACTAATTGTAGCTGGGTTCAAAGACTCCCAGAATCGGTGCTGAAATATTATTAATTTTGTAAAAAATGTAAGTAAAAATGGTAGTCAGAAATACTTCCCTTGGTTTTTGTTAATCAACACTTAATATGGTTTCACAGCTACCGATCTGTCTTGTGGCTTGGTCACATCGCAAGTAATTTGCTACTTCCAGTAGCTCGCTATTTATAGGCAGAAACACAATAGGAATTGTGTCTGCCGTTGGCGTTGCTAGGACGCCGGCGTCGTTTGTGAGATTTCATACATTTAGTCACCAAGTGACGTCATCATAGTCTAATAAGAATAATTTTCTCTGTGCTATGAGCTGCCATTTTGGAAAAGTCAAACGACTTGGTGGCAGCTGATAGTTGGAGGTAAGTTGTTATGATTTGAATATTTATTTATAATTAATCATTTGTTTTCCTTTTGTTTTTCAGAAAAATATGAAATGGTGAATTTCAGCGTTGGACTGTCGGTACGTTGCACGTAAGTTTAGCCTTTGGTTTATTTTGTTTTGAGGTAATTGCAATGATTTTAGTCCACAATGTTTGGTGAGGCCATTTCATCGGGGAATTAATTACTTGCACTTTCATCGTGGAACGTGCGTGACTGCAGGAGAAATAATAGTGGCACCCAAAAACAACACAACAATAGTGGACCACCAAATCAACGACCTAGATACCCACAAGGTCCCAATAACTCAAGAGTATAAATGTGCGCAAAATATGAGAATGTTGTGGCCGAAGTGGCCGTGGTCATTAGACACAGTGCATATGCATGAATTCTGATATGCACTTTTGTCTAGTAAAAATAATATTTTAGGATGTGTATGTATGTACATACGATTAAGTTTTATGAATTTAGCGGAAAAGCTGTATGTAGGCATGTACATGGTACTGCAGGTAGGTAAGTATACATGCCTTGTGAACGGCTGATAACAAAATGCAATATATGCAAACTTGCATTTTGTTGCAGTACGTAAATGCATTTTTAAATGCAAATGAAACTTAAATTAAATTGAAAATAAAATATTTTTGATTTCCAGGGTCAATTTGTAGTATGCCAATATATTGCATAGGGCAAGATATTGGCGTATTGGCTTTATGGTTGTGATTCTGGTAATAGGCACCCGGGTCACAACACAAGAAGAAAATATGTGAATTTGTGCTTTAGTAAAGGAATTTGTTAATTTACCTGTATGCATAATTGCCGCAATGTCATTTACGCAGCATTTAGTCTGCAAAAAGGATATATGTGAATTTGTGCTTCATTAAAGTTATTTAGTAATTTACCTATGTGTAATTGCCGCAGCATCGTTTAAGCAGCATTTAGTCTGCAAGAAGAAAATATGTGAATTTGTGCTTTAGTAAAGCAATTTGTTAATTTACCTGTATGCATAATTGCCGCAGTGTCATTTACGCAACATTTAGTCTGCAAAAAGGATATATGTGAATTTGTGCTTCATTAAAGTAATTTAGTAATTTACCTATGTGTAATTGCTGCAGTATCGTTTACGCAGCATTGAGTCTTCAAAAAGGAAATATGTGAATTTGTGCATTAGTAAAGAAATTCAGTAACTTGTTTGCATAATTGCCGCAGTGTTGTTTACGCAGCATTCAGCCTACAAGAAGAAACATATGTGAATTTGTGCTTCGTTAAAGTAATTTACCTGTGTGCATAATTGCCGCAGCGTCCTTTAAGCAGCATTTACTCTGGAAGAAGAAACGTATGTGAATTTGTGCTTCATTAAAGTAATTTATTAATTTACCTGTGTGCATAATTGCCGCAGTGTCGTTTAAGCAGCATTTACTCTGCAAGAAGAAACATATGTGAATTTGTACTTAGTTAAAATAATTTAGTAATTTACCTGTGTGCATAATTGCCGCAGCGTCGTTTAAGCAGCATTTACTCTGCAAGAAGAAACATATGTGAATTTGTGATTCATTAAAATAATTTATTAATTTACCTGTGTGCATAATTGCCGCAGCGTCGTTTAAGCTGCATTTAGTTTGCCAGAAGAAACATTTGTGAATTTATGCTTCATTGAAGTAATTTAGTAATTTACCTGTGTGCATAATTGCCGCAGCGTCGTTTAAGCAGCATTTAGTCTGCAAGAAGAAACATTTGTGAATTTGTGTTACATTAAAGGAATTTATTAATTTACCTGTGTGCATAATTGCGGCAATGTCGTTTAAGCAGCATTTATTCTGCAAGAAGAAACATATGTGAATTTGTGCTTCGTTAAAGTAATTTAGTAATTTACCTGTGTGCATAATTTCCGCAATGTCGTTTAAGCAACATTTAGTCTGCAAGAAGGAACATATGTATGTGAATTTGTGTTTTATTATAGAAATTCAGTAACTTACCTGTGCGCATAATTGCAGCAGTGTCGTTTACGTAGCATTCAGCCCGCAAGAAGAAAATATGTGAATTTGTGCTTTAGCAAAGGAAATTAGTAATTTACCTGTGTGCATAATTGCCGCATTGACGTTTACGCAGCATTTCGTCTGCAAGAAAAAAATATGTGAATTTGTGCTTTAGTAAAGGAGTTTATTAATTTACCTGTGTGCATAATTGCTGCAGTGTCGTTTACGCAGTATTGAGTCTTCAAAAAGGAAATATGTGAATTTGTGCTTTAGTAAAGAAATTCAGTAACTTACCTGTGCGCATAATTGCCGCAGTGTCATTCACGCAGCATTTTCTCTGCAAGAAGAAACATATGTGAATTTGTGCTTCGTTAAAGTAATTTAGTAATTTACCTGTGTGCACAATTGCCGCAGCGTCGTTTAAGCAGCATTTACTCTGCATGAAGAAACATATGTGAATTTGTGCTTCATTAAAGTAATTTACCTGTGTGCATAATTGCCGCAGCGTCGTTTAAGCAGCATTTAGTCTGCAAGAAGGAACATTTGTGAATTTGTGCTTCATTAAAGGAATTTATTATTTTACCTGTGTGCGTAATTACCGCAGTGTCGTTTAAGCAGCATTTAGTCTGCAAGAAGAAACATTTGTGAATTTGTGCTTCATTAAAGGAATTTATTAATTTACCTGTGTGCATAATTGCCGCAATGTCGTTTAAGCAGGATTGAGTCTTCAAAAAGGAAATATGTGAATTTGTGCTTTAGTAAAGAAATTCAGTAACTTACCTGTGCGCATAATTGCCGCATTGTCGTTTACGTAGCATTTAGTCTGCAAGAAGAAAATATGTGAATTTGTGCTTTAGTAAAGGAATTTGTTAATTTACCTGTGTGCATAACTGCCGCAGTGTCGTTTGCGCAGCATTGAGTCTGCAAAAAGGAAATATGTGAATTTGTGCTTTAGTACAGGAATTCAGTAACTTACCTGTGTGCATAATGGCCGCAGTGTTGTTTACGCAGCATTCAGCCTGCAAGAAGAAACATATGTGAATTTGTGCTTCGTTAAAGTAATTTAGTAATTTAAGTTGCATGAGGGACCCTTCTGGTCAAATTGTGGTTTGGTTACATAAATACTAGAATCCGTTTTTCTTTGTTTTTTTTTGTCATTTAAAAAAAAAAGAAAATACATATATATATAAAGAAAGAAAAGAAAGAGGAAAGAGGTAGAGAAATAGTTATTTGGTCCGTTTTGTGGAACATTATTAATCAAGTTAATAAGATTTAGATGTTAGATTTCTCAGCTTAGAGCTCGAGCAACTTAGGTAGGTAAAGAAGACTGTATCTTTGTTTTGTGTGCCACAAGGTGGTCATCTTTTTCTATGTAAAAAAAAAACTATGCAGGTCAGAGATAAGTGTCTTTCTGGATTGTAAACAGATTGTGAAAAGGAGGCGTCCCAAAACCAAACATGATTATAAAGTTTTGAAACCTCACGTCGTCGTGTATACTTTTTTTTCCTCACTGTTCTAGTTAAGATTCCGTGTATTCGCTCGCTGGCTAACCCGGTCGCTATGTTCGCGTAAAAGAAAAACCAAATAGGGGGTCGTAATGTTATGTGTTGGAATGTTTGAACAGACACACATCAGGTAGGAATGATATGGCTAAGTGTTTTATGGTGACTGCGACGTCTAAGCCAGGGTGGATGGGGGTGATGGGCCCAATCTAAGTCCAGTTCGGACTCCACCTTCATCAGGAGTCCACGTGCTCTCTCTTTCTCTCGGCATTGAACTCTCTCCGGGTGAATAAAACATTTGTACTGTGTTGACCTTCTTTTGACTTATTTGGTATTATTTAAATATAATTTCTTTCAGGCTTTACAGGTTGCACCAGCGGCGGCGAGTCATATCCAGCGACGTAAGAGGGGCTTTTTTTGTCCGTCCGTCTGTCTGAAGTATCCGTGAAGACGAGTCAGTTGTCTGTTTTTTTTTATTCACACATGCGGCAATATGCTGTGCGGCCACCCACGTATATCCCCGAAGTGATTTTTGCAGCGGGAGGTGTCAGTTGCAGCACCTATCTGCACTCATGGTAAGATGGATGTAGGTAGGGTTGACAACGGGCGCGCATTTTCACTACACCACCAGCATCAACCTTAGCAATCAATTACAAAGTGCAAACTTACTTCATGCTAAGGGAATATGAAGAGGACGAAATCATATGGAAACAATTATACATGACCAATACAAGGTTATTCATCTCGAACAAACCCGTCACAGTAGCAATACAGTGAAATAGCATCAGAGAAGATATAAGTCTCAACGGCACGGGAATACTCAAAGTGCCACAAAATTGTATCTTCCAAACCGAACGAAATACATTCAAATCAGAAGTGTCAATAAGCGTACCCGTGAGAGTATCCTTCATAAAACCAGTGGAAATAAACTGCAAAGCCAGCATGACAAAACGGATTGTCCCGGACACAGAATTAGACGCGGAGCCTGTAATAGAAACATCCGAACAAATATACACCAGATTACATAAAGAAGGACAAGGGATTCAAATCACCAGTCAATAATAGGACTATTCTTCGCAGGAAGGTTCATATGGAAAAGGTGGCTGGCTACGAGAACAACTAAAAGCTCAGCCCATGACTCACCAAAAGCAGACCATACAGACGTCATCTCCCCGGCAAAATGCTCAAACCTGACCATAAAATTTAATATAATTTTCTGTTCAAACCGGAACATAAAATTCGATGCAAAATCATATTAAATAAAACTTCGTGTATATATCCATAAAAAGGTCAAAAAACCCAGCATAACACAAATAAGCAATAATTGCTCGCAATAATTATTGAACTCTTGCTTACTAGGCAAATTGCGAAAATGAGCAACTACTCCCAATAATTATTGAGCTCAAGACAATATTGCATACTAAACAGTTCATAGAATATATTTCAAAGTTGCTCAGTTTGTAAATTTTAGTTATTATAAAAACAACAGAAATGTGAGAAAAGACACAGTCTTAATTAAAGAATTCAAGTAGAAACATTCTAGTTATTACTTTGCGCCCCCACCTGTGGTAAGCGAAATCCCCCTATTTGAACTACAACACCCTGCGCAACCAGCAGAGTCTATTTTACTTACAGGTCACGTGACGTTAAAAACAGAAGCAGAGAACATGATTGACTTCTCTGCTGATTTTCAAGGTCCCGTTTCCATCAGTAGGGAGCCCACGACACTTCTGATAGACACTTCCCTAGAAGAATCGTTGATTTTGACACCCCGATAGGACCAACAGTAATTTCTTCGAGTGATGTTGCTGAACAGGAGGTCCGGTCTCCTGCAATTACGAGTGGGCGTGAGCCTGTTTTATATTCACTAACGCCCTAGCATGCGCTTCTACGAAATTACAAGGCAATGCAAGACCGTATCTTCTCATCAGTGGCGGAGCTCGTAGGAATCATGCACCCGGATTTGGACCTTAAGAAGAAAAAGAAACGATCTACCGTTCGTTTGCGTGAATATTTTCGACGAATCAAGACGGAAAGAAAGAAACTGGCCCACATTTCAGTGTCGATGCCAGAGGACATTCGACCGTATGCCGAAGTTAAAGCCACTCGGACGAACTGTGATTGGGTTACTTGATAGTGGTACTACTGTCACTATCCTAGGTCAGGGAGCTCTAGAGAGACTGGCGGATGCAACGGTAGAATGGAGGAGGTGCCATGACGAATGTCCATGGGCATGTGGACTTGGACATCACTTTTCGTGGTAGGACCAAAACGTTCGTTTTTACGTGGTTCCTGGGCTCACACAAGCATATATCTGGCAATCGACTTCTGGCGTCTATTTATGTTGGCTCCAGATGCTCTGGGTATAGTTGCTGAAGTGATGCCAAGCCTAGTAGCTGCCTCAGACACTGACTGCGTTACGAAGAAGGACGCCTATCCGCTGTGGCAGATAGACGCACTTCTGGGCCGACTTCCTCCGGCAAATTACATTACAAGCCTGGACCGGAAGGACGCTTTTTGGCAGATCCGCAGATCCCACTAGACGCTGATTCCAGAAAGAGGACCGCATTCACATTAGCTGGTCATCCTCCCTAGGAGTACACCTTGATGCAATTCGGTCTCTGCAATGCTCCACAAAATATGTCCCGCCTCATGAATAAGCTCATTCCATTCGATTTTGGTGAGAATTTTCTCGTCGACTAAGACGATTTATTAATATAATGTCATCAGACTTTGCCTCTCATCTCATTTTACTATCCCGTGTAGCGGATTGTTTGAGAAAAGCTGGCCTCACTATCAATGTAGGGAAGAGTAAGCTCTGCATTACAGAGACAAAATATTTTGGTTTCATTGTTGGGAAAGGAGGAATAAAAATAGACCGGAATAAGATTTCAGCTATAGTCGACTACGCGTCACCTAAAATGTTCGGCAAGTCCGAGGCCTAGTGGGTATGGCGGGATGGTATCGTCGGTTTATTCCGAACTATGCTGATCTAACCGCCTCCATAACTGACACCTTGAAAAATCCCAGTCAGTTCCAATGGAGACCTGAAGCCCAGACGTCTCTGAAGTTATTGAAGCAGAAACTTACTTCTTCTCTGTTGTTAGTGAGTCCAAATTTCACCAAACCGTTCGTTATCAGGTATGATGCAAGCAACAAGGTATTGGGGGAGTGCTGTTACAACTAGATGACGATGACCACGAGAAGCCAATAGCTTACGTCTCGAAAAAGTTGAATTCGGCACAGAGTAATTACACCGTCAAAGAGCAGCAATGCTTTCGCAGCACTTTTGAGTGTGCAGAAGTTCCGGCCCTTCATGCCGATCAAGATAGTAACCGCTCATGCGAGCTTGAAATGGCTGATGTCTCACAATAACTTGAGCGGTCGACTTGCTGGGTGGAGTCTGAAGCTTCAAGCCTTCGACTTCACTATCGAACACCGGAAACGAAACCTGAGTTGTTCCTGATGCGTTGTCACGGATACTCTGTAACAGCCGGACACCTGCTGAATATCCTGGCCCAGAAGTTGTCCTTAATTCTCAATATTTCAAATCGTTGGAATATGAGGAGCTGAGGCAAAAGATTAAATCAACTTCTGAGAAACTACCACATCTCTGCGTCAAGGATGGCTACTTATATATTCGCACTGCTCCTAGGACAGGCGATCCGTTTCAGGGGAAGAAGCTTGGAAGTTTTGGATTCCGCGTGAGCTTATCTGTGATCCACCAGGAGCTCCGCATGGAGGATTAGGGAAAAGCCTGGAACATTTAAGACAACATCTGTACTGGCCCCGAATGACAGTCGATGTCAGAAATTACGTAGGTGCCTGTGATGTGTGCAAAGAAATTTAAGCCCCTAATACCATACTTAGACCACCTATGGCAGATCAGTCGGTGACAGAAAGACCGTGGCAAAAGTTGTACATATATCTTTTAGGTACATATCCTAGAACAACGAATGGGAATGTCTGTATATTAATAGTCCTTGACCCCTTCTCCAAATTCCCGATTCTCAAACCAATGGGGAAGGCATCTACTCTTAATGTATTTAAATTCATTGAAACAGAAGTGTTACGGCGACGATAGTCTCCGACAATGCAATTCAGTTTTGCTCGGCTCAGTTTGCCGGACTGCTGGATAAATATGGTGTGAAGCACTTGCGAACAGCAGTTTATTCGCCGCAGGCTAATGCATCAGAGCGAGTGAACCGATCTCTATTGTCGGGGATTAGAGCCAGAACGAATCAAATATCCATCCAGAACGAACCAAACATGATAACAAGCTGAGCCATATTGCTAGCTCCCTCAGGAGCTCTGCCCACCAAGAGACTGGTTTCTCAACCTACAAGTACTATTCGGTCAACCCATGGTTGATCACGTGAGCTCCTATCCCATCCTTAGGAGCCTCGGAACGTCAAATGAACCTTTAGGAGTGGATGCTGAAGACAAACTAACAATGATCCGTGCGAGAGCGCAGGGAAATTGGAACTACGCGTTAATCTTAGAGCGAAGCCTGTTGGTTTTAGAATTGTTTAAGAAGTATATAGACGACATTTTACACAGAGCAATTTCCAGCAAAATTAGGACCCAAATTCTTAAAGTGTCGCATTAAAGCAAAGAAAGGAAACTCCCTTTATGAGATTGAGGATCTGCAAGGGAAGGCAATAGGCGTTTACCATGCAAAAGATATTAAGTCCTGATTGCTGTTCCGGGCAGAAAGATCTGTCGTATCTACCTGTTGCATCTTTTTTCATTCCTGGTAGCCCTAAGAAGGCATCCAGCCATCTTAGCTGGTAAACGACACGATGCTGATGATCCGCTTAGGACTTTCCCAGCTTAGCGGCCAGTATACCTCAGAGCCTCTCCTACATGGTACCCTACGGAGCCTACGTCTCCATAGGAATCCCACAGGCACAATGTCTTTGCAAATTTTAATGTCTGTTATATCCACACCTTTACAATGCCATAAAAGCACACACTTGAACGACTGTTAGTCTGCGATCAGAGGGAGATGTTAGGGGCAGAGGAAGGCTTTGCGACCGCGGGGCTTCCTCAACTCATCTCAGTGAAGGAAGGCAGAGGAGTACTGGCCGACTGGATTTTTTGGGTTGCTAGCTTGTTGGTGCACCTCTGACTTCCAGTGCGGAGTCTGATGTCGAACTCTGGTCAAAGGCGTAACTTCAGGGGTGTGCCTCCGATTCATCACACCTAGAGATGATTTGACCAAGCCTTGGACGATCCTCCTCATCAGCATGGCCTTATTTTAGAAAAATTCTTTCGTGGGTCGAGTCACACATTGGGCGCCCGCAGCGATGAGGCCTATGTTTAGGACCGGCTAGCTCAGTCGACCATTTTTCAGTGTCGTCTGGACTGCAGGTGGACTAGACAACGCTGCCCTGTTATGGTCGTGCATACTGTATGCCACAGTATGCTACACTGAAGCTAGCAACAGCCTGCAGCATGTAAGCTATTGCCTATGTGGACGGTACGACCTGATTCGGCTAACCGAACGCCACTTAATTGACACAGAGGAGCACTTCCATATAGCTAAGTTTGGTGGAGGAAGAAGAAGAGAATGGACGATCCTCCTCATCAGCATGGCCTTATTTTAGAAAAATTCTTTCATGGGTCGTGGGTCGAGTCACACATTGGGCGCTCGCAGCGATGAGGCCTATGTTTAAGACCGGCTAGCTCAGTCGACCATTTTTCAGTGTCGTCTGGACTGCAGCTGGACTAGACAACGCTGCCCTGTTATGGTCGTGCATACTGTATGCCACAGTATGCTACACTGAAGCTAGCAACAGCCTGCTGCATGTAAGCTATTGCCTATGTGGACGGTACGACCTGATTCAGCTAACCGAACGCCACCTAATTGACACAGAGGAGCACTTCCATATAGCTAAGTTTGGTGGAGGAAGAAGTGACTTGCATTCTGGGAATAGGAAATTTTCTTCTCATGTTCATCCAGTTCCAGAGGTTAAAAAATGTTGCCGTTCATTTCCTTAAAAAAAAACCAACGTCATAAAGGTTAGCGTTTTATCCCGCTATTTCCTACTTACTTTTTACTTAATAATATCATTAAGGTTTCGACCTGTTTTTTAATATTGGGTAAGTGAGGTTAGCTTTTAAAAGGTACCACGAGTGGTGAGCTAAATTTTGTTTTCTGAATTTATAGAGTAGACGCTAGCTCCCTGGCGCTCCTTGCAAAGCAGTATATAAGATTTTTTGAGAGTATGCTTGGAGCACCGGACAGACCATTTCCAAATTCAGTGTAAATTTACAAATAACACAATTTGCTGTAATAATGAATTACTGGGCCTATTGATACTTTTGCATCAATGCTTTTAACCAATTGGTGTATGTTCTTAGTTAGTAGTCGAAATAAATTCAAGAATTTCGAAGGTGCTTTCATGTATTGTAATCGAAAAGCATGGTATTGTACACTGATACATCAGAACATCGAGAATTTTTGATGCAGCCGATTATATAGTTATAAAATAAAAATCAACACTTTGAAGAGGAAAATGAATGCAGAAAGGATCACAAAACTGCATAATTTGTATTGTAACCGATTAGATTGAGATCAGCGAGATAAAAAGAGTGATAAAGATACAAAAAAAGAAGAAACAAAAAAAACCAAATTGTACAATCATTGTAATAACGCTAGGAGATATTATAGTGATGTCATTGTTAAATAATTCCCGAGCTATCTATTCGAGAGAAAGGTCAACACGTGAGTAACATTTTCATTACCTTGTCTTATCACTATATTCTCAATCAGATGTTCGCAAACAAAATTATATAATTATATTCGAAACTTTATCCTATTGATAATACATGTTGTTAATATGGATGCAATATCAAATCAATCTTATACTAATTATAATAATCGCACAAGCAAAATATAGTTAAAATTCTTTTACACAAAAAAAAAAGACTTCGCATCTAGGAAATTATTTTATTATTAACCAGCGGTATTGTATCTTTATCAACAGAATTCGATAGTGCTTTAAGTTATTTCTCTCTTCATTCTTTTTTTCAGTTCTTAACAATTAATGAAGTGCAAAGTTACAAATTTTGTTAATTATAAATTTTTAAATTTTGTTACTTTATAATTTTATAATATACATATTTACATACATCCTGACATCCCAGCAAACAATTTGGCAAGGTTTTGCCAAAAGTAAGGAATGAGTAATAGTTGTGAAACAGGGACAGCATTATTGCCATAAAGTGTGTATATGAATTCTTCTCTTTCAACTAGTATTGCCTATTTCTCGCTTTTAGTAAGCCTCGTGCAAAATTTGCAATATTTCTTCTATCAAATTCGCTCTTATTAAATTTTTCAACAACGCTTTTTACAATTTATTACAATTGCTGATGCATTTTATTTTCCAATAATAAAATTATAATAAGATATTGTAATATTTAAAAAGATTGCCCTTACTTTTGTGAATTACAAAATGTCAAATCTGACATATTAAAAATAAGTTGAAATTGATAAATTAAAAGTAATTTACTCAACCCTCGCAATTGGCAAGTATATGAAATATATTTAGTTGCTTTTGGTTTTGAATAGGCGAATTACGTGTAAATTACCTTTTAAGCTTGCTTTCTTATGTCCGTTTAGTCCGCCGCCTAAATTACAAACGAGCATGTGGCAATATCGTTTTCAAGGGTTATGCTTGCTTACTTTCGATTTATTTTCGATTCGCTTTGTTTGCTGGGATACTTTATAATATGCTTAGTAAGTACCTGTTTATATGAATTTATTATTTCTAACGATAAATTTTAATTTCATTTGTCAATAAATTGCGGGTGCCAATACGAAATTTCCATAAAAAACTAATTATGCAGATTTGTCTTTAGGGAACTACCAGGCTATTTGACTGCGGCCTACATATTAATTAAAATAATTCTTATATCTCTAAGTAACTCCGACATTTTTTTGTGTATTTGAGTATTAAAATCTTGTAACGTAATGAATCTCTGAAGGTCTTTATTTTTCCTCTTCTCTCCTGGAGCCCTCTTGAGATGAAGTTTGATTAGGTCCGCTCGACTCTCTCTTTCAGATCATTTTAGGGACCCTGAAAAATACTCTGGCCTCACTGTCGTTGAGTGGATGGGGCAAGCAGAAAGAAAGCAGAGCATCTCCGCCTTGACAGGAGGTAATGATAAGTGATGTAAAGGTCCTTTCTGGACCGGGTGTGTTGCTGCTTTTTCGTTTTGGCACGAACATTTTTTTGTATATGGCAAATGACAGCGGCAGGTCTTCGTCGAACTCCCCACACTATCCGCCAATAGCCGAGGCGAGCTAGCGTGCCGCCCTGCACCTCAGCGCTGTCTACCGAGTGATCTGTCAGATTATGCTGGCAGTCTGGACTTCACGTCCAAGTTCAATCGCTCAACATAGATCAATAACAAAATTGAATCCTTAATCTCGCAAGTCTCATTAATGCTATTTAGATATCAAAATACTCAGTCAGTATTCAAGGCATGGAAACTTTCATCCTAAACTTATTGAACATCAGGCAAGAACTGCCAAATTCAATTATGCTTCCCATAAACTCTAGAGACAACATCTTATCACAAATTTACAAATTAAGTACAATTTCGGCAAATATTTTCAATAATAAAATAATTATTAAGCTCCGAATTCCACTTCCATTCAAGGAACTATACCAAATATTCTAAGCAATGCCATTACCTACACTCCTTAACGGATCATTCGTGTATATTGAACCATCGAAGGAACACATATCAATAGACTACAATCGCGAATATTATATTGAACTAACACTCCAATAAATCCACACATTTTAACTGCAGGATATCATCACCGATCCTTAATGCAAATGCAAGGTTAAAACATGTGAAATAAATTTGATAAAAAAAGAACTCATTACATCCAAATGGAACATTTTGTCCTTGGAACACAACTACTATTGGACGCAATTATCGCAGCAGAACGCTTGGGTTTTTATTTGTGAAAATTAGATCAATTCACAAAGCCTGTTGTTATGTTCACAGCAAGGAATTCATCCTGCACGGACATAACGTAAAAATTTCCAAATTTAACACCCACTTCATTCCAACAATAAATTTTTCCAGTATAATTCGGAATTTAACGTCTTCTCCTATGGAAACGCACATGAAACCAATTTCCTTATATGTTAAAAACAACATGGATCTAGAGAAACTCCTAGAATCCATTTGTTTCCAAAAAGAGCAAGAATTAATTCCTCTTAATCCCATAAATAACCACCATATCCACCATTATGCACTGTCATATTTAACAGTAGCTTCTATCATCTTTATAGTCTGTGCTTACCTGTATATTAAATACAAATCGAAAAAGCGTGAAACTAGAAATTCACCTCCTGAACACGAGCTGGAAGAGATACCTATCCCTGCACAGAGGAAAGAAGGATTCAAAATAACTCCTGTCCCCACCAGGAAAATGGCAGAAAATGTCTCCGATTAACATTACAATATATATATATTATATACATATGTGCTATATTGTTAGTACGGATGCCATGAACTCATGCTTTTAGAGTCGGCAGGACTCATAATGCAAGCAAGATACATATGTATCTACTTGCAACAAAATACGCACATTAAAATTAACCGAGACAAACTATACAAAAAAAATGGACAACAGTAACCCTTTCCTTTCCCTCACTCTATTAGCTCCTTACCTACCACAAAAATCTATTTTGGGAAAATTTGTTTTTCGTAACTATCTAGAATACGAAAAGAAAACAAATATGAAAATAAACATTAATTATAGTTTCTTTTACTAGGTAACTTTCAACAATGGAATTGTTATAATTACTAACTAATTAATTTAATGTAATTTAAAAAATTATGTTTATAAATAAGCTTAATATTTTCCTTCCTTAAGGCTGCATCGCTGTCATAAATAGGACAGCACGGTACACAATTCAGAAGATGGGGCGGGCCGCAAATTGATTAATGCAATATTTATTTAAACACTTAAGGCAACAAAATAACGTTTTCTAATTTTTAAATTTGTCCGCCAATTTTTATTGTAAATGATTTAAAAATGAAAATTCAATGATTTTTTTTTTAAGTTTTTTGGCTTGCGAAGCGGGGCTACCACAAATTTGAACTAAATGAAATCAATTTTTAACATAAGCTTTTTGAGTTAATAAGCAGAAAATAGCCTTTTCCAATTTTGAAAATGCTACTTATATCTACGACAATTTGACGCAATAGATTGCTTTACCTGCATTTTACCAATTAAGAAACCAATCTATTGCATCAAATTTTCATAAAAATAAGAAAAAGGTAAATTTCGCTTTGGCCAAGGTACTGAAAGGAGATATAAACTTCCTCTCAAATGAAATTCTCATTTTTTGCCGAAAATATCAGAGAATCCATCATGAGCAAAGTTAACTTAATGACACGTAAGAAGCAGGCGAGATTTCGGAGTGTTTTACATTTAAAATGCACACGGCAAGAAAAGGAAGAAAGAAGGAATAAAAATCAATCTCTCTTTAAAGCTTTTTTGAATAGATTTAAAAAATGCGAAAGCGAAATTTTTCTTTTACTTAAAAATGGGAGGTAGTATGACCTGATGTACATTATTATGAATAGGTTGAAAGGATTTTGAGGGATTTAATAAGATTTTGTCGTTCGGATAATCCTATGTTCTCTCGATTTTTGTTTTTAACTCGTTGTCTCAGTTGCACTACAATAGCGCATAGCCAAGTTTTTTCTTCCATTAATGTAAAAGACGAAAGTATATGAAATTATTTGTTTCATTCTTAAAAACACAAAAAAATTTCCCATTTTTCTCTACTGCTTCTTAACTTGTCATTAAGGCCTGAAACACAATTGGAGCTTTTCAGCCAGCTTTATGCCCACCTTTCTGCTAAAGCTGACTGAAAAAGCCGAATTAAATACAACTGGCGTTTTTGACATTTGCAACTTTAACTTGTTATATTTATTAAGGAATGCTAGTTAATGCTTCCGATTTTCCAAAATTACGATAAATGCATACTTTTTTGGATAGTTTTGAGATGTACCAATTATATGTAAAAATAATACTGAGTTTTTTTTTATGTCCCACAGAAACTGCTTATCTTTTACTAACTCTATAAGTTTTCTTCCATTTTAACATTATTGGTAACTGTTTACTTCTTAAATGTGTCAATAGAAGCCATTCTCATCAAATATTCGACATTCGCAAAGTTGACAACATTAAAAATTCCTTCAAGAGGGTAGTCATTGGGCTTGAAATTTGCAATTTGATCAAATCTCAAGCCAGCTTGAAGGTGGCAAAAAAGTTAAAGCTCAAATTGTGTTCTTCAACAAATCTCAAGCTGGCTGAAAAGCTCCAATTGTGTTTCAGGCCTAAGTTAACTTTGGAATGAGTTCTCCCACTTAATCTCTTCACAGCAAAACGAATGTAAACAGAAACACGTGCTGTTCAAATGACATAGCAATTACACTAACAAATATTGGTTATGCTATAAAAAATATTGGATATTTCTCACAACATTTCAGAGAAAACCAGTTTTCACAAATGCGCTTTAACATTTTATGAGAGTTTGACTTTTTCTTGATTTTTTTTGCTTCTTTCTTCCTTTTCTTGCTGTGTGCATTTTAAATGTAAAACAATCGGAACAATCGTCCGTGTCTTAACTTGCCATTAAGTAAATTTGGTACTGTTTTTAAGCCATTAATTCAACGAACTAACTTGCATTATTCCTTATTTGAGTATTATTCTTCTAAGTGAAAGAGCTGTGAAAATTGGGAAAAATTACAGAAAAAAGTGTGCTTTGATCAAAGAGTGTATTAAGTCAATTGACGAACAAAATTTAGAATTTACTAATAATTCAGTGTACTGTCGAAAATGTGAAAAGGCGGTTAGTAGCATTTCTTAAGCATTTTATCATAGAACAACAAATCCACATTTTTATACCCAAGATGAAATAATAGGGTATACTAAATTTGTTATTTCATCTATAACGCATAGCAATAATGACGGTAGAGCAAAATGGATTGGACACCCATTCATAATATTAAAAGTTATTCTGATTTTTGCTGTCCGTCTGTCTGTCTGTTCTCACGATAACCAGTGTTATATATCTGAAATAGACCTAAAAACATATCTGAATAAAGCAATAAATAAAAACATTTAATGCATAAATTTTCATATAAGCTAATCATGCTTAAAAACATGACTAGCTTATCTATTCAATCAGACAACAAAATGTTTGAATGACAAATTTTGCCTTCAGCAGTAGAAATATTTAATTTAAAAAAAATAAAATAAAAGGCAATGTACCTTCAGTACGATTTGTCGTTAAAAGTAAAATATGTACATATATACATACGTACATACATATTATGAAGAAAAAGCTTTCGCGATAAGAAATGCGCGCCGCAAAAATACATTATATGTATACGCGCGCCGCAACTTCAAGCGACGGGACGGTGGCTGATGTTTATAAAAACATCAAATTACATTTTTTCAAGCCACCGTACATCGAAAAATATTCTTGACTAGTTTAATCAAGTTCAGAATAAATGAAAATTTTTCTCAGGGTGGAAATGCAAACTATGAATTTTCCACCCTGAACGAGGGCTCTTGATCACGATGAAAGTGATCAAGAGCCGATAGAAATTTTATCCGCGGCAGTTCGAGGGAAAAAAGCGTTATAAAAAGAAGAGTTCATGTTGCGTTTGATCACGGTCACCTCAGTTGGTGCTAGGTTAAAAGAAATCAGATATAGAAATTGGTTCAAAAAGAATTCAATAAGAATTTGTGTACGAAATTCCTTCAATAAGAAGTAAAATGAGAATAAATATTAGTGATAAAATTCGATGACAGATTTTGTGTATAATAAACAATAAAATAATAATAAATATTAGTGATAAAATTTAATTAGAAAATAACAGCATTTGTGTACGACATTCGTTCAATAAGAAATAAAACAAGAATAAATATTTGTGATCAAAATAAGAAAATTAAAAGTGGTTAACGAGAAATAAACATATACTGCCCGTAGTTAGAACGTACACGCAAATTTGTATTTAGTGAAGACTGCAATGAATGCACTTCCTTTTAACTTTGAAGAAGTCGTTACACTTACCCCGTTTAGAATTTTTCCACTAATTATAATAAGATCAGATTATGTATATAAGTTATTAGGTCAGAGATCCACACACACATACTAGAAACTACACTTATTGACACAGATTTAGAATATACGAATTTCAGGAATAGTTGTATTGGGATAAAACTCAATATATAAGTTTTGGGTCAGAGAAAACACTTATTGGCAGAAAGTAGCAATATAATATCGCTAAGAAAGCAATATAAATATATATTTATAAAATAAGTATAGAGTAAAGTTGAATTGTTATATTTGATAAATATGCACAGGATGTATATATACAGGGTGTTCCATAAATGTCTTTAATCCTTTAAGGGGATGAAAGTAGAGGTCATTTGGGTCAAAAAAGTCTAGATACTTTTATCTCGAACACTCCGCTTGGTTTTCGAGTAAATCGATAATATCGATTTTCGAGATTTTGCATATCTCTTCAGAGTAATTTCGTTATAAGTTCTATTGTAATTAATGGATTGTGACGTTCAAACCTTTATTTAAAAGAACAGATATTGGCCTTTCTAAGAATTCATAATTAGTTATAATTGTGCCTTCAATTATTTAAAAAAAAACAGTTTTCTCTAGAATTTTTTATTTCATCAAAATTTTTGTCGCGCTTCAGTGTACATTTATTCGAAATATCACCATTGCATGAACTTGGCAAAACTATGAAAAAATTTGAGCAGTATGTCCCTTTTCCAAAATGACCTCCCTAAGTGCTATCAACAATAACAATCAAAAGTTATAAGCAAACATTTGGAAGATGTGCCCATCGAGGTAATCTTCAGTTTTTTCGTAGGATTCTATCTCCTCCTACAGTTTTTAACCTACGACAACCATTTATGTGTCGTTGTACGGGAATCTGAACTGGCTATTAGATAGGGTACTTTTCGATTTCGAAAATGGAGGGGGTAATTTCGAAAAAACACTTTTTTACCAAACTTGATATTTACGTAGATTTTGTTATTCGGCATCTTCAATTTTGCGGGAGGGGCAAGCTCTGGGAGGGGCGGGAGTTCAAAGTCTCAACTTTAAGCGGCTATATTTTCTCAACCAACCGCTGGGGTCTCCCATGTAGTAGTGAGGGAGTCTGTTTTATGGCTTGTGAAGTATTTTTGAGGGTTTTGCTCATACCAATCATGAAAGCTTTTATTTTAATTTACAATATTCTTATTAATGCACCTCAGCTGCACACATACATATCCAACCAAAGATCTACACCCATGATCAGTATAGTGACCCCACCCCGCCGCTAAACATCTGAGCCAACAAGTGATATAGTCCCGGTTCAACAACAAGTCTGATAATTCCAGGCAACCATACTATACTCATAGTATATAAAGCAGACAAGCAAGCTCCAAGCTGGCATGTATATGATGAGAGAGAAAGATTTTTTGAGAGAGCGAGATGGTTTCAAAGTACGGTATTCACTAAAGCTTCCTAATGTGTTAGAGCGAGACATATTACAGCACTCCACTACTCATCCAAAACTAAATTAATATAATCATACCACCTTATTTCATCAAAACTTTGAATTTAATCCACTCCCAACCAACCTAATGCTTTTATGGTAAGATTTAAAAATAAGTAAATAACACTAACCACTCTCGACCATAGCCACGGTCTGCACCAAAGCTTCTATATCCTACTAGAATTATGTGATGCTAAATACCATCCACCAAAGCTTTTAACTTATAGTACCCCAGTCTTCACTATTCCACTATTGATTCAACAGCATTTCGGATGATGATACTTTAGAGGATATAAATATGAAGCGGCATTGCTGATAAGATTTTTACTGAGCGGAAGACTTTCCAATAGACACAAAAAAAAATCGCTCGACTTGTTTACTTTTCTTGGTTGTGCGAGTTTGTTGGATATAAAATTACCTGTCATGCCATTACACTTGAAGACTACAAATTTTCTAATAAGGTAGGTGCAGCCTTATTCATTATTTCATTACTCATCTAAGTCGCCACATCATCCTACGTTAATATTATAGCTCATCAAAGATTTTAATTTAACCAATTCTCAACTTCGTGCTTACAAAAATAGCCTAGACTTGAATTATTAGTAATATGAATTACATCAGAAAAGGTATGATCGCTAATATCACAAAAACCATAACCCGTACAGGATTTCTGTTAAGACTTTTCAGTACACGCACACCCCTACACCGAATATTTTCTAGGCTTTAATTTCCATTCTTACCATCCCAAGCATCCGTGATCTATTTTTAGGTATCGAATATCATGATCACTCTTGTTTATAAAAGATACATACAGACCACAACTTACGTTATAGTTGTTGTTGATTTTTTATCTGCAAAAGAAATTTTCAATTATAGCTTCCACTACTCATGTAAGACAACATATCAGTTGCTGTTTTTTTCCAGCTAAAGAAATTTGGAAGCTTTGATAAATCGTTCAATTTGTTTACTTTACTCGGGTCTGTGCGAATTTTGTTTACATTATTCGACTGCGATTTTGTTTACATTATTCGGCTGTACGAATTGTTTATGCAATGAATCAAATTAGAAGCATTGCACCTGAAGATCCAAGATTAGGCCATTTCTTATCTAAGCCAACATATCTACCTACGTTAGTTGTTGTTTCTGCTAATTTAATAACATGGTCCAATATGGAATATCGCCCGGCAGAAAACCTTTTGGTGTGACGTAGAGTGTGTATGTGTGTATATGTGGGTGGAGGTGTGTTTGTGTGTGTGTGTGTGTCCAGCCTCGCAAAAGTGTCCTGATATCTCTGTCCCCACAACTCTAAGCGTATATAGCAAGTTTAAAGAACATTCACACACCACCTCCATGGCCTGATGGTAGAGCGCCTCGGATTTTACAAAAACAAGCGTTCTCGGTTCGATTCCAGCAAAAGCCAGCATTATTTTATTAAAAATCAGCTATGACAGAGCTTGATCAGCTGGCGCGGCCGCGCCCATCAGCCAACCAGATGACGTCATCCCCTGGTCAGCAGACGGTAGGAAAGGAATTCCCCAGGAATGCCCTGTGACGTAATACCACTAGTCCTCCTCAGTTGCCCAGAAATCCGGTCCACAACCACCCAAATAGTTGGAATTTTCTCGTACACTTTTTGTATGGAAAAAGTGGGCCAGAACTCTCATAGCGTAACTACTAACTTAATAAGTCACTTAAAATTAATTCATGATTTAACAAAAGCAAACACACATTAAATTTGTTCGCAAGATAATTGCTCCTCAACATTTTTTAAATATTCTTCTTACAGGCGCCATATTTAAGAACACATCCTGATGACAACGAATCTGTATTGTCGTTACAGCAAATCAGCTCACCTTAATTTTCAGATAATCCCCTAGCAAAAACTTCTATTTTACTTCAAGATGAAAGTAGATTATCCAATTTTGAAAGTAACGGGGGAAAAGTTACTGAAAAAATTAAAAAAAAATTGTACCCAAAATTTGGAAAGTAGTATAGATGATGAAAACATTGATATTTTTTTGAAAAATTTGAAGGACTCGTCTTTATTATTCGTTAGTAAGCTTTTTAGCGAAACTCACTTAACTACAAAAATTATACAAAACATTTTATCATATTTCACAGAGCATATTACTAAGGTTATTTTTGAATCACTAATAGAATTAATATATCCTATTTTGAATGGTGAGGATTACAATACTTTAAAAAAAAACTATTACTATCCTGCTCTGAACCATTTAAAGGCTTTAATACCGAGTATTTACTCATAAAAACCATTAAGTGAAAAGGTTTTGTATCAACATCCTAATAAATTTGAAATAGACAAGTCTGTTAGCGAACTTTATAAAAATGGTAAAAGTGTTATTACAAATAGAACATGCGCAGGGGTTTTAATGCCTATAGTGCATCAAATAAGACTATTTTTTGAACAAAAAAATGATTTAAAAGATACTACATATATACTGCACAAATAAGTTAATGAACGAATCTAAAGGAGAAATTGAAAATTTTGTACAAGGAAAAATTTGGAAAGAAAGGGTGACTTATTTTGAAGTAAATAAAATTGTTTTACCTGTAGTTTATTATTATGATGATATAGAAATGGGCAATATCTTAGGTAGCCATTGCGGAAATCAATCAATAGCTGCATTTTATTATCATTTTCCTAGTTTGCCAGAAAATTGTACATCATTACAAAACATTTTTGTTGCAATGCTCATTAAAACCGCTTTTTTTAAAAAATTTAAAACTTCTAGAACTATGGCAGATTTTATCGAAATCTTGAAACAATTGAAAAATGGGATAGCTATACATACCGAAGATGGAGTTTACTGTACATTTTATTGTACGATTGTTCATAGGTGATAATCTGGCACTTAGTACTCTCCTCGGATTTTCTGGATCGTTTAGCCATAATTATTCGTGCAGACTTTGTAGAGCTTCAAAAACCGACATAAAAATTTTGTTGGTAGAAAACGAAAATCTTATTAGAGATTTGAAAAATTATAAGAAGATATAAAAAAAAATACTATAAAAATACAGGAGTGAAAGAAAACTCCGTATTAAATTCGTGGAAACTGTTTCATGTCACACTTTTATACAAATATAATGCATGATTGCTTCGAAGGTTGCATTAAATTTGGTTTAATAGAATCCTTGAACTACTTTTTGTAGGTATTAAAAAATATTTTTCACTTGAAATTTTAAATAAAAAACTTAGTACATTTGAATATGGAGAAATTGAAATTAGGAGTAAACCGCCCGGAAATATCAAATCTCAGCATCTTAAAAATAATATACTTCATTTGTCAGCAAAGGAAACATACTGTTTTTTTAAGATTTTTCACACTTTTAGTTAGAGAATTTATTACTAAAGCAGACATGTTTTGGAAATATATTTTAAAATTGAAGCAAATGATAGACTTTTTACTTAAAGATAGTTTTACTAATGTTGAAGCAATTTGTTTAGCGCATATAATCAAAGAGCATCATGGAATGTATCTAAAATGCTTCAAGGATAACTGTGCCCTACGTTTCTAGTATTAAGGCGATAGGACCGCTTAAATCCCTGTGGTATATGAGGCATGAGAGCAAAAATAAAAATTAAAAGAATATTCATTTTTCTCAAACTTTTCATTTATTTCTTTTTTTCATTTTTTTCATTTGTTTTTCAAATCACCTAATCTCGCTATTTGGGACCTGTTGATGAGTCAAACCAAGACTTGAAACTTGTCACCAAAAATTAATGGGTTGTGTGATGAAATAACAAATTGGAACATTTTTTAGCTTTTGCTATATATCGGAGGATCCCAAAAAAAATTCTTTCTTGAACAAAATTAAGTTTAACCCGGTAAAAAGTCCAAAAGAGTAATCTTTTTATTTATTTTTCCTCCTGGGATTGTATAGCAGTATTTTTCCTCATATAATTCACACCCAGAATTTATTCTGAGTTTAAATGAGAAGAGATCAGTTTGATCTATTTTCAAGCGTCTGCAACAGGCAGACAACCAAGCTGTACCGATGAGTGTAAGGTTTTCTGCTGACACGAAACGCTTCTTCTTCTTCCTTTTCTTCTTTGTTTTTCAGCCCACTGCGTGGCGTATACAAGTTCGATTCGCTTCGAATGAATCTGTTTCTTTAAAAAAAATTTAAATTTTTTTAATAAAAAAAAATTTTTTTTTCTATTTTTCTCAAACTTTTCATTTCTTTCTTCTTTTTTTCATTTTTTTCATTTGTTTTCAAATCACCCAATCTCGCTACTTGGGACCTGTTGATGAGTCAAACCAAGACTTGAAACTTTTCACCAAAAATTAAAGGGTTGTGTGATGAAATAACAAATTAGAACATTTTTTAGCTTTTGCTATATACCGGAGAATCCCAAAAAAAATTCTTTCTTGAACAAAATTAAGTTGAACCCGGTAAAAAGTCCAAAAGAGTAATCTTTTTATTTATTTTTCCTCCTGGGCTTGTATAGGAGTGTTTTTTCCTCATATAATTCACACCCAGAATTTATTCTGAGTTTATATGAGAAGAGATCAGTTTGATATATTTTCAAGCGTCTGCAGCAGGCAGAAAACCAAGTTGCACCGATGAGTGTAAGGTTTTCTGCTGACAAGAAACGCTTCTTCTTTATTTTTCAGCCCACTGCGTGGCGTATACAGGTTCGATTCGCTTCGAATGAATCTGTTTCTTTAAAAAAAATTTAATTTTTTTAATAAATAAAAAAACTGTTTTTTCTATGTTTCTCAAACTTTTCATTTCTTTCTTCTTTTTTTCATTTTTTTCACTTGTTTTTCAAATCACCCAATCTCGCTATTTGGGACCTGTTGATGAGTCAAACCAAGACTTGAAACTTGTCACCAAAAATTAATGGGTTGTGTGATGAAATAACAAATTAGAACATTTTTAGCTTTTGCTATATACCGGAGAATCCCAAAAAAAATTCTTTCTTGAACAAAACAAAAAAGTTTGTAAGCTTCTAAAGGTATAGAAATTACAGACTTCAGCATACCACCCACAATCTACTGGAACACTAGAGCGTGCACATAGACCGCTAATAGAATACCTGCGTATAATCGTAGATGAAAATCCTAAAACTTGGGGCCAATACCTACGAACCGCTGCATTCGTATATAACAATAGTGTACATGAGGGTACTAAACTCACCCCAATGGATTGCCTTTACGGCTTCACAGCGGATGTCCCATCAAATTTAAAACGGGATCCCGAACCCGTCTCTAATCATGAGAGCTATTATCAAGGAGTACTACGATAGGACAGTACGGCCCCTAACTTTCCACATAGCAGACAAGGTCCTCATCAAGAAAACTGCAGAAAACATAAGCTTTCTCAAATCTGGGTAGGACCTTATCAGGTAATCCCAATACGAAGTGATGTCAATACCACCATCAAAATTGGTAAATGTATGGTAACGGTGCATAATAACAGTCTAAAACCATATTTTGAGTAAAAACATGTAGAACAAAAATGAACCAGGTTGACTTAAAATTCCTACTTGAGTTTCCAATAAACCCCATTTCAATACCTCCCTCAGGAACTTTTGCGGTGGAGTCACTCCACTGCTTAGTTTAATACGGCACGAAATAAGTAAAACGATACTTAAAAGACTATTTTCTTCCTCCGAATTGTTGACAGATATGACGCTGCAATTCATCGTATTTGCCCTCCTCATCCAAGACATAACAGGAGAAATCGCTGACAAAGCCTATATAATGACCCAGCTAAATGGCTCGGGTATATTTTTCGAGTACCTAGGAAACCTCATGGTATATCATGACACCTGGAATGTCCTCCCCAAGATAGATTTGGATGAACTAGATACCCAGATTAAGCTAGCAGAATATGCAGAGCACTTAGTGCATAAACTCTGCATAAATATAACAGACCAAGGAGATCTGTGTAACATACAACAACAACAACACATACACGCTATAATAGACAGTGTCCAAAAACGAACGAGAGCCATTAAAGGATTGGTTCCAGGAAAACGTAAAACTAGGCCATTGTTCGACGGATTAGACAGTGCCATGCACTACTTATTTGGCACTATGGATAGAAATAATGAAAAAGAGATATACAGCAGATTAGATGAAATTGAATCAAACGCACAAGCCCTAGACGAGCTAGAGGAACAACAAATTAGTGTTGTAAGAACTACCTTGGAACATATTCAAAAACCACTGGCTATATTAATGGACAGACAACAAAAAATAACACATCAAATAAATGATCTGCATATTGTGGCCGAGGACCTAACAAAAAGGTAGTTGAGACAGGAACTCCTATCAAGCCTGCTTCTCCAAATAATAGAAGTCGAATACCGACAACAAGCCCTTCTGGAAATAAAATGCTACAATTGATTTAAGACCAAAATATTATACCCTAGATGAGCATAAAATTTAAAATAAAAACCCAAAGTTCCGTATGGCAATACCAAGAACGGGTTGCCTAGCTTTACTTAATTTTTGAAATTTTATTTACTATTTTTATAAAAACGCTATGTAAAACATTTGATCTCTCCACGTCGATACGTTCTCAGGTAGTGTCCAAATATAAAATGGAAACACCAAGAAATTATATTTGCTATTACTATGAAAAGGTAAATGTCAGCTCTGTAAGTCAACGCGTTCTCGGACAGTGCCAAAATGGTGAAAAATGAAATTTTTGTACGGCAACCCTACGAATGGTTGCCCTATTGTTACCATTTCCGAACTTCCATTTTTTTTTAAAAGCCCATGTAGAAAATTTGAGTACTGTTGAACGCGTTCTCGAGTTGTGGTATGGACGGACAGGCGGACATGCAAGAATCAAAATGCCCTTTATTATTATGCATGGGTGTGTGTCCAATCCTTTTTGCTTTTCCGTCATTATTTCTATGCATTAAAAACTGAATGACAAAATTGGCATACCCTATAGATTTCATAATCTAGGGTATAAAAAATAGGTGAAATGAGAAAAATTGAATTGAGGTGGCAAAGGAGGAATGTTTTTAAAGGACAAAAATAATCATATTCATCCACTCCTCCTATCTCCACAAAATTTGCTACAAATATATCGCAGACCAACCTCGTGTATTGTCATAACGATCAGAATTGCTTAGCCGTCCTCTACCAACAGCAGGAGCGCAGTCACGCCTCATGCAGAACAAATTGGTGGTGTCAATAACTCTCCCAATTATTAACCTGCCAAAAATGAGGCTACAACAAATTCGATGCTACCCTGTACCCAAGTCAGCAAATTATTCCCAAATCCCTCATCCTGGATATTCTTACGTTGTCGCCCCCGCCACACAGTTTCCTCAAGAACTTACTCGAACCGGGAGACGGCGAAATCTGGTTCGAGCAAGGTTAGTTATAGATATGATAAAAACAAACAAAAAAAAGAAGAAAAACAAAATGAATAAATAAACCTTGTCGTAAACTTTTCCACACTAGTACTATTTATTGAACAATAAAAAAAGAATAAGAAGGAGCTAATATACCCTTCAATTAATCGTTTACCTGCTAATGATATTTTAATTACTGTTAGGAAAATAATTCAAACACACGTACTTAGATGTCGCTTAATCAAACTATTGTTTTAAGATAAGATACAAAATTTCTTAAGGAAGAAACACAAAGGAGCTGGCGTAATTCAAACTGTTACCTGATAATGATATTTTAGTTACTGTTAAGAAAGCAATTTAAACACACGGACTAAGATGCCGCTTATTCAAACTAATGTTTTAAAATAATATAATAAATTTTTCAGAAAGTATCACAAAGAAGCTGGCGTAATTCAAACTGTTACCTGATAATGATATTTTAGTTACTTTTAAGAAAACAATTCAAACACACGGACTAAGATGCCGCTTATTCAAACTAATGTTTTAAAATAATATAATAAATTTTTCAGAAAGAATCACAAAGGGGCTGGCGTAATTCAAACTGTTATTTGATAATGATATTTTAATTACTGTTAAGAAAACAATTCAAACACATGGACTAAGAAGCCACTTAATCAAACTATTGTTTTAAAATAATGTAATAAACTTTTCAGAAAGAATCACAAAGGAGTTCGCTTTCTGCAGGAAAAAATGCACAGTGTTCTTTCTTTAAATCATGACTTCAAATACTTAACTTTTGATTACTTAACCAACGGGTGTCCCTTCCCTACAGGTGCTCCTCTAGTGACCTCGGGCTTCACTGGTATTTATCTCCTTGTGGTTTTATATTTTTATTTTTTTTTTTATAAACTTTTTACACTTGTATATATTTTCTTTTATTATTTTTTTTTTATAAGTACTTAGTACTTTTTCCCAATATGAATACCACTAGTGTTTTATATATATATATATATATTTTTTTCCACTAGCATTACCAAACTCTATTCGTACAACAAATCTATCGACCACCACTTGCCTCCCGACACTTAGAGCTCTCTTTCCATACTCATCCAACTTTTCACCCGTCACTTAGCTCCATCCCCTCTTTCGTAATTTACTTCTTTGATTCAATATCGCGCCTTATTTGGGCATTCGTTTAAGTTCTTCTAAATTCCTTCAATCGCCCTTTTACACCTGGCATTGCCAGATATAAAAAAAGAATATCAGAGAAAAACTCTCGACTACACCGTCCTCCAGAAAACGTGACCCAGCAAAGAATTGTTCGCTCCTAGGTGGGTTTTCTCATTTACACAACATTATTATTATTAATTTTTTTTTCTCAGCCTTTAAGCTATAACTGTCATACTTATTTATTACATATTCTTACCATCTACTATATGTCCTACATTTAGCTGTGATGATAAAATACTAATTTGTTAATTTTTTTTTCTTTTAAATTACTCATCTCCAGTCGACTCCAATCAGGATCGTGTGAATATAAATGTAAGACCAAGTTTGAAAAAGTCTTAAGGGTTGATCGGTCAGCGTAAATCCTCTTGGTAATAGATGTGTTGAATCGCGACTTTGTGGAGATACTGATCGGGCTGAAATAGTAGTGGCAGGCCTCATCCTTGCTTGGTCACTATGCTGGCTCTTAGATTTACTGCACGTCACAACGTGGCAAATAGCGCTCAGACGCAAGAAGGTTTACTGCTAAAAAATGAGGACATGAAAACATTCAAACAGATCACTAATATGGAGGAAAACACATATATAGGTTGTCTTAATACGCCTATAGTCAAAGCGGCAACATCCAATGAATGTGCAGTAAAATTACTATAGAATCCTTTAAACGAAGTGCCCCAACGCAGGTCTAGAGTACAAATTCCCCCAAAGGACATGCTGATCAAACTTAACAAGCCAAATGCGTGGCTATTTTCATTTTTCACCTCCACGGTGCTATATATCACCTGCCCAGATCACTTTGTGATCTCAAAACTGGAAGTACAAGGAATAATAGAGATGATACAACCATGTCAGTTCCAAATTGCCAAAAAAGTGCTTTAATATGAAGGAGAAAATAAGCACCCACTCAAAATGATCCAACTAAAATAATTTCCTGAACCTAGCCCAAATTTTACCAGAATCTCACAATCAAAGTTCAGTGCAAACCGAGATTCTGACAGGGAACGATATACATAATGCAATTTACAAGAGAACGCATTCGCTAGAGGAAATCCAAGGCAAAATTATTAAATACCAGGAAAAGGTATTGAGCAGACAATCCCATATCCTGTCTATGACCTCTTTATCATTTACGAGCCTACTATTTCTGTGCATAATGATTGTTGTGGCAGTAAAATATCTACACCCTATTGTCAGCAAGATGAGACAACAGAGGACGCATCCACAAGGTAACCCCGAAGTTTCAACAGAGGGAATCCCTTTAGAAGAACGAACTTCTGACCCCCAACCCATTTTAAGGCAAGCTCGATCACTCCCCAGGACCAAATCGGTTCAATTAGTTTAAGTCGGCGTAAAGGAACACCGACACTGTCAGTATGGCTCAACAAATCAATTTAAACAATGTTGTTCAAACGATGGAAAACAAAAAGTAGCCCTGGTAATAAAAAGTATATACTTATATCTAGATTGGAACCAAAAATGAAAAAAAAATGTACATATCAATGTATCAATGTATATATAAATAAAATAAAGGAAATAATAGAAATAAATATATAAAAATAGATAGAGTGGTTAAAAATTAAAATACATTGGATTTGATTATATATAAAAGTTAATAGCATTGAAGAAAAATGGATTAGAATTATGCAACAAAATAACAGTAAGTAAATAAGGAAATGAAAAAAAAAATAACAGGCTACTAACAGTAACAAAAAAAAAATGTTTAACAAAACTTAAAATTAGACAATAAAATAATAAATAATAATTAATATTAGGGCAACAAATCTAACCTAGCCAACAAAAAAAATTAAAAATGAAACTCACACTAGGACAAAGAACACAATAGGTCTAAATTAGGGTAAAATTAAACAAAATAATTTTGTAAACTCAACCGAACCGACCAATTAGCGCCAACAACAACTTCCCCTGAGAATTATTCCTCTTCAAAGAATAATTCTCTTTTTCTCAGGGGGAAGGATTGTTATACATCTGAAATAGACCTACATCAGCAATTTTCTTCACATTCCACAAATTACAACAAAATGTTGTATGTAGAAATATTTAATTTAAAAAAATAAAATAAAAGGCAAATCGCACCTTATGAAAAAAAAGCTTTCGCGATAAGAAATGCGCGCCGCGAAAATACATTATATGTATACACGCGCCGCAATTTCAAGCAACGGGACGGTGCGACGGTGTTTATAAAAACATCAAATTACATTTTTTCAAGCCACCGTCCATCGAAAAATATTCTAGACTTGTTTAATCAATTTCAGAATAAATGAAAATTTTTCTCAGGGTGGAAATGCAAACTGTGCTTTTTCTACTCTGAACGAGGGCTCTTGATCAAGAGCCAAATTGATTTTTTATACTTGAAGCGAGTGGTGACAGAAATTTTATCCGCGGCGGTTCGACAGAAAAAAGCTTTATAAAAAGAAGAGTTGATATTTGCGTTTGATCACGGTCACCTCAGTTGGTGCTACTTTCGGCAGGTTCGGTTTTCGCGACGAAATAGGAATAATAGATTAAAAGAAATTAGGAGAATCAGATATAGAAATTGGTTCAAAAAGAATTCAATAAAAGTTTGTGTACGAAATTCCTTCAATAAGATGTAAAATGTGAATAAATATTAGTAAGAATTTGTGTACGAAACTCCTTCAATAAAAAGTAAAATGAGAATAAATAATAGTGGTAAAATTTGGTAACAGAATTTGGGTACGAAATTCCTTCAATAAGAAGTAAAATCATAATAAATATTAGTGATAAAATTTGATTAGAAAATAACAGCATTTGTGTACGACATTCGTTCAATAAGAAATAAAACAAGGATAAATATTAGTGATCAAAATAAGAAAATTAAAAGTGGTTAACGACAAATAAACAGGTGTTGTCATTTTCGGACTACCAGTGCCCTGCAGGGTAGTATCCCAACCCTAAAGTAAGCAAAAAAAAAGTAAACATAACCCCAGGAACAGTTTCACTTAGAGAGCTGAAATTTTGCACACGGCCCTTTTTTTAAAGAAGAGTGTGGATTTAAGTTCGAAAATGGGAAAACTGGTTTTTCAATTTGACTTTTATATTCCCTTGTTTAAATATAACAACATACAATACCATGCACAAAAGAATTGGTGGTGGAAATAGTAACGCAATCACAGAGAACGATGCAGAAACTCCGAATTAGTTTTATTACGACTTGTGTCAAGGGATGGTGGCTGCAAATATTCCATAGCGTATGATAAACAGTAAAGTTTGGACAAATTCTTTGATGAAATATACTCAACATAATGTACCGGACGAATCGACTCTACGAAAAACTATTTGCAAAAGTGAAGTGTTATGAAAATAAAATAAAAGAACATCAAGGAGACATCGGTGAAAACTATGTATGGGCGGCTTACTGTTGATTCAGCCAGCAGAGTCTCAAAAGCTGAAAGAGAAGAAAAGAAAAGAACCAGGACACAAAAAAGGAAAATGAAATTGTCACTTATCTAATAAGTAAATCTTGAAATACACGAAGAGCTGGTTTCATTTCCACGTCCCAATGGTTCCAATAAGCCCTTCACTAGACCACTAGTATTCCCCGTACATATTTCCTTTCCCATTTGTCGAATGTCTAAAATCAAAGAACAGAAATTAATTTACATTTTTTATTAATAAATTGAGCAAATAAAACCATTAAATCGACATTATAAACAGAAATACTTTAATAAACACGATAATTCACAAATATAACCTCACAATTATACATATTCAAATGTTAATAAAAGTTTTAAACATTTAACATATATTGATTGTTAAACACATAAAATAAATAATTTACTTACCATAAATCACTAAAAACACAAATATTCGATTAAATCCGACAGCAAATCATGAGTACGAACTTCAAACTTTAAATGAATTTGACAGCGCGAACTTTAATTATTTTTCGAGGAAAGTACATTGCCCTAAGAAATTTTTGTATGCGGAATTCAAAAATCGATATAATTTAACGCGAAATCTAAGAAATAACGCGAAATTTAAGAAAAACTAATAATTTAATTTATACAATAGGTAAAAAAGAGACGAACAGATAAGAAAAAGAGACAATTTAAACAATTTCACGAAAATACACGAAGTACAAAAATCATGCGCAGTAAATTAGTACCGCCATAGATGTTTTCTATGTTTTTGACATTAGTTTCTTATTCACCACAGCATTAGAATTATCACTTTTGATAAAATTTGCTACAAATACGCAATAGTGGCACTTGAATTTATTAAATTATTTTATAAAAACAATAGTCGAAGCAAAGAAAACAACTTAATCAATTTATCTGTCACATTTTTTGAGTTTCATTAATTTTTATTTTTTCTACTTTCCAAACAGACGGGCAAGATTGGCATCACCAAGGAAAATGGCCGAACAGGGTCTAGAAAAGTCCGAAGAAAGCTATACAACCTCTCTTAGTTATTTGGTCAGTGGAGCAGAAACATCACGGCAACTTAAAGGGACTCCAGCAATATTTTTCAAGTGGTTTGTACAACAAATAAAAACAGAATTGGAATCGGTCAACGGTTTACACGTTGTCCGAATATGATCTGTTCGTCAAAAATTTAGATTTAAGAAATGAAGTGAAGTGTGAAATTAACTAGTTTTAGAATTAAAATTAATTATAGGCATGTATACGCGGAAAAATTTGTGCTATTAAAATTGTAATAATTAAATAAAATTAAATATTTTTTGATAATTAATAGACTTTAGGAATTTTTGAATTTAGTTTAAGAAGTAACAAGGAAAATTTAACTCATAGAACCTCAAGAAGTGTATAATATTATTAAGGTTTTTATTCGTGATTAAATTCAATTTTTTGCAAACGAAAATCCACATCTTTTTAATTATTTTTCCAAAGAAGTATTTCTCTTTTTCAGATCGAATGAAAGCTTTTTTTTTGGTATTTTATCACATTATGATATTTTTAACATGGTGGTTCCATCCAGGAATGTGAGAATCGTTTGCAAATTTGATTGATTACTTTTTCTTTCTATTGAAATACTGATTCGAAATCATATCTTTTTCTATTTTTGTGGCGTATACATTCCTTTTAAGTGCATTTTTTGTGTTACGGTATCATTAATTTCAGTTAGGCTTACGAATATCTTACGGTAACAGGTGCCAGTAAAAGATAACAGTTGGAATCAGTCAACGGTTTAAACGTCGTCTGAATATGATCTGTTAATCTAATTAATTCAATAATCAAGACGATATCAAGCTATTGGGTGGCATATAACATTTATTACATTTATTTTTAATTGTCGATTGGGCAAAAAATATATTTATTTCCACAAATTTACATGGATAAATCAATAGAAGCCTTACTTGTGAAGCAAGTCGTACTACACGATAAGGTGACAAGTGCTATAGAAAATGGAAGAAAAACCAGATTAGAGAAAAGAACAGCAGGATTCTATAAGCAAAAACTAATTGATATACGGACTTTATGGCAAGAATGTTTGGCACAAGATAGAAGGCTCACGGAAACGATTCTTACATTAGAAGTAAGCTGTGCGCATGAGTACATAACAAAAAATAAATTCGATCTCATTGAAGTGAAATATTTCGAATATATGGGCAGAATTCAGCTCAGCTTCCCAAGATCACGTTACCTAAATTTAACGGAGAGTACAATTCGTGGAGATCTTTTTATGATCTTTTCACATCCCTAGTTCATGATAACTCAAACCTGCAGCCCGTCCAAAAGCTTCACTATCTGAAGGGATGTCTCACTGGCGACGCCGAACGTGTGTTAAGACATACTCCAATTACCAACCAAGATTATCTGCCAGCTTGGAGAAAGCTAAAAGAAAGATATGAAAACACAAGAACTTTAGTTAACCATCAGCTTAAAACGTTATTAAGTCAACATAAATTAACCACTGAAAACGGAAAGGGTCTAAAGGCATTAGTAGATACTACGGAAGAATGCTTACAGCAACTTAAACCATTGAAGGTAGATACTACTTCTTGGGATGCACTTTTGATATATTTAATTGTTCAAAAACTTCCTTTTGTAACGCTCCGACTCTGGGAAGAGGAATTAGGTGATAACCAAAATCTGCCACAATTCAAAACATTCCAAGAGGTTCTACATATAAGAATCCGAGTATTAGAATCAATAAGTAACACAATTAGTGCCAAGACACCCATACTCTCTAGTAAGAAAGAGATCACTCAAACATATCATACAATCAATAAGTCTGGTTGCCCTGCTTGCAATGGAAAGCATTATGTAGGAAACTGCACCATATTTCTAAACCTAGATACCACAGCTCGACGAAAATTGATCAAGACAGCAGGCAGATGCTTAAATTGTTTCTCAAGCAAACATGTGCAGAGCAAATGCCAAAACAAAAACAGGTGTAAGAAATGCCATGAATTACGTCATACTACCTTGCATGTCACTGAACCATCTTCAAGTTCATTCAATCGATTAGAACAATTCACATCGAGCACTGCTGTGGATCCACAAACAATCCAAACTAATAATGTGGACAAGACCAAAAATTTTTTAACAAGAGAAAATCACACAGCGTTACTTTCAAGAGCGTTGATTGTAGCACAAGGCCGCAATGGTCACTCATCAATTTTGCGATGCTTATTGGATAGTGGATCTCAAACTTCCTTTATAACGGAAAATGCCTGCAAAAGGTTACAGATTCGTGGTACTCAAACATCAATTACAATATCCAGTTTGAACAAAAGTCAAACAGTACTCGCCAAAAGACAAGTACGAATACAGTTAAGGTTTCTAAAATCAACCAGGCCAGTGGTGGAAACGGACATGCTCGTACTCAAAACGATAACTGATCTGTTGCCGACCAAAGAGTATCTTAATATTAACTGGGAACATTTACAAAACCTTGAGATGGCCGATCCACAATTTTGGAAGCCAGGGCCTATTGACGTTTTACTTGGAGCAGACATATATGGGCAAATACTTCGCGAAGGAATCAAACGAGGACCAGAACATGCTCCAGTGGCAATCAATACCATGTTTGGTTGGATAGTTTTGGGAAGCACAGCAACAACATCATCTCATACACAAGTCAAAACAATTGCAGTTACAGTCAACCCAGAAGACAATCTCAGTCTACAAATTCGAAAGTTTTGGGAAACAGAAGAGGTTCCTGAGACAAATATACAAAACCCGGAAGACAAAAGATGCCAAAGCCTATATGAAGAAACACATTGTCGTTTACCAACTGGACAGTATCAAGTCAAGCTGCCATTCATTAATGGAGATGCTCCAGTTTTGGGGGACTCTAGACACCTTGCTCTTAAACGTCTTGAATATCTACAAAAACGGCTGGACAACAATCAGCAATTGAAAAAGGATTATGAAACTAGCTTAGATGAATATTTGACGCTAGGACACATGGAAGCATGCAATATGCCTACAGCAATGAAAACCACTATTACATACCACACCATGCGGTTTTCAAACAAAGCACTACCACGAAACTGAGAGTTGTGTTCGACGCCTCTGCAAAAACCTCTAATGGTAAATCATTGAACGAGCAATTATTAATCTGCAGCCGAAATTATTTTCTACAATTTTGAACTGGAGAAAATACAGAGTCGCAATGACCGCTGACATTGAAAAGATGTACAGGATGATTTGGATGCATCCAGATCATCGTAAGTTCCAACGCATAGTTTGGAGAGATCCAGTTACAAAACTTCCTTAAGACTATCAACTTAATACAGTGACATTTGGAACATCTTCAGCACCTTACCTAGCCATCCGTACACTGCAACAATTAGCCTTAGATGAAGGAAAACATTGTCCATTAGCATCAAAGTCCGCAATTACTGAATTTTATGTGGACGATTTGCTAACTGGTGCGGAAACAGTTCAAGAAGGCCAAGAGCTTCAAAGGCAATTTATCGAAATGCTTCGTAAGGGTGGATTCAAATTGAGAAAATGGGCAAGCAACGCACCCGAACTACTCCAAAATGTTCCACTAGAGGATCGAGAGGCTAAAGCGACCATTGGAATTTTCAGACAATGAAGCAATTAAGACCCTAGGAATTAAATGGTATCCTGCAAGAGATTATTTTACATATAAAATTAATCAAGAATCGAAACACGAAATCAGTACAAAACGTACCATTTTGTCTGAAATAGCTTCATTATATGATCCTTTAGGCTGGATATCACCTGTCATAATTGTGGCAAAAATCCTAATTCAGACATTATGGATAACAGGGTGCGCATGGGATAGTAAGGTTTCGAACATCATCACTCAGTAATGGCAAACATTCAAGAAAGGGTTACTTGACTTAGAGAGGTTAAGAATTCCACGATGGACTGGTTTCTCAATTCACAATCGGAGCCATCAGATTCATGGATTTTGTGACGCGTCAAGTAAGGCATATGCAGCTGCCTTGTATTTGCGGTTCGAGGATAAAAATGGTACTATAGGATCAATACTGTTAACATCTAAAACTAAGGTAGCTCCAGTTAAGCCAGTCACGCTACCACGCTTAGAGTTAAATGGTGCATTACTTTTAGCAAGGTTGCTGAAAAGTACGGTTAGCGATATGCAGTTGCAGAGCGTACCAATATTTGCTTGGACGGATTCAACAATCACATTGCAATGGACACGCGAACACCCTGGGCGAAGGAAAACGTACGTCGCGAATAGGGTGGTTGAGATTCAAGAGATTATACCGGCAGATAATTGGAATCACGTCCCAACCAATAAAAACCCTGCTGATGTTGCATCTCGCGGAATCTCCACTCATCAATTATTAGATTGTGAGTTATGGTGGCACGGCCCCGAATGGCTAACAAAAGACCAGAAATCATGGCCTCAGGTTTCAATCCCTGTAGAACCTACTAACTTAGAGGCGAAACGGCCAACTATATCAAATTTCTTAACACAAACTACGACCGAATTACTAACGCGATACTCGTCTTATACAAAGCTAGTTAGAATCATTGCAACCATTCAACGTTTCATTCAAAATTGTCGAACTCGAACAATAAAACAAATGAACCTGCTATCGTTCACGGAAATTCAGAAGGCCAGCATTACTGTTTTAAAACTGGTACAAGAACTAACGTTTCCAGAAGATTATGCATCGTTAAGAACTAGGAAACCTCTTTCAAGAAAAAGCCGATTATTAACGTTAAACCCATTTATTGACCACAATGGGCTTATCCGAGTAGGAGGTAGATTACAACATGCCAACATTCCTTGTGGAAGAAAACATCCAATTATACTCCCACGCTACCATCATATTAGCAACTTACTGATAGACAAGGCACATAGAGAAACCCTTCACGGTGGAGTGACTCTTGTTTTAAACACCACTCGAAATAAATTTTGGATTTTAGATGCTAAGCGGGCAATTTCCCAACAAATACACAAATGCTTAGTTTGCGCAAGACATCTCCAAACAACTTCTAGCCAATTAATGGGGAACTTACCAGCACCTCGAGTTAATATTACTAAAGCATTTACTCACGTGGGCGTAGACTATGCAGGTCCCATTAATCTGAAGACTTCAACCCACCGAAACGCTAAAATCTACAAAGGATACTTTTGTGTACTTGTTTGCATGGCAACGAAAGCAATACACATCGAAGCAGTGTCCGACCTGACTTCAACAGCCTTTTTGGCCGCCCTCAGAAGATTCGTATCCAGACGAGGATTGTGTTCCGACGTATATTCAGATTGCGGAACAAATTTTGTAGGAGGAAAGTCCATTTTAGATAAAGATTTAAAAAGGGCCATTAACGAAGCTACTCCAGAATCCGCACAATTTCTAAGCAATTTACAAATAAATTGGCACTTCAATCCTCCTGCTGCACCTCATCATGGAGGCTTATGGGAAGCAGGTGTTAAATCTATTAAGTAAGACGGGTCATAGGCACCGCTGTTTATACATTTGAAGAAATTACAACCTTATTAACACAAGTCGAAGCATGTCTAAATTCTCGACAACTCTGCGCGATTTGTAACGACATAGATGACTTGGTAGTTTTGACTCCAGGACACTTTCTGATTGGCCAATCATTAAATGCAGTTCCGGAACCAAGTCTCATTTCTTCAAAAATTACACCAACGCTAAGATGGCAACATGTACAGCAAATGAGTCACCAGTTCTGGACAAGATGGTCTAAGGAATATTTAAATCGCCTCCAGCAGCGACCAAAGTGGTGGAGTCAGCAAACAAATTTTAAAATTGGAGACGTTGTCCTTCTAAAAGATGAAAATAGTCCACCAGCCTTTTGGCCATTGGGAATGATTCAGCAAGTGCACACAGGTCAAGACGGTATAGTACGAGTCGTAACAGTGCGTACTAAACATAGCACGTTGCAAAGACCAATTGTTAAAATATGTCGTCTCCCAATTGAGACAACAGAAATGCAGCAACCACAATAACGTGAATTCAATTTGATTGTTTACTAATCAAGTTATGGCTATGTGTTTTTTTTTGTTGTCTCATCAATATATGTCAAAAGTAGCAACTAAAACCCTAACAATTCATTAACAAAAATGATTTGTTACAGCCAAAATGCAGTCCGACTTCGAAGATTATATTACGATATTTGAGGATAACCAATTTTCACCACCAGGCAGTCCAATGTTAACAAGCTATGTTGAACCAGGTTATGACATATTAACTGGACTACCGATATCTGCTGCTTCAGCTGAAAGGAAGCAAGCTACCACAGCTAAATTTGATAGCAATAATGCACGATCTGAAGAAGGAATTAGCAAGCCTTCAACAGCGAAACTCCCACGAAAGTCAGAATTAATGGAGGACTTATCGAATCCTTACATTTGTTAAAGGCTTCCACAACGGTCAAAGAAATTCAGATGCGTATTGAAAACGATCTGCAGCGGTTCATTACACGTGAAAAGGAAGACCTGTTTATTCCGAAAGAAATACTGAAGCGAATTGATTTTGAACGCATTCAGAACAGTAAACGCAAACAATTTACAGTCCATCTGCCTGACCAGTTTCAAGTGAAGGTAAACGTAAACAAGGCAGGCAAGGTTCTCTTCCATCACCACCATCAACGTGGAATTACGAAAATCAAAGCAAGAATCGTTGACCGAAGCCGTTCAACAGAGGGGAGGATGTTGAATCAGCCAGCAGAGTCTCAAAAGCTGAAAGAGAAGAAAAGAAAAGAACCAGGACACAAAAAAGGAAAATGAAATTGTCACTTATCTAATAAGTAAATCTTGAAATACACGAAGGGCTGGTTTCATTTTCACGTCCCAGTAGTTCCAATAAGCCCTTCACTAGACCACTAGTATTCCCCGTACATATTTCCTTGCCCATTTGTCGAATGTCTAAAATCAAAGAACAGAAATTAATTTACATTTTTTATTAATAAATTGAGCAAATAAAACCATTAAATCGACAACATAAACAGAAATACTTTAATAAACACGATAATTCACAAATATAACCTCACAATTATACATATTCAAATGTTAATAAAAGTTTTAAACATTTAACATATATTGATTGTTAAACACATAAAATAAATAATTTACTTACCATAAATCACTAAAAACACAAATATTCAATTAAATCCGACAGCAAATCATGAGTACGAACTTCAAACTTTAAATGAATTTGACAGCGCGAACTTTAATTATTTTTCGAGGAAAGTACATTGCCCTAAGAAATTTTTGTACGCGGAATTCAAAAATCGATATAATTTAACGCGAAATCTAAGAAATAACGCGTAATTTAAGAAAAACTAATAATTTCATTTATACAATAGGTAAAAAAGAGACGAACAGATAAGAAAAAGAGACAATTTAAACAATTTCACGAAAATACACGAAGTACAAAAATCATGCGCAGTAAATTAGTACCGCCATAGATGTTTTCTATGTTTTCGACATTAGTTTCTTATTCACCACAGCATTAGAATTATCACTTTTGATAAAATTTGCTACAAATACGCAATAGTGGCACTTGAATTTATTAAATTATTTTATAAAAACAATAGTCGAAGCAAAGAAAACAACTTAATCAATTTATCTGTCACATTTTCTGAGTTTCATTAATTTTTATTCTTTCTACTGTCCAAACAGATGGGCAAGATTGGCATCACCAAGGAAAATGACCGAACAGGGTCTATAAAAGTACAACCTCTCTTAGTTATTTGGTCACTGCAGCAGAAACATCACGGCAACTTAAAGAGACTCCAGCAATATTTTTCAAGTGGCTTGTACAACAAATAAAAACAGAATTGGAATCGGTCAACGGTTTACACGTTGTCCGAATATGATCTGTTCGTCAAAAATTTAGATTTAAGAAGTGAAGTGAAGTGTGAAATTAACTAGTTTTAGAATTAAAATTAATTATAGGAATGTATACGCGGAAAAATTTGTGCTATTAAAATTGTAATAATTAAATAAAATTAAATATTTTTTGATAATTAATAGACTTTCGGAATTTTTGAATTTAGTTTAAGAAGTAACAAGGAAAATTTAACTCATAGAACGTCAAGAAGTGTATAATATTATTAAAGGTTTTTATGCGTGATTAAATTCAATTTTTTGCAAACGAAAGTCCACATCTTTTTAACACTTACAATTAGAAAGCTTCACGAAAAAAGTTCAAGTAAAACGCATCTACTTGCTAGTCGCCAGCTAGATAAAGCAAAGTACGCTACAATTTCTAGATTCGTTAACGAAGCATTGCTAATATTATGGCTTAGTGGGAATTACGAAAGAATTTTACTATTCGTAACGGATGGAGCTAAATATATGATTAAAGCAGCCCAGAGCTTAAAAGTATTTTTCCAAATATGCTTCATACATATCACTTGTTTGGCTCATGATGTTAACAGATTAGCAGAAAAAATTCGACTTAATTTTTTTCTAATTAATAAATTGATTTCATCAGTGAGAAAGATATTCGTGAAAGCTCCTCTTCGACTTCAGGAGCATCCAAATAAATTAGGAAACATTCCTTTATCTCCAAAGCCGATAATTACTGGGTGGGGAACATGGATAAGTGCGGCTTTGTTTTATGCAGATAACCTTACTGATGTTAAAGAGGTACATTTCGTAATATTTTTAATATTCCTGTTGTTTTATTATTATTTTATTATTAATGTATTCAAAGTACAGGTTATCGATTCATTTGATGCTGAAGATTCTGCATCTATCAAATTAACTCAGCTTGTTACTGATTTGGAGTTTATTAAAACCAATTTAAGCACTATTACAGACACAATAAAATCATTGGAAAAAAGAGGCATGACTTTAACTCATACGATGAATATTGTGACGATTTTTAAACAGACCTTGGAAGATGTTCCAGGCCGATTTTGATTGGAGCTGTGCATAAAATTTGATTCTGTCTTAAAAAACAATCCGGATTTTGACAAAATTTCGAAGATAAGTCGAATTTTAGATGAAGAAAAAGTTAATGGACCGGAGGAAATTGCACTCAATATTGAAGTAAATTTAAGTTTGCTCCAATATCATCTTGTGATGTTGAGCGATCTGCTTTCAAAATGATTTTGACATACAAGTGTCATCATATGAGAGTATCAAATTTGGAACAATCATTAGTTGTGTATTGTGTAATGAACTAGGTACTGCAATTAAGTGAAATCAGATTCATTCCAAAGTGTATTTGGTTTAATTTTTTTTTTCAAGTTGTTTTGTGAAAAAGCATTTTTGTTACAAAAATCATAAATTTTTGACTCTTTAACACTGTTTCCTTCTTTTCTACACTTCTTACTATTGTTTTTTGTTGCAAACACTCGTTTAATTTACTTATTATCAGTTGCTTATTGTTGTGGCCTGGAAAGGTTTTAGAAAGGAACCGAAATGAAAAGACGTATTGCACGCGTTGTATTTTTTTAATGAATCTTCTTCTACATGAGTCACAGCTCAACATCTTATATCTAAGTGACATGTTAGTACTAAACCTATCAGAATCAAGTGACTCCTGGTTGAATTCAAGGTACAGTCACAACAGTTCTCCCCCACTAATAACAACGTTACTGGTCGTTTGAAGAATGTTGATCCAGAACATAATCTTTAAGGTATCCTGGTGGTCGGCGAGCACGTTTCAAAGGTTGAACTTTAACGGTTGGTGGAGACTGATTATGTTATGAGCACGCTTGGAAGTCACCTGCCAATGGTGAAGTAACAGGTTCCGGATGTGTCACAATCTCCGGTGACATTTGAATACTTGGTTGAAAATGAAGTTCGGGATACTCTAATTCATTGGCAGATTCCCGACTCCCAATGCCGTTCTCAGCTGGTGTTGAATCAGGCACAACTGTTACTGGCCTTTCAGCAACGCGGGTACTCCTAAGCTGATCTATATGGCGTTTATATACGTAGCCATTGTCGAGTTTAATTAGATAGTGTAGATAGCCAAACATCCTCAACACTACGCCAACTCGCCAAGCTGGTTTGTTGTTAATGTAATAACGAGACTGAACTCGATCTCTAATCATGAAGGAACGACCACAGCTAACCGTTTGTCCTTAAATGTCCATCTCATGATATGGCTTAATTGCATCAAGTCGAATCCGAAAATCTCGCTTCAGAGAGCGAGGAATAACGACTGGATTCCCTTTGAAGAGAACATCACTATCCAGTGTATATTCTTGGTTGTTTTTTGAATTATTGTTGATGAGATCGTTTTTAATTTGTAGAATTGAAAAGGAACAAATGTCATGAACCTCTTGATTTATTGAAAAATGCATGCCCTGTATTCTTGAATTGTGTGGCACCCTTGATAATCAATCGACATTGGTATTGTCAGTGCCTTTCTTCAATTTTGGCTCGTAGTTGAATCCTGATAAGAAAAATGCATATCGAAGAAGGCGAGCTGATATCATTGCTGGAAGCTTGTTGTTTGAATGATGAAATTTTCGAATCAGCGGCTGATTATCTGTAATAAGTTGAAAATTATGTCCATAAAGGTACATATAGAAATGGCTCACTGAGAAAACAATTGCCAAAGCTTCTCTGTCGAGTTGACTATAGTTCTGTTCAGCTGGTATAAGAGAACGAGACGCGAATACATCCGGTCTCTCCTGTACATTTACCAGGTGTGACAGTACTCCTGCGACTCCCGTTGGACTCGCGTCACACGTTAGGAGGATCGGCAAGTCTGGATCGAAAGGTATGAGAACCCGATCACTGGATATCTCGCTGTTAAGTTTCCTGAATGTAGCTTCACATGATGCTGTCCATAAGAACTTTGAATTTCCTTTCAGTAGTTTCAGGAGTTTCAGTGTTTTTGTTGAACAGTCTGGAATAAATCTTGAATAATATGTAACTAATCCTAAGATTCTTCTGACTTCATCAGCATTAACAGGTCTCGGCTTGTCCAAGATCGCTTTGACCTTTTCTTGACATTTTAAAATTTGATTATTTCGTATTGTACATATGACCCAAGTATTGAATTTCTGTTTTGAAAAAATCGCATTTATATCTGTTAAGATGAAGATCATACTTCTGGAGTTGAGAAGGCCTTCTTTCAAGTCTAAGTTGGCACTCTTCCTTTGATCATACTTGGATAATAATGTCGTCGACATAAAATAATGTTCCCTCCAGACCCTCAGGTATTTGATCGACAATCCTGTTAAACTCACTCGGTGCAGTCTTGATTCCGAATGAGAGCCGATTCATGATGTAGGTTCCTCGGTGCGTTGAAATCGTTTGAATTTTTGTACTCTCCTGGTCCATTTTTACGTTCAGATAAGCCTTAAAAATGTCTAATCGGCAAAAGAAGGAAGAACTTCGCCTTGTTATGGCCCAATATAAGGAAGATTCTTCAAGCAGCCAAGGGCGCATTTTACTGAAATAATTAGCAATTGCTAAACAGTAACCTCGCATGGTATTGTTCTGCAACTGTCGCATATTTCGCTGATTAGCTCAACAGCTGGCTGTAATGAGCGCTTAGTGGAGCAATGGACGATTACGATAACAATTATGACCAATCTACAATGCACGGTTAAATCACGTCGTCAAAACGATGTGGATTTTTGTGTTTATTTCTCACTCTTGCATTTGAAAATTTATGCTTACAAAAATGTCCGTTTCATTTGACGACATGAGCACGAGCTTATGTGTAGTAGTTAATCAGCAAAAACGATATAGTAATACCTCAGGTGTATTCAACATAATTTAGAACGATGTAGGGGAATTTAGAACAAAACAGCTGTAAACTGGAACTTGTACTTTCAGTCTTGAAATGAATATTTTATATTATTCGACTTGTCCCAAGCAATTTCTTAGTTTACTAAATTTACTATATCATAGTATAAATTATTGAAACCAAATACTTCCTTTGATGTAATTCTGCAATGAAATCGAGGAAGCAATTACATTCATGATAATTGACAGGTCAACAGCTGTTTAATTTGCCAGCTTACCACTACTTACATATTTCGTGTATTTATATGCATTCTTCAGCAAACGATATCGTTTTGACGACGTGGTTTAACCATGCATTGTAGATTGGGTATTAACCTCGCATGGTAATTTTTATGTAAAGCGATTGCTTACTACTAAGCGATTCAGGTGCTGCAACCGGTAGAACAAACGACAAGGTTGTTGTCGTTTGTTTACATCTGCGTTGTGAGCAAAGAAAGCTTACTTCCGAGTATAGGTTCATAAAAACCAATGACTGGTCTGTCGAGTGCCTGTAGTATTCTTAGCCCGTTTTATTATCAGTCATCGTAGTATTAAGTATTCAGTCGCGTGTTGTTTTAGAGATCAAATTACCGTTCGGTTCGGGTTAGAATTGCGTGAATTATATATTAAGATAGGTCAGTTTTGTTGTCGTAATAAAGAATTAATGTGCTAAAGAAGTTCGCGAGTTTTATTCATTCCGGTTGATAATTGATATTTTGATATTTTCTATGGATTCTTGATAGATTGCTTTTGGGACACGACAATTTGACGCAGTCGGTATAAAAAGGTATTGTGTTTATAAAATTTATATACAGGGTTTTCCTATAAGAGGTGTTATTTTAATTAGCCCGCTATTTCGGTAGATGTCACTTTTGGAGTTGTCATTTTTTGACATTTGACAAGTAGAAACTACGCCATTAATATAAATAGAACGATACACGATTCAACAACGCATTGAAATTATTAAAATTAAATTATTAAAATGATCCGGAATTCCATCGAAAACTCATCTTGAGTGATGAGGCCCATTTCCACCTCGATGGCTTCGTCAACAAGCAAAATTGTCGCATCTGGGACTCGGAAAACCCAAGAGTTATTGTTGATAAGCCTCTCTATCCTCAACGTGTGACTGTCTGGTGCGGTTTATGGTCCCGCGGGATCATTGGACCTTACTTTTTCGAAAATGAGGCTGGAGCAACAGTTACGGTGAATGGATTGCGCTATCGACAGATGATTAATGATTTTTTATGGCCGGAATTGGATGGTATTGATCTGGACAACGTTTACTTTCAACAAGATGGCGCTACGTGCCATACAAGCAACGAAACCATTGATCTTTTACGGGAAAAGTTTCCGGACCGTGTTATCTCTCGAAGAGGTGATCACAATTGGCCACCGAGATCTTGTGACTTAACACTTTGCGACTTCTTCCTTTGGGGACACGTGAAAGAGAAGGTCTACGCCAACAGCCCAGCGTTGATTCAAGACCTCAAAGATGGAATTCGTGAGGCTATCGAGGACATAGGGCAGCCAATTTGCGATTTGGTTATGGAAAATTTCATGAAAAGGGTATGGTCCTGTAGGCGTGGTCGTGGTGGTCATTTGGCTGATGTTATTTTCCGTTATTAACGGCATACCTTCCTCTTTATAACGAAATAAAGATTCGATCATTTATCTCAAAAAATGGTATTTTTCTTTGAATATCAAAATAACACCTCTTATTGGAAAACCCTGTATATTGGGAGTTATGCTTTTTTAGCTACTCCATTTTTTATTAATTGTGGGAGTTATGCTTTTTAGCTACTCCATTTTTTTTTTTTTTAATTGTGGGAGTTCTGCTTTTTTTAGCTGCTCCATTTACTTTTCAGCCTAAAGTAATTGATTGAGTGATTGAGTTTAGGATAATGCTTCTTTCTTGCAAGTAAAAAGTGTTAAAGTTAAAATAAAATAATGTTGTAAGGTGGAATATTTTCAAGAGAATCTATGTTTTAGCTACGTGAGAATTGGAAATTTTTTTCAACGTCGTGTTCGGTTTAGGCGTTGATGATACGCGCGTCTATTTAACTTATCGCGTTAGTTAGTTGTTTTACTAGACTAGTTTTTTACTAGAATAATTTTGGTTCAAGTAACGAATGGTTTGTTATGTTTGTGATTGTGTGCATCTGAGTAAGGACAAATAAAAAATTTAGAGAACGCGTTTCTGTTCTGTATGTACGAAAAATAGCTGAATTCAGAGTAATGAAGTGCGGTAGTTACATTATAGTTTTGCATGTTTAAGCTTGTATAGAGCATTGGTATTCGATTAGCACATTTAATAAATATTTGAGTGTTACCAAAGATTTTTTCTAGAGTGTGTTGTATAAATTTGTCGGAATGAAGCATATACGTAATTAGAGAAAAAGTGAATTTCGAAGTTAGTGAAATTACCAGATCGAAGTAGATTCGAAATTGATAAAAATATAATAAATCAGTAAAAGTGTACAAGATGGCAGATACATATGAAAAGATCATGGACATGGTAGCTAAATATGTACCAATGTTCTCGGGGGCAAGATCGCCAAAACTTGTAAAAGAAGTTTACAGATTTCTTAGCTGCAGTAAGGACTTGTACGATCGACTAACGCAGAAGGAGCAGGACATTTTTATCACATGAATAAAATATCGCCTGGCAGATGACGCTTATTACCTGATAAGCTCTCAGCAGCCTAGGGACTTCAAGTCTTGGCAGCAAGCGATAAAAACTGCATACTTGCCGAGAAAATCTTTCAGGGAATTGCGCACTGAAATGCTGGCATGTAGACAGAGACCTGGAGAGGACATCAGGGAGTTTGCGGATCCAATGAAAGAACTGGAGGGGAGAGGGGGGTCTACTAGCCGAGTTGGAGGCCGATGTTGTAGCTACTTTCAAAGCGGGTGTGATGAGTAGACCCACGCAAGTGTACCTTACAAGGCGCAAGTTTCACACACTGGAAGAAGTGAGAGTGGCAGCCAGTTATTTTGAAAAGGATGCCAAAAGACTTCAAGTGAGAGAATCGAGAGTATGGCAAGAAGACCGAAAGTCGAACACAGTAAGTGCAACAAACAGATGGGCAACGGGGGATCGTTATAGAGACGAGCCCAGACAGAATTCGAGGCCGTTCTTACCCAGAACCGTTCCAGTGTCATCAAGAAGATACCAAGCATCTTAGACAAGGAGAACACCTCCCAGATCTATTGAGTGGACAGCGTGGACACCTTGCGAGAGAGTGCCAACAAGAACTCTTCTGTAGTGAATGTCAGGAATATGGACACGAGGAATCCAATTGCCAAATTCATCACGTCAGAGTGGCAAACTATGCAACTGGCATCCAAGGTGAATTCCGTTCAGGACGGAAAGGGCTTTATTGCCAATTCTGTCGAACACAGGATCACTACACGGCAAACTGTAACTGAAAAAGTATTTAGCCGAGAGGGAGAGTGAAGAAGTGAATTCCGAGAGTAAGTTTGTCATCACAGTGCCATCGGACATAGCGTTAGAAGGTAAGTTTAGACTTTTAATTGACACTGGTCCACTTGTAGCTTGATTAAGGTCGCTAGGATAAAAAGAGATACACCCATAAATACGCACCAGAAAATACGAATTGGGGGACTCTTTGGATTTGCCAGGAGGTCCATAGGCACATGTGAGGCGAAGCTGCTCATAGACAACGGTCAGCAAGACTGTAATTTTAACGTCATTGGTGATACCGACTCGATTCCAGCTGATGGTATCCTTGGAATGGATTTCCTCAGTGACAGAGTCATTATTGACTGTGTAAATTGGAAACTTTGGGTACAAGGTGCTGGGAAGGGCAACAAGGCAAGTGCCTCTGGTAAAAGTGTTGCAGCTTGTGCACGAGTGGCACCCACAGCTTGGCAAAGTAACAGTCAAGGAAGTCCATTTCAGGCCAGGATAGAGGAGGATAACATTAACATAGCGGGAACATCGCATCTTGTAATTATGACTGACACGTCGAAGCGACAAGTCCGACATGCAATGTAGAGAAAGCTTTAGGACAGAGAGAGAAAAGTATACCCATATTGGAGGAGCCATTCCGGGCACAATTATGGGAGAAGACTTTGTCCACAGCTTATAACGGTGCGGTATTTCATAATCTAAGTGTCGAGGAATTTAGTGAGGGGAGGAGACAACCGGAATATAATGGGTACAGTAGAAATAGGCTGGATGATAAACGTGCATTCGTGAGAATCGCTAATGCAACAGACAATTTTATAAAAGACCCGAATTCCTCTCATGGCCAACCGGAACCATGTAAATTTTACAGACGACCTGCATGGAACCATAAGAATAGTAACAGGTTAAATGTACAACGGCGATCTCAAAAAAGTAAGTTAAGGCTACATAAACATAATAATCAAACAAGTACGGTAGCACCGCCGCCGGTTCGAAATAAGACCGATGGAAAAAAATTACGCCAAATTTGGCTTGTCTGTACATGGTAAGTAATGGTTATGACCCAGGAATTGGGAGACTTGACCGAAGAAATATCCAACAAATTCCCTCTAATTTCAGGAGAAATTCGATAAGCGGAGTTTGGTAGTCCATGGCCAGAACAAGGATATGGAAGTGAAGTATGATAACCCACTGAATGCAATTTAAGGTAAATTTATAAATTTAAATGTAAAGGTAAGAAAAAGTGTTTAAAAAGAAAATATATGGAGTAATTAGAAAAAATAGAGTTGTTTAATTACTTAAAGTAAAGAGAAGTTTGAAAAAAGAAAAAAATTTGAGATGTAAAGAAAAAGAGGTTTGAAACAAAGAAATAAGAGATTTAAAATAAAGAGAAGTTTGGAGAAAAAAAACTTAACATGATTGAGGAAAGAGAAGGAATAGAAATGGGAAGTTATCAGAATAAGAAATATACGTTGTATGTTTATAGTTATTGATATAGTTATTGATACCTAAAAAGAAGGAAAGAAAGAATAAAAACAAAAGAGTAATGGATTTATAAACAAAGAGGAATAATAGTTACTTAAGTACTAAATTTTAAAGGTTAGGTAAAATTAAAAATAATTAGAAAAGTAGTGTGTGTAAGAGCTGAACGATCGAGATAAATATGGTACTGATACGGCACGCAAACGAAAGCAACACTTACAGCTGAAATAAGGAAATGAGATAAAAAATATGGATATGCGGAGGTCTGGACTGACTATTTATTTAACTTGCGTAGATATGAACACAAATTTGGAAGTTATCCCAGTAAGTGGCAGCTTCATATCACAAAAAAAAAAAATAAAATGGGAAACCATTAAAAAAAATAAAATGGGAAACCATTAAAAAAAATAAAATGGGAAACCATTAAAAAAAATAACTTTCGAAACTTTTAGTTGGGCATTGAATGTTAATGTTGATGATAAACAATATTCTTTCGGTACGGATGGACTATCGATATAATTGGGAGAACTCCATCGTACCCATAAGAGAAAGATATGTAATATTTTTACAAACATTATTATCAATTGTTCCAATCACCGACACTCAGGGCAACGATTTTCTTTGAGATGTATGTTGAAATGAAATTAAAGAACCGCCTGTAACAAGAAATGGTCATACGTTCAATTATGATCACACCTTGAAAGTCATAAACTAGTTTAAAGGTTTCTATCGAAATAATTAATGGAATAAATTAGCGTTCAATCCGATATAAATTTCAAAGGCGATCAAATGAATGCAGTATTGATATTTCCGATTGATAATTATGTGTTGTGACTCAGGTACCAATGCCCTAAATCACAACCATAGGGTGAATACATCAATATATTGCCCTATGCAATATATTGATGTATCGCAGAAAGGACCCTGAAAATGAAAAACCAATTTAATTTAAATTTTCATTTAAATCATTTAAATTTCTCATCTGCCTTCAAAAATTTCAAATGCATTTAAAGTTGCATTTCCATACTGCAACAAAATGCAATTTAGCATAAATTGCATTTCGTTATCAGTAATGCACTGCACTCACACGGTATATCTACCTACATGCCGTGTAATCGGATATCATTTTTCGTCGTGCAAATTGAATTGCACATAAAATAATTCGCATATTCTCACGTACGATCTTTCATCGCCGTGAGAAAGCAAAAAGAAAAAAAGCTTTTCTGCAAGTGATCATGGGTACCTGGGGCCGGCAAGCCCAAACCTCGAGGAGTTGGAATTTTAAAGCCGTCGAGAGTAGTTTCGTAAAAAATAAAAAAATCGGAAAATTACAAAGTGAAATACAAAAACTATAGATCTGTTCTAAAATCTATTCTAACAACCATTAAGAAATCAAATTAGTTATAGAAACTAATCTATCTGAAACTAATCTATGTGAAACTGATAAGTATTAACATAAGAATACGGCATAGCTGTTAAAATATATTAGTGCGGAATAAAGAAAGTTATAATTTCTGTTATTTTAAATTTTCGCCTTCCAATTGCTTCTTTCTGATCGTGCCAGGAAGCACGAGCAATTTGGTTACATAACATTTTGGTGACAGCGATACTTTTAAAGTTCAAAAACAATTAGAAAAAATAAATTTAAAATAGAAAGAAAAAAATAAATAAACCAATAATAATTAAGATTACTTAAAATATTTAAATCCGGCAACAACTATAACAGTGATAATTAACTCAGTGCCTACAAAATAAAAAAAAAATCTATTACATTTTGGTGGCAACAGTAAATAAAATTCATTAATCTAAATTAAATTTGATTAATCATTGTGCCCCAGCAGTGTATAAAAAAAAATTCTGAATCAGTGCTAATAAAAACCAAAATTTAAATCTCCGAAAAAAAAGAGAAAATACAGTTATTGATTGGCAATAATCTAATCGACAATTTATAGAAATCAAAAAAAAAAATAATAAGAAGCCCGGGTACCCCAAAAAAGGGTGCTTAGAGGAAATATATATATATATATATATATATATATACAATAAATATACAAAATAAAAAAGTTTAGAGCCAATCTGCTTCAACGAGGGAATATAGCGAGGCTTCATCCCTGCCTCAAATAAGACGGAACAAAGAAGGAAGACTACAAGAAATCGTCACCCAGGACGTGTGACGTACCATTCTACACCAACTTTACAAACCATCTAAAGGAACACTTCGGACTACAACTTCATCAATTTCCACCATCAATGCAACAAACTTTGAATTACAGCCAATAACATCCGACATCTAAATATATTGGATAAAGTGAAAGGTACCGTGAAAAGCTGTTTTTCTTTTCTTTGAATTTAATAATTTATAATTCATAAATATATGTATATATACAAGTTATTCTCATTATAAATTTATTTGTAAAAAGTGTAAAATTTTTTTTTTTGTTTACGTTTTTGCAATTTTTTTCTATCTTTTCTTAAATTCAGTTAATTAAATTTATATACGATTACGCTCTTCCTAGAAGCGACCTCTGCGGTAAGACTTCGTGAGCTTGCTGGCCAGAGGACTTCGAATAAATCGATAATCGATCCCCTGCGATACGACTTTGTCAGCCTATCGTTCAGAGGAAAGAAATGGATTGGAAGAACAATCAATAGATAATTTATTTGCATATTTCGTGGTAATCTACATTTTTCCTGATTGTTTCCATATTTACAATTTTTCAATTTTTTTTTCTTTCATATTTCCCGGTTATTCACGTACTTGCACTTTCTGGTTATTTACTCATTTTCCGGTTGTCTACATATTTGAATTTTTTATATAAACAGATAAATGAGCGAAATAATTGTGAAGGTGTAGATGCGGAAATCCAACATAAGGTGACTTAAATAGAGAAAATTACAATAAATTATAGAAAAAAAGAGGAAGAAAATAAGAACTTTCATAGAAAAATTAAAAATCTTCCTTTTGGAAAAGGTGTTGATTCAAAATTTATTATCCTAAATTTCAACCCAATTCTCCGACTTATACCAAATACATATTCGCGAATAAGAATCAACCTAGGCAAATTCTTACAGATTCGATTTGATTTAGTTATTTGCCAAGTTATTAGAGCACTGCAGTCTCTTATATTAATATAGATACAATACATTTTTCAACAAAATACACCCTATACGACTTTTCGGAATTAAATTTCTTTCAACCTACTGTTTAGCAGTTGCAATACATACAGCTGACTACATTTAAAATTGATAATTACGTGTTTTTGTCTTCATCTTAGCATATACTCCTTAGATTTTGCTGAAAATTTTTTTTCTCTCTTTCCCCTTTTTCCTAATTTTTACATCTTACATACAAAACAAACATGACTGACGAAAACAAAACGTTCGACGAAATGTGCTTATCACAAGTAGAGAAAACCGAAGAAATCAGAAAAATCCTAAAGGAATACCACAGCACAAACAAAAAATATAGATCTTCGGAATTTGTTTCGAATAAACTTCGGAAATTGGAAGAACAATGGGCTGATTTTGAAAAAACAGAATCCATCATTCAAGAACATGAGAATTTCTACGAAACTCATGAATACTTCAAGCAATCCTGCTCTGACAAGGCAGAGGATTGGTACAATCTAATCAAAGCAACACTATCTGATAGATTAAAATCAATTTCTAGCCATGCGGATAACGAAAACAACCCATTTTATTTCCCAGCTCCCAAAATTTCACAAAAGGGTACCAATACTGAGACTATGCAAGAGTGTGGAGATGATGATCGCTCTAATATAATACGATTTAGACTGCAAGAATATAGACAAAAATCTACATATAACACATATTATTCAGTCTATCAATCTTAATTCATTACCAACTGCAAGCCAGGCGTATTTAACACAAAAACTACACTCGCTGCATGGGTATTGGGAAGATTTCAAAACAACCCATATTGAAATAATTTCAAATGCTGCCCCCGAAGATAAAGGCAGCGAATACTTCACGGAAGATGTTTATATAAAATTGGAAACATCATATTCAAATACTATAATTGCGCTACAAGAACCGCTGGATTCGCGATTTCAAGACTTATCAAATACCACAAATGATTTAACGAATCATCACCATAATGTCTCCTTCAGAGATCAATCAAATTTCTCTTTATTAGACGCAAGGTCATTAATTCCCAGTTTCAATGGAAATCCTAAAGATCTCCACAAATTTATATCTAGTTGTGATGATATATACAAAACGACATCGACGGTGAACGAAAAGCACTCCCTCCTTAGTTTAATAAGGAGTAAATTATCTGCAGAGGCATACGATATCTTCAGGTACAATTAAGTCGAAGATTGGCCAACTCTAAAATCGATTTTAAAACAGACATTCGAAGAAAAAATTTCCAGATCCGCCCTACAATCGCAATTAAATAATTGCAAGCAGAAAATAGGGGAAAGCGTAATGGATTTTCTCCAAAGACTTAACACAAGTCTATCCAGATTAAATGAGGCAACCCACTCTTACACAACAGATAAGATACTCCTAAAATCTTTATTAAAAGATAATGAGAGCCAGGCCGTAAGAGCAATAGAGGACGGATTATCTAATCAACAACTCCAAACTTTAGCCAAAGTGCATTCCGAAAAATCCTTTTCTGTATTAAAATCACACATCTTAGAGCATGCATCACGCTTAGAGCAGAAACAACTTGTTTCCCAAGCACAAAATAAGATACATCAAACTCCATTTGCGCAAGCAATAAATTCAAATCTTCGTTGCTTCAAATGTAATAGACTGGGGCATGCTGCATCAAGTTGCCCAGTCATACAACGCACCACGTCAAATTTCAATGCAGTTCCAAAGCTAAACCCCCAATTACAACACACTCCAGATTTTAATAAAATTAAATATCCATCGCAATCTCCTTAATGTCGATATTGTCATCGGATGGGACATAGAATCGAGGAATGCAGGACAAGAACTGCGAATAATAATCGCTTTAACGGCAGCCCAGGAAATCAAAATGATTTCCAAAAGGTGAAAAATACTCCACCAACAAACACGGCTGACAGACAGCCTCAAAATAGGAACTGGCAGCACCCAGTATTCCGAGAAAGTCGAACTCCACCGCCGAGATATAATAATGCCAATATCTCGGCTAGACCGCCATCTCCAAAGAGGAGAAATAGCAAAAGTACATCGGCATCCAGGCAGGGAAACTGGATGCAGCGGGGGGTCGTTTTCGGCAACCCCTCGCAGATAGAAACAACGGCGCAAGTTCATCGCAATCCCGAGACAATATCGACGAAAAACTAAACAGCAAAAAATTAATTCGTATCCCCGTCCAAATTAATAAAAATTCATTAACAATTTCTTTGCCTGTCGATATCTGCTCTGCTCCAAAACTTACTTTTTTAATCGACACGGGAGCAGAGATCAGTTTAATAAAACTCCATCCACTGAAACCAGACAGTATCTGCTACAGAGATGCTGTCTGCAATATAAATACTTTGTTTACAGAGTCAACTTCTACAGAAGGACTAATTTTCGCGAATTTATCTCTGGAATCTGCACAAAATAACTCCATCCTAGAATACCCATTTCAAATAGTGGGAAATAACTCCATCCTCTCATACGATGGCCTGCTTGGTCATGACTTTTTATCTCGATACAATGCTAGTATCAATTATAAAAATAAATACATTTCTTTAGAAATAAACGACTCAAATAAATCTTATCCGTACGAAGAATATTATTCCAATAATCCATACGTTTATTTGAAAAGCGAAGACCCAGAAAAGAGGTCTCAAACAAAAAGTCAATTATATACGGAGATAACATTTTCCGATATAATTAGGAATACAATTCTGTCTCCATCAATTGCTTCGAAAAGCAATGCAAATCGATCGCCAGCTAATGCTTCACAAGAAATGAAGCATAAAGGTACAAATCTATCTCCATCTATAGCCAGAAAAAAGGCTGAATTAAATAAAAATCAATCTCCATCCAAAGCTTCACAAGATATGAAGCAAGAACATAAATGTAAAACTCCATCTATAGCCGCACAGGAGGCTGTATCTAGTAGAGTTCTATCTCCTTCATCAACAAATTCACAAAAAGTGAATTTCAAGATTAAATCCAAAAATTCAAAGAATTTCAATAAGGTTTTATCTCCTTCAAACTCTATCGAGTCGGAATCATCGTATAACTCCTTCCAAATTCCACAAAAGTTGGAATCATATCTCCTTCCTTTTAAAAATCCGAAAGAATCGGATAAATTAAATAAAATTAAAATCCCGGCTCGATCAGAATCCATTATTGAAATTCCAACTCCCTCTATTCAATATCAATCGGTTTGTTTTAAGAAAGAAATAAGGCCAGGTTTATTTCTTGGAAACTCGATCGTCGAGCCAGTCAATGGTATGGCAAAAGTCCTCATCCTCAATACAAATGAAGAGGACGCCGATCTGGGCCCTTACGAGGTGAACCCAGTATACCAAGACTTGGACGACTTTGTGGTTATCTCCGCAGACTCTGAAAGGGATCCAATTAAGGGCAGAATAATGAAACTGCAAAACCTTATCAAATTGGATCACTGCAATCCGGAGGAGTCTGAGAGTATTCGCAATATCTGTAAGGAATTCAACGATCTCTTCTTTATAGAAGGGGATTTCCTTTCTTATACAGATGCGATAACCCACAAAATCGAGACACTCCAAGACAAACCGCCCATCTATACCAAGCCTTATCGACTTCCCGAAGCAAGCCGAACTGAGATAAACCGCCAAATACAAGAAATGCTCGAGTCGGACATCATCAGACCTTCACATAGTCCCTTCTCCTGGTTCCCAAAAAACCAGATGAGAATGGAAACAAAAAGTGGCGAGTAGTGGTAGACTTTCGTCGTATTAACGGCATTACTATTGGCGATGCGTACCCACTGCCTAATATCACTGATATATTAGACCAGTTGGGGAAGTCGAAATATTTTACCACACTCGACTTAGCCAGTGGATTTCATCAGATAAAAATGGACTCGAAGGACAGGGAGAAAACTGCCTTTAGCACACCCTATGGCCACTACGAATACAATCGTATGCCATTTGGTTTAAAAGGAGCCCCTGCTACTTTTCAACCAGCCATGAATAATGTTCTATCTGGACTACAAGGCATCTATTGCTTCGTATACATGGACGATATTGTAGTCCATGGATACAATCTCAAAGATCATAATACAAGACTCACAGCAGTATTTAGCCGTCTCCGCAATTTCAACCTCAAACTTCAACCCGACAAGTGCCATTTCCTAAGAAAGGAAATTATGTATTTAGGGCACATAATTACAGAAAATGGAGTCAAACCAGACCCATCAAAAATCAAGTCAGTTCAGTCATATCCCAGACCCAAGAAATAAAAAGATACAAAAACCTTCCTTATTTTCGTCGGCTACTATCGCCGCTTTATACCAAATTTTTCGAAGATAGCCAAACCACTTACAAATCTTTTAAAGAAAGATACGCCCTTCAAGTTCGACGCAATTTGCGATGAAGCATTTTGCGAATTGAGGAATAAATTAATTTCAGCACCGATCTTATCATACCCCAATTTCGACAAAGAATTTTTTGTCACCCCCGATGCCAGTGACTACGCTATCGGAGCTGTTCTTTCGCAAGTTGATGATCAAGGAGATCATCCAATCGCCTATGTGAGCCGAGTTCTCAATGGTGCAGAGACTCGTTACTCAACAATAGAAAAGGAGCTCTTAGCTATCGTTTTCGCAGTTGAGCAATTCAGACCATATGGCAGACAGTTTACAATTATAACTGACCATAAACCATTAGTATGGCTCATGAATCTGAAAGATCACTCCTCAAGACTAATGAGATGGAGAATACGTCTTGAGAAATATGACTACAAAATAGTCCATAAATCAGGTAAGCTCAACACAAATGCAGATACTCTCAGTAGAGCAATTCCGGAAAATTCCGAACATTCTGCAGAACCAACCACCTTCGTAAATGTGGTAACTAGAAATCAAGCCAGAGCTCAGGCGAATATAAATACACCTAACGCAAGTATAACTACCCCAAACCCAACTCCATCACCTGTAAATAATTCCTCAGTCATAATAACTGAGACAAATTTTCCTCTCCTACTAACTAAGTATGCGAATCCTAAATTTTTCATCTTGCCAATGCAAGATACAGAACTTGAAAGAGTGTTGGATTCGAAACTAAAATTTTCAGAAAAATTTCCACTTCTAAAAACTGAACTGAACTTCTACACAAAAAAGGACTCCAAAATAATCATTTCAAAAATTAATTTACCTTGTCGATCTCAAAGAGATAGATCAGACCTCGAAAAGATTTTAACTGAGATCTGCTCATACACAGAAGCAAATCAGTTAAAACAAATTAATATCTCCTTCCCTATATTAGATCCACAGAATCTAATAATTATTAAAACCGCTTTTACCAAAATCTTCGCTAATAAACAAATAAACATTCAACTTCATCAGGATTCAATAAAATATTTATACGACATTAATGACATCGAACAAGTTTTGAAGGATTTTCATTCATTACCGACGGGAGGCCATCAAGGCGTTTCCCGTACAATCAAAAGAATCAAAAAGCAATTCTACTGGCCAGGCATGTCAGACGACATCGTAAAGCATGTAAGGAAATGTAAACTTTGTCAGATTAACAAAGTATCCAGAAACCCAAAAATTCCTATGAAAATCTCGAGCATTAGCTCCAAACCTTTCGAAAGAGTGTATCTAGATGTTGTAGGACCTCTCCCAATTTCACATTCTGGAAATAAATACCTCCTTACATTTCAAGACGACCTTTCAAAATTTTCTGAGGCTATTCCCACCGACACCGAGTCTAAGACATTAGCGGAAGCCTTCACGACAACAATAGTTTGTCGACATGGTATTCCAGAAAGTATCCTCACAGATCAAGGTTCCAACCTCATAAGTGGCATGTTCGCCGAGGTATCTAAATTGCTGAGAATTAAAAGGCTCAAAACTACTGCATATCACCCTCAAACGAATGGTGCATTGGAGAGAAGCCGCAGAACCTTAGCAGAATATCTCCGATCTTATGTAGCAAAAGATCCACAAGACTGGGATACATGGATTCCTTATGCCATGTTTGTATACAATACTACCCCTCATTCGAGTACTAATTATACTCCTCGCGAACTCCTTTACGGATTCCCAGCCGAAATTCCAAACAATTTGAAATCATCTCCAACCGTTTGCTATAACTACGACAATTATGCAAACGAGTTAAAAGCGCGTCTACAGCATAGCTTCAAAATAGCTAAAGACATGGCCATGGCAAATAAAGAAAAATCTAAAATACAATACGATAAAAACTCCGTCCAAAAATCATTTAATACTGGTGATAAAGTCTTACTCAAAAGCAGAGTTCGAGAGAACAAATTCTCACCACTATGGTCAGGTCCGTATGAGATAATGGAGATAAATTCCCCCGAAAATTCCACTATTAAAATCAATAATAAAAACAAAAGAGTCCATAACAATGACCTAAAACTTTTCTCAGAGTAAAAACTTCATCATCTTCAAATATCATTCAGAGATATTAACATAGTGTCATCTTCCAGGTTTCCAAAATGATGCATATAGCATTCATTCTAATTTTCATCCCCTTAACCTACGGCTCAGGAATAGAGGTAAAGCAGCTAAATGCTACTGCAGGCATTTATTTTGAGGAAATTGGCAGAGCCAATTTCTACACCAACGAGTGGTAATTAGTGACATTCTACGACCTGGAAAATTTTAAAACAGAATTCAACAACATCCAGTTCATAGACCAACAAATTACAGCGACCTGCCGGAAACTGGACAAACACTCAGCCATGAGCCACACTTGTAACGGTACGTTACTACAAATCAATCTTATTATAGCAAACATAGAATATAAGAATATGTTACTTGTGACCCAAAATAGAAAACAAAGAGCACTTTTCAATCTCTAAAGCTCTTTTCGGCACATTGAACGAAGATGATGAACAAATCCGAAATCTCACCCTTAACCAAAGCTCCCTCCTATCACTTATGAAAAGCCAAACCGCGATAGTCGAAGCAACCGCAAACATTTTCAACAAAACTAAAGCCGCAATTGAAAAGGAATTCAGGGTCATGCATAAAAAACTAATATCAGTGCAGATAGCCACATCATTGATGGAAAACAGAACATTGGATAACAAAATATCCATAGAACTTGAATCACTCATTTCACTGGTTTCGTTAATGGCATTCAGATATCAGAATACCCAATCAGAGTTAATAGAACTTTTAACAGATTCCAAGCATGGAAAATTCTATCCTATATTAATATCACCGAAAAATATTGAAGATCTTTTATCAAAAATTAGGCAAGAATTACCAAATTCACTAATGCTTCCTATAAATTCCAGAGACAATATATTGTCACAAATCTACAAATTAAGCACGATATCCGCAAATATTTTCAACAACAAAATAATTATAGAACTCCGAATTCCGCTACCTTTTAAAGAACCTTATCAAATATTTAAGGCGATACCATTACCTACACTCCTTAACGGATCGTTCGTGTATATTAATCCATCAAAGGAATATATCCTGCTCGACTACAATCGTGAACACCATGTTGAATTAACTCTCCAGGATATCCACAATTGCGCAACGTTGGACCAAACGCATTTTTACTGCAAAATCTCATCACCTATACTAACCACAAATACAAAAATAAACCAATGTGAATTAAACTTGATAAAAAAGGAACCAATTACATCGAAATGTACAATCTTAACATTAGAGCAAGTTTATTATTTGTCGCAGTTATCGCAGCAGAATGCCTGGCTTTTCTCCCTGAAAGGATCCCTCCACATAGATATTATTTGTGAAGATTCCATTAGTTCACAAACCCTGCATGGAATAGGAACAATGCACATAAATCCCGGTTGTTATGTTCGCAGCAAAAAAATCATCCTGCACGGACATAACGTAAAAATGTCCAAATTCAATTCCCATTTTATCCCAACGATAAACATTTCTCATATAATATGGAATATGACGTCTTCTCCACAGGAAACGCATATAGAAACAGATCCCTTAAAGATTATAACAATCGCGCATCTAAAGAAAGTGCTAGAATCCATTCGTTTCCAAAAACATCAAGAATTAATTCCTCTCAATCCCATAAATAGTCATCATATTCATCATTACGCACTGTCAAATTTAACAGTGTCTTTGATCGTATCTATTCTCTGCATATATCTATACATGAGATACAAATCAGGGGCCCGCAAAGCTAAAAATATTCCGCCGGAACATAAATTAGAAGATGTGCGTATACCAGCACAAAGAAAGTCAAAATTCAAAATAACACCTGCACCACAAAGAAAAACTACAGAAAACGTCTAACTTACGGACACTAACAAACTGACAACAGTAACCTTTTCCTTTCCTTAATTTTTATCGCTCTAACAACCCCCGCTTCTCAACAAAAAAGAACACAATTTCCAATAATTTCAATGAAGAAATGAAAAATGTTACAATTTCTAAAAAAAGACTAAAAGATAGAGGAGAAATAAAGGTGAACACAAACAAGAAAAAATTTCCATCGCTACATGATTTTCAATTATATAAAAATTATTTATATGAATATACCGTAATAACGGAAGTAAAAATAATGAAAAATGTAAACAAAAAAAAAAAAAAAAAAAAAAAACATAAACCTGGAACCCGAGCTAGAAAACATGTCCAGAGTTTTTTACTCAGCCACTCACCTCAATTAACACCATCGAGAAACCCAGAAAACAGTGCAAACAAAAAACAAAAAAAAAGAGGAAAATCCACGATTTCATTAAAATTTCAAGAATTTTATTATTTTTTTTCAAATAAAAATAAAAAAAGGAAGCACTTCACCAAAATAATTGCTTAAATATAAAGAGAGGTGGTGCATCGATGGGTCCAGCTGGGCAGCTACCACTCTTCATATACGTCTCGAGGCAGCTCTCCTGCAGGTTGTTCGATCAGGCTGATGGGAAAATGACCATTCCTTTCAGGATCCGCCACTGGTAAGCCATGAAGGCAGGATAGCCCTGTCAGCACCAAAGACTCGCCTGAAATAAAGATTTTTTTTTTATTTTTTTTTTCTACTACTCCAGAAAAGAGGGGTAAAAGTAATAAAGCTGTTAAAAAAAGTAACTTACCAGCGACGGAGATGGACATGTTGTAGTCCGACCAAAGGTGAAAATTTACGATGTGGTATCGTCCAACCTGGGCAGGAGCGACCCAAATTGTACGAGTGGCTCGGCCGGGGCACCGGAAAACAAGCCTTATTGGCCCTCGCCAACCTGACCAGACCTGCTCAACAAAAATCCCAGTAATCATCACCACGTATGGGACCGGCACGCGATATTCCGCGCGAGATACTAATTGCTCGAAAAACATTTTGCGAATGATAAATTTCCTATACGCCACAGAAAATGCATATCATAAAAATGCTGAAATAGCTTAAAACAATTATGAGCAGATAAACGAGCAATAGAATTAACTGGGACCCAATATGGAAAATTCAACGCGATAAGCACTTACCACGTAGCAAAGTAAGTAACATCGCCCACACTCAACACCTACAAACGCATACATAAAATCCCATAGCTCGACAACAAGAATAAAAAAATAAAAAAAGAGCTCAACGTAGGTATACAGTTACAGCTGACGAAACGACAAGGGCGCATAAGAAATCAGGCATCTTAACTACATGTACCAATAAAATATTTCTTTTTTTTTCTCTTCTTATCTTTGATTATAAAATAAATCACCCGACGCTCGCAAGACAAATTCGAATTGTGCATCCACAAAAAAAACACACACAACACAAACCAAACAAATATTCAAAGTAATACCTCTCCCTTTACTTAAATTTCATGACACTAATAACTCCCTCACCTTCTCAAAAAAGCAACACAATTTTCAGGATTCGGATTAGAAGATTTTTTTTCTCCCACAATTTATAAAATAATGTACATCTTGCGGCCTCTTATAGCCTCATGCAACTCGCCGGTAAATAATAAGACCTTGTCTGCTTAAAATACGTTTATTGAAACCTTTTATTTAATTTTTCTTTAATTTTTCAACAGTCAATTTGTCTTAACTAATTTATGAAATACTATTTTTTAAACTAATTAATTCTATACTTAAAATTACAGTCGTTCTTCTGTAATGAAACAAAAAAAAAATAAGTATCTTCAAATATAAAGAAAATCAAAATTTCAACTTTAATTTCAAGTTATATGTGCTCAAAGTGAGCTCAATTTCAATTTTTTTGTTTTTTAAAGTTTCTAGGATTACTTATTTTACTATTATTATATTATTTACTATTTAAAGCAATTTCAAACAATTCAAATAATTTCAATAATTCAAATCCTTATGTTAATAACATGAAGTTGTTAGTTTTCCCAAAGACTTAGAAAAATAGTTTTACCTTGGTAATAACCCAATGCATGAATATCTTTCTAATTCTGAACAATTAAGAGTTCTGTCAGAGAAGTAGTTTTGCCCTGGTAATAACCCAGTACCTGAATATATCTCTGCGAACACCTACTCAATATTTTGATTACCTTTCCGTAGTGACTAATTTCCAATTTTGTTCAGAAAAACACTTTTACATTGGTAATGACCCAACGCATGAATGCTCTTCTAAATTTGGAATGGTTCGAACGTTTTTAGAGAAATAATTTTGTATTGGTAATGAGCCCAATACCCGAATATTTCTCCACGAAAATACCACCAAAACCAGAAATATTAAATTAATTTCCATTTCTAGTTCTTTAGAAAAACATTTCTTCCTTGGTAATGACCCAACGCATGAATGCTCCTCTAAATCCAGAAATTTTCAGAGAAATATTTTTGTATTGGTAATGAACCCAATACCCGAATATCTCTCTGAGAAAATAGCACCAAAAACCACAATTATCAAATTAATTTCGATTTCTAATTCTTTAGAAAAAACATTTCTACCTTGGTAATAACCCAACGCATGAATGCTCTTCTAAATCCAGAAATTTTCAGAGAAATATTTTTGTATTGGTAATGAACCCAATACCCGAATATCTCTCTGAGAAAATAGCACCAAAAAACCACAAATATCACAAGTCTCTTTTATTTTCGAAAAAAATATTTTTACCTTGGTAATATCCCAACGCATGAATATTCTTCAAGAAAATAATTTAGTAATGACCCAAATCACTCGACCTTACCGGTAATAGCCCAGAAGATGAAGTAAAATGCCTACTTGGCTTGCTCAGCTTTATATAGGGGCTCCGCCGCCCGCCATATTGCCTTTGAAGCTTTACTACCAAATTGACCACTTACTGCAAAGATGTTTAGGTCACTTATTTAGGTCACTTATTTCGAGTGATAATTTCAGAACACTTCCTACTTTGCTTTACATGACAGTTGACAATTGTCAATTATTTGACAATTGTGTTATTTGTCATTTTGGAAGAAATCTGTTTATCTTGTGATTTCGTGTTTCTAATTTCCTTTTTATTTATTTATTGCGATAAATATTTCGCGTTTTTTGTTTTGAAATGGGATTTTCAATTGCTGGTGCATACATGTTTGCATGAAGGCCATGTACAAGGTAGTTTAAAGAATTAGATTCAAAACAATTTCTGTTTCCTTCTTTTATATTTTTCAGGTGGACACCTGATGATTTATTGTTGCAAGCTGCAACATATTCCCGCCCCGTTGATGCATCACTACATGTATCAAACAAACAAAAATAAAGACGCTTTGAATTGTATCTTTGGGTATTTTTTTTATTTCATTGTGGCCGTGTTGCACGATGGTATCCGTGCCATAAAATTTTGTTTCCGAGAATTTTTATTCGTACACTGGAACCATCTTTCAAAAAATAATTATATCTTCGTCGTGAAGATGCTCGAATATGGTCCCAGGGAATGGCGTTCAGCTCCCCATATGTGATTTGGACATGCTGTCCTTCTTGCGTAAATAGGTCATACGGTCTTTCATCCAGTGACGCTGGTGGATCTTTCTGCGAAGATGTCGATGGTCTAGTGTTATCTTCCACAGTCTTGGGTTTCGCTGAAGGTACTAATGGTAATGTACCCATATTTACCTGTGTTTTTTCACCGACTAAGTCCAGTATATCTGGAGGTGGTGAAAATACTGGCTCTTCCCTAGGTGGTGTTGGTGGAAGTGGTAAAATTGGGCGTTCTGGTAGAGTCACGGAGAATCGCACCAGTGTCTCTTCAAAATCGTCCATGATGTCCTCATACATTACATCTAATATATTATCCATATTGTTTCTTTTTTATTTTGCTGGAATATGGACGATATACTGTCAATATTTAATTGTACCACGGTTTTGGACATGGACGACATTAAGACGTACACTACATTTATGGACATAGAGGACGAAACAAATTCTTACGTACGTTTTGGTTTAGTTGTTACAGTCAATAGGCAGAGGACATATCTTTTGTACAGGTCGCATCAAAGTGCTTGAACTGGTTTTCACAGTTACGACTCTTACTCTGCCATCATTGCCAGGATGAAGATCTTTAAAAATTCCCAATAGCCATTTTGTAGGTGGTTGTTTTTCATCTTTTATGATAACAATTTGCCCCATCTTAATGTTTGGGTAAGGTTTGGTCCACTTCTGTCTTTTCTGTAACTCGGTCAGATACTCTGCTGACCAGCTCTTCCAGAACTGTTGGCGCAACTGTTGCACAAGCTTCCATCTGCTTTGTATCTGTGTTGCTGTTTCTGGTAATTTGGTTTCAGGCAAAGAGAGTAATGACCTTCCGATTAGAAAATGGCCTGGCGTGAGAGCTTCAAGCTCTGATGAGCTAGACGACGTTTTGCACAAAGGCCTTGAATTTAGGCAGGCTTCTATTTGGATCAATAGCGTGTTTAACTCTTCGAAGGTTAATATTGTTGATCCTAATCTCCGACGTAAATGATGTTTCACGCTTTTTACTCCTGCTTCCCGGTGCGGGGCAACAGGAGGTATAAAATGCCAATTAATACCCATTTCAACTGTTTTGCTTGCGGCAAACTCGTTTGATTCTAAAATAGCCTTATTTAGCTCTTGTTGCATAATTTTATTTGCACCAACGAATGTAGTCCCATTGTCTGAATAAATATTGGAACAAATTCCTCTTCTCCCGATAAAACGTTTGAAGGCGGCTAGAAATGCTTCTGAGGTTAGGTCTGAAACTACTTCGATGTGGATTGCTTTAGTTGACATACATACAAATAAGCACAAATATCCTTTATAGACCTTCGATCCCCTATGTTTAGACATTTTTAAGTCCACGGGTCCTGCATAATCGAGACCTGTATTTTCAAATGGATGTGCTTGGGAGACTCTAGGTGTGGGCAAGTTCCCCATTAGCTGCTTTTGTGTTGCAGCGCGATATCTCAAACATGTTATACAATGAAGTATTTTTCCTTTTATAGCATGTAGGCCATTGACAATCCAATATTTGTTTCGTATCGCATTTAGTACCAGCTGTGGTCCCCCATGCATCGTCTCCTTATGATAATAATCTATTATTAGATTGGTAATGTGATGGGTTTTTGGTAATATTGCTGGATGCCTAGTTTTGAAAGGCAAATTAGAGTTTTGCAATCTACCACCCACTCTCATTATGGCCTTATCATCGATGAATGGACTTAGATTGATGAGTCGATTCTGTTTTTCAATCTTGTTCTTTCGCAATAATTGCTTGCGTTCATTTGCATACGCTTGTTCTTGTACGAGTTTAAGTAGAATTTCTTCCGCCTCTTTGATTTCCTCTGGTCTTAGGATGCCAGTGAACCTTTGAGCTTAGTTCCTGCAATTGCGTATGAGACGCCTACATTGTGCTGTTATATGTAGCACTCGTCTTAGAGTTGAGAATTTCTGCAGTAGCTCAAATGGTTCTTCTTCCTTTTGTATCATCAATGTTTTTGATACTTTTGCTTCTAATGAAGTCTCTGTTAATTTGACCGTTTCCTTTGGCCATTCCGTTTTCAGCTTTTTGAGCCAGGAGGGTCCGGTCCACCAGAACGTAGAGTTTAATATGTTGACTGGAATTGCACCCCGTGACGCTATCTCAGCAGGGTTCTCCTTTGTAGGCACGTAGCTCCAAGTGTTGTTGTCATTATTCTCCTGAATTTCTGCAACTCTGTTTGCTACGTAGGTGCGCCACTTTGTTGGATGACGCTTTATCCATGCGAGCACAATCTTGGAGTCTGTCCATGAGAAACTATGAATCTCTGGAAAATTCATATCATTTTTGATTTGCTCTATTACTCTATTGAGCAACACTGCTCCAGACAGCTCTAAGCGTGGCACCGTGATTGGTTTGACTGGAGCTACTCTTGTTTTAGCCATTAGCAATCTGGTATGGGTATAGCCACTTATGTCAGTGATTCTAAAGTACACTACAGCTGCATATGCTTGGTTCGACGCATCGCAGAAGCCGTGTAATTGGCAATCTGGGTATGAGTGCTTAAACTGGATCCAACGAGGGATTTTTATTTCAAGGAGATGTGGCAGTTGTAGCTTAAGCTGACACCATCTCACTAATTTCCTCTGGCACTCTTTCATCCCAGGTACACCCGCACACCCACATTCTTTGGATGAGGATTTTTGCTAAGATTATGCATGGTGCAATCCATCCTAGTGGCTCAAATAACTTCTCCACTTGCGATAAAATTGTGCGTTTTGTAAATGCACTCGCTTCAAATTTGTCTGCTTTGAATGCAAAGGTGAAATTATCCGTGGCAGGATGCCATTGTATGCCAAGTGCTTTCACTTGACTATCTTCTTCAAAGTTAAGCGGCAAATTAATTTCACGATCAGCTTCTGGTAACCACTGTAGTAATTCTTTGTGGTTTGCTGCCCACTTCCGAAGGTTTAATCGTCCTTCGTGGAGTAGCTGGATAACTTCCTTCTGGATTTGTTTCGCTTCTTCTAACGTATCGCTCCCAGTAAGCAAATCATCCACATAGAAATCTTCTAATGCGACGTTTGAACCCTTTGGGTAGTTAGTTGCATTACTTTTTGCGATTTGTTGCATCGTTTTTATTGCCAAGTATGGTGCAGCTGTGGTGCCGAACGTCACAGTATTTAATTCGTACTCTTGAATTGGCTCTCTGGTGTGGGTTCGCCACAGTATAGTTTGGTACCTCCGATCATGTTTATGGATCTTGATCATTCGGTACATTTTTTCAATATCAGCAGCCATGACGTATCTGTGTTTACGCCATTTTATTAACGTGGAGTACAGCTTCGCCTGAATCGTGGGACCTGCTAACATTTGCTCATTCAGACTCTTTCCATTTGAGGTTTTTGCTGATGCATCGAATACAACTCTTAACTTCGTTGTAGTACTGTCCTTTATTACAGCATGATGAGGTAAATAATACCGTTTGCTATTCTGATTTACATCTACCTCTGGCTTAATTTTGTTCATGTGTCCAAGTTCATCATACTCTTGAATACATTTCTTGTATTCTTCGTGGAATTCAGTATTACGATCAAATTTCTTTTCAAGTTGTTTGAATCGTTTGATCGCCATCTGCTTAGAATCCCCTAAAATTGGTCCCTTCTCAGACTTGAATGGTAGTTTTACTTCATAACTACCGTCATTGAAGAATTTTTCACATTGTTCTTCTTCCTTAGTATGTCTTCGTTTTGGATGGAGTTCTTCCCATTCCCAAAACCTTCTCACTTGGTTATTCAGTTGAGTAAGCTCATCATTATTTTCGGTGGCAAATGCTGAAAAATTTACATCCTTCCAGTTCTTGTTTAACTGTGATGTTATTTCACCGAAGAGGATCCATCCCAGCCTCGTATTCTGAGCTATAGGAGTGCCTTGTTGTCCGCTTTTAATGCCTTCACATATAATTTTTGCGTATATATTTACACCTAGCAGTAAATCAATTTGCCCTGCCTCTAGAAACTCTGGGTCTGGTAGAGGCAACTCTTTCACATGAGTCCAATTGAGTGCTTTGGCACGTGTTGGAGGAAATATATTTGTTATCTTCTTAATAACATAAGCTCTCAAAAGGAGTTCGAATTTTGGTGCTGTGGTAGATTGTAAGTGGAGATACACTTCCTTTTTTTCTCTTGCCACCTGTGTTGATCCATTCCCGTGATCTGCAATGATGTCGGAACGCCTTTAAGTTGTAAGCTTTGATAAGTGGCTTCCGATATAAATGAGCTTTGTGATCCCAGATCTATTAAAAATCTCATGGGAATTGACATCCCGCTTCTGTCCTTCACGTATACTTTGGCTGTTGCTAATAATGCTTGTGTAGTTTTCCTATTGTTGGAACAAGCATTAGCCGAAGTGCATGGAACAGGCTTATTTGATGGTGACTGCTGTGTGGTTTCAGCAGTTTTTGACTTATTTGAAGACTTATCCTTGTCTTCGTGAAGCCAAGTGTGACGACGTTTGTCACATTTGAAGCATCCATTTCTATTGGGACATGCTTCTTTGCAATGAGGTTTTAAGCAAATTGTGCACAATTTATTTTTAATTACAAATTCACGCTTTGCGTTTAAACCCTTTTGCTGAAATTGTATGCATCTTTGGATTGTGTGGTTATCCTTGCACATTAAGCATCTTCCACTTCTTGGGCAAGATCCGTTGTGGCTACGGAGGCAATTTAAACAAATTTTGTGTCTCAACAGAATTTTGCGCCGAGTTGTGGTATTGTGCTTACGAAACTCTTCACAATCTTGTATAAAATGTGGTTCTTTACATATCACGCAGGCATTTGAGTCATTGACATGATAATTTGAAGAGTTCGTATGTTCAGACCTGTGTGTAGTGGTATGGGAATGTTTACATTGACTTATGGCTTCTAGAGTTCTAAATCGCGTTTCCATGAAGCTGAATATTTGCGTTAACTCTGGCAATTCGGTATTATCAGAGATTGAATGTTCCCACAATGTGCGGGTCTCGAGCGGAAGTTTTTGTATGATAATGAATATTATGATTGGATCCAAAGTTTTTGTTGATATTCCAAGGGATGTCAATTCATGTAAGCATTCCTTTGTTTTGTCATACAATCCTTTCAAGCTGCTTTCATTTTCGTTTTTGATGGCAGTTTGATTCAATAATTCTTTAATTTGAGTGAATACCAACACTCTTTTGTTGTTGTATATCTGTGTTAGTTCTGCCCATGCAGCTGAATAGTTCCCACCGGTTACATCATATTGCCGTAATATTCTTTCTGCTTCACCCAACAAATAAGATATTAAATATTGTAGCTTCTGTACTAGGGGGATATTTGCGTCTTTATGTATGAAGGATTCAAACATGTCATGGAATGTTCGCCATTTAGTATAATCGCCATTAAATTTTGGTATTTCAATATTGGGCAATTTTATTTCTGCTCTTATATCCTTACTAACAGCTATCTCTGTTTTATTAATTTTTGGTTCCTGTAGCTTCAACAGTTCATCCTGCAGTTTGCCAAAAATTCGAAGTATGCACCTACGCATTCTTCATATAAAGCGCTCTTTTCGTAGCTGCAAGAACTGATTTGTCACCTTCTTCAAACTCAGTGAGTATTTGTTGATGGTTGATTAGAAACTGGTCCCACAGTTTTTCTATACTTTGAGTTCGTTGCTTCACATAGCCAATTGTGAGTCCTTTATCACTCTTCCTGTTTTGATAATTAGTAATGGGATGATTTAATACTTTTTTGAAAGCCTTTTGCCTTCTTATAATTGCCTTCATTTCTGTTCGTTTTAATTAGTCGGTTTGTAGATATGTAAAAGTAAGGATTTGATTTGCTTAATTTGACTGATGAAGGACTATTTCAATAAACGTATTTGGCTAACGACAGATCCGGCTCGAAGGACCAATTTTGCGGCCTCTTATAGCCTCATGCAACTCGCCGGTAAATAATAAGACCTTGTCTGCTTAAAATACGTTTATTGAAACCTTTTATTTAATTTTTCTTTAATTTTTCAACAGTCAATTTGTCTTAACTAATTTATGAAATACTATTTTTTAAACTAATTAATTCTATACTTAAAATTACAGTCGTTCTTCTGTAATGAAACAAAAAAAATAATAAGTATCTTCAAATATAAAGAAAATCAAAATTTCAACTTTAATTTCAGTTATATGTGCTCAAAGTGAGCTCAATTTCAATTTTTTTGTTTTTTAAAGTTTCTATGATTACTTATTTTACTATTATTATATTATTTACTATTTAAAGCAATTTCAAACAATTCAAATAATTTCAATAATTCAAATCCTTATGTTAATAACATGAAGTTGTTAGTTTTCCCAAAGACTTAGAAAAATAGTTTTACCTTGGTAATAACCCAATGCATGAATATCTTTCTAATTCTGAACAATTAAGAGTTCTGTCAGAGAAGTATTTTTGCCCTGGTAATACCCCAGTAGCTGAATATATCTCTGCGAACACCTACTCAATATTTTGATTACCTTTCCGTAGTGACTAATTTCCAATTTTGTTCAGAAAAACACTTTTACATTGGTAATGACCCAACGCATGAATGCTCTTCTAAATTTGGAATGGTTCGAACCTTTTTAGGGAAATAATTTTGTATTGGTAATGAGCCCAATACCCGAATATTTCTCCACGAAAATACCACCAAAACCAGAAATATTAAATTAATTTCCATTTCTAGTTCTTTAGAAAAACATTTCTTCCTTGGTAATGACCCAACGCATGAATGCTCCTCTAAATCCAGAAATTTTCAGAGAAATATTTTTGTATTGGTAATGAACCCAATACCCGAATATCTCTCTGAGAAAATAGCACCAAAAACCACAATTATCAAATTAATTTCGATTTCTAATTCTTTAGAAAAAACAATTCTACCTTGGTAATAACCCAACGCATGAATGCTCTTCTAAATCCAGAAATTTTCAGAGAAATATTTTTGTATTGGTAATGAACCCAATACCCGAATATCTCTCTGACAAAATAGCACCAAAAATCCACAAATATCAACAAGTCTCTTTTATTTTCGAAAAAAATATTTTTACCTTGGTAATATCCCAACGCATGAATATTCTTCAAGAAAATAATTTGGTAATGACCCAAATCACTCGACCTTACCGGTAATAGCCCAGAAGATGAAGTGAAGTGCCTACTTGGCTTGCTCAGCTTTATATAGGGGCTCCGCCGCCCGCCATATTGCCTTTGAAGCTTTACTACCAACTTGACCACTTACTGCAAAGATGTTTAGGTCACTTATTTAGGTCACTTATTTCGAGTGATAATTTCAGAACACTTCCTACTTTGCTTTACATGACAGTTGACAATTGTCAATTATTTGACAATTGTGTTATTTGTCATTTTGGAAGAAATCTGTTTATCTTGTGATTTCGTGTTTCTAATTTCCTTTTTATTTATTTATTGCGATAAATATTTCGCGTTTTTTGTTTTGAAATGGGATTTTCAATTGCTGGTGCATACATGTTTGCATGAAGGCCATGTACAAGGTAGTTTAAAGAATTAGATTCAAAACAATTTCTGTTTCCTTCTTTTATATTTTTCAGGTGGACACCTGATGATTTATTGTTGCAAGCTGCAACAGTACAGTATGAAAAAAAAGAAAATAAAATATATACAAATAAATAAATATCAAATGAAAAATATATATATATATAAAAAACAAAGTATGCAAATATATAGTGTAATGAATAAAATAAATAATTTGTTTTACTAATGATGCCAGGAAACAAATTATCTTTTAAAACGAGTAGTAATTCCAATAAAAATAAATAAATAAGTAGCAGTTATTAATATTATAAGAGAATATATTATGCAAATAAATTTCTATTATTACCTATAATTACTAAAACTAATTTTTTTTTTCTTCCATCTCCTGTTTTATAAAAAATAAATAAGTAAATAAATAAATGATAGATAATTTTTAGTCATAATAAAATTATATATATATAAATCCTTTTATAAACTATAATAAGGTAAGGCAATCCTAAGTTTAATAGCTGTATAGCTACAAATTTTTCTTCTAGGATATAAATATATAGATATACATTATAATACGTATATTATAAGATAATCTTTAGACAACTTCTTCGATTATATAAAGAAAGTTTTATTCCCAAAAAATAAAACTTTCTTCTCCCCAGGGGGGAGGGATGTTGTGACTCAGGTACCAATGCCCTAAATCACAACCATAGGGTGAATACATCAATATATTGCCCTATGCAATATATTGATGTATCGCAGAAAGGACCCTGAAAAGGAAAAACCAATTTAATTTAAATTTTCATTTAAATCATTTAAATTTCTCATTTGCCTTCAAAAATTTCAAATGCATTTAAAGTTGCCTTTCCATACTGCAACAAAATGCAATTTAGCATAAATTGCATTTCGTTATCAGTAATGCACTCCACTCACAGGGTATATCTACCTACATGCCGTGCAAACGGATATCATTTTTCGTCGTGCAAATTGAATTGCACATAAAATAATTCGCATATTCTCACGTACTATCTTTCATTGCCGTGAGAAAGCAAAAAGAAAAAAAACTTTTTCTGCAAGTGATCATGGGTACCTGGGGCCGGCAAGCCCAAACCTCGAGGAGTTGGAATTTTAAAGCCGTCGAGAGTAGTTTCGTAAAAAATAAAAAATCGGAAAATTACAAAGTGAAATACAAAAATTATAGATCTGTTCTAAAATCTATTCTAACAACCATTAAGAAATCAAATTAGTTATAGAAACTAATCTATCTGAAACTGATAATTATAGAAACTAATCTATGTGAAACTGATAAGTATTAACATAAGAATACGGCATAGCTGTTAAAATATATTAGTGCGGAATAAAGAAAGTTATAATTTGTGTTGTTATTTTAAATTTTCGCCTTCCAATTGCTTCTTTCTGATCGTGCCAGGAAGCACGAGCAATTTGGTTACATAACATATGCAGGAAATTCTACACCAAAGCAAACAATTTCTGGAAGTTGAAAAAGGGTAGTATAAAATCGCATGCAATAAATATTTCTAAAGTATCGGTTGAAAAATACTTTGAACAACAGGCCAACAGCAACTGATGAGAATTTCTTCCCAGGAGGACATACTCCAAACTCGTAATTCAGAACAGCAGCAAGTCTAAGCAGACGTCCACCTTACCGTTGATATGACATCACCTTTACAGCGAATCCAGACCATACTTTCCCACCATATGAACAACATTTGGAGCGAAACGACTACAGTACATGTAAGGTTCTTAACTGTATTAAAGAGCGTCAAGTTAAGGTATAATTATATTAAGCGAAGTAGTCAATTCGAAAATAAGGTAAAAGGAGAGGATCAAAATATATACGTATAGTTAAAATAGTTGCTCTATTGAACAAATAAAAATTAAGGTACGTAGTTAAGATATATCAAGAGAAAGAAATGTAGTAGATAAAATGTGTAATAGAACTAATTTCTGCGTGATATTTAAAGGAGATATAGTGTAAAAATGAAAAAAGAGCAAATTTTAAAATAAGAGAAACGTAAAAAAAACTAAGAAAATAAATGTACGAAAGACATTAAAAGAAAAAATGTTAATAACATTAAATGTGAGAAGCCATAAGAAAGAAAGTAAATACGGAAAAACAAAAAAAAAGGAAATAAGAATAGAATACAGAACGCAAGAAAAAAAATGTAAGAAATGAAATATGAAAAGAAACTGAGCGAAATTGAATGTGCGAAAAAAAAATTGGAAAGAGAATTTAAAATGTAAAACGAATGACTAGTCTAATGGCCGAAACACAATGATGCCGACACGGCAATTACGACGACACTGTCGACGTAAATGTCGCCAAATTAACACAATGACACCGGTGTCCTTATATGTTCGCTGACATATCAAAATATGTAGGTGATAAAATTATTTGTTGAAATTAATTAACAAAATGAGAAAGATATAAAAAAAAAATTGTAAAGGTCTAATAAACAATGATTAACGCCGAATTTATGTTGATTACACAATATCATCTATCACTTATTTTCAACTTTTCTCCAATTTATTTTTTTTTTCTTTTAAATATGTATTTCAATATTGAGGATTTCTTTTAGCATAAAAATACTTCATTTCCCTCACTAAATTAATTAATTGCTCCTCTAAAGTAATTTTTTGCACATTACTCGCAGCTGTCAAAATCAAATTACGACGACAACGACGACAAAAGTTGAATTATTCCCAACTCTGGTTACGGCGACAAAATCGGTCGGTGCCATTGTGTACAGCAACATGATATTGTCATTAGGTCAACATTTAATTTGTCGTCGTAAATGTCGTGTCGGCATCATTGTATTTCGGCCTTAAGAAATGTAATGTAGGAATTTTTTTTGGTATAACAATAAAAAAAAAATGATATTTAAAGAATATTAGAAAGAAAAGAACTGTAAAAAGAAAAATTACTCGTGAAATAAATAGTAAAATTAAATGAAAGAAAAGAAAAATTAAAAGAGAAATCAAACTTGAAATAATGTACATGTAAGAACAGAGAAAAGAAAATAAGAAAATTTAGATAGTAAATAGGTAAGAAAAAATTGTAAGAGAATCTGAACCGAACGAGGTTAAAATATTTTCAATTTTTAAGACTGTTGCACTCTCCAGATCTAGTTCCCTGCGGAAACTAGTTTTTCCAAGGGGGAGGGATGTTATGGCGCAATATAAGGAAAATTCTTCAAGCAGCCAAGGGCGCATTTTAGTGAAATAATTAGCAATTGCTAAACAGTAACCTCGCATGCTATTGTTCTGCAACTGTCGGTTATTTCGCTGATTAGCTCAACAGCTGGCTGCGATGAGCGCTTAGTGGAGCAATTGACGATTACGATAACAATTAACCTCGCATGGTATTTGTTATGTAAAGCGATTGCTTACTACTAAGCGACTCAGGTGCTGCAACCGGTAGAACAAACGACAAGGTTGTTAACGTTTGTTTACATCCGCGTTGTGAGCAAAGGAAGCTTACTTCCGAGTATAGGTTCATAAAAGACCAATGACTGGTCTGTCGAGTGCCTGTAGTGTTCTTAGCTCGTTTTATTATCAGTCATCGTAGTGTTAAGTATTCAGTCGCGAGTTGTTTTAGAGATCAAGTTACCATTCGGTTTGGGTTAGAATTGCGCGAATTATATATTAAGATAGGTCAGTTTTGTTGTCGTAATAAAGAATTAATGTGTTAAAGAAGTTCGCGAGTTTTATTCATTTCGGTTGATAATTGATATTTGATATTTTCTATGGATTCTTGATTGATTGCTTTTGGGACACGAAAACTATTCGTTTAATTGGATAATGTGCTGATTGAAGTTGTGGGTTTACACCAACTTTGTAATCGACACAAAGGCGTACTTTCCCATCTGGGTTTGGTATGCAAACGAATGGTGATCCCCAATCACTGTAATCAACCTTAGAAATGATGCCATCAGCCTCAAGGGCATCAAGCTCCGTATTGACCTCTTCTCGTAACACATACGGCACATCACGTTCCCGGACAAAAACTGGTTTGGCTCCCTCTCGAAGATGGAGAGAGCATGTGATTTCAGGAATGCATCCAACTCTTTGTTCGAATATTGGAGTATATTTTAAGAAGACATTGTCGATTGAATATATGTGTAGCTCAGGAGTTTAAGGAGTCGACTATTTAATTATGAAGCTTCGATAGCTAGTGCAGTTTTTACTATCTCCACAAAAGTTGAACCGTCGCACTGTAAAACCTGTTCCCTCATTGAACTGTCATGAAGTCCTCGTATAAATTATGCTCGAAGAAATATGTCGGCAATGCTACTTTTACAATCGCAGGGCGGAGCAAATTCGCAGTCTCCAATATCTCTACGCAGAGTAGTAACGTAATCAGCAGTTGACTGACCTTCGTGTTGATATAATGACAGGAATGTATGCTGGGCCACCAGTACACTTTTTTTAGGACATAAATGCCCTTCTATGGCCGACGCGACGTGAGCTCTTTGTAAAACAGCTCCGATGGTGTTTTTTGTGAAACAGACACAATTAGTTGGAATGACAAGAACCGATTGAGTTCAGCAGCATCTGACTACAGAGTCTCTTGTTTGAGAACACCCCCTTCATTTACCATGTTTACATGCAGAATTGAAAGATCGAGTCGAGATTGAGTTGAGCTTTCGACTCGTGTTTTTGAGCACGCAGGGTTGAGATATTGAGTTGAGAACGGGTCAAACTACAGTTGAAGTGACAGTTAAAAATAACATTATTTGTGGTTTTTTTTTACGAAGTTATAAAAGTTACAAATTTTGTTTAAATAAACAAAATAAACTCACAATAAATACACAACATATAAAAACTGTCGAATAAAGAATGAATAAAATAAATTCCAAGTGTTAGCTTCCAACTCGACTACTCAATCCGTGCACTATTTCGACTCAACTACGCCAGCCAAGCGTGGTCGAGTCGAGGAGTCGAGTCGACCCAATTCCAACTCGATCCGCGTATACATGGATTTGAACCCGAGTTGAACCATGGTTCAACCCTGCATGTAAACATGGTAATTGTCAGATAATTTTCGAAGCGTTAACGATACATTTTGAAATTTTTCCTAGAAGAAAGAAAATTCTCGAATTTTGGAATCAAAGAAATTACTGTTGTTTGTCCTTGTTCCAATGAGCCACTTGGGACTGTATGCGCTCTTGTAGCAACAACACTTTCGAGTAGTTGTTGAAGTGCACCATTTCTTGAAGGTCTCACTGGTGAAAATTGTGGCGTTGTCGGAAACTAACACTCTTGGCAAACCATGAGTTGCAAATATTTCGTCAAGTAGGTCGATAGTCTGTGCAGATGAAGGTGCATCATTTGAAATTCTATTTTGACTTAGCGTCTACCAAGATTAGAAGATGTCTTCCTTCATAAGGTCCTGCATAATCCATGTGGACACAATCCCAGTTTTCCTGTGACTCCTCCTACGGGTGAAGTGGTGCCTTCGGCGGGCTTGATTTAGTAACAGCACAAGTTTCACATGATTTAGATATTTCCTCAATTGCTCGATCAATACCTATCCACACACAATATTGATGAGCCAGCTGTTTCATTTTTGTAATTCCTATGTGCGCACTGTGTAATTCTCTTAATATGCTGGCTTGAAGAGAGCAAGGAATAACGACTCGATTCCCTTTGAAGAGAACACCACTATCCAGTGTATTTTCTTGGTTGTTTTTTGCATTATTGTTGATGAGATCCTTTTTAATTTGTGAAAGCTCCTGGTCTATAACTGTTTCTAGAGCTATAGTTTCTGATGTGATTTCAATGGAAGAAATTTGTAGAATTGAAAAGGAACAAATGGCATGAACCTCTTCATTTATTGAAAAATTCATGCCCTGTATTCTTGAATTGTGTGGCACCCTTGATAAGCAATCGACATTGGTATTGTCAGTGCCTTTCTTGAATTTGAATGCATATCGAAGAAGACGAGCTGCTGTCATTTCTGGAAGCTTGTTTGAATGATGAAATGTTCCAATCAGCGGCTGACTATCTGTAATAAGTTGAAAATGATGCCCATATAGGCACATATAGAAATGGCTGACTGAGAAAACAATTGCCAAAGCTTCTCTGTCGAGTTGACTATAGTTCTGTTCAGCTGGTATAAGAGAACGAGACGCGAATGCAACCGGTCTCTCCTATCCATTTACCAAGTGTGACAATACTCCTGCGACTCCCGTTGGACTCGCGTCACACGTTAGGAGGATCGGCAAGTCTGGATCGAAAGGTTGTTATGGAACTGTATAGAGTAATTGGCTTAGACGTGAAGTCCAGACTGCCAGCATGAGCTGACAGATCACGCGGTGGACAGCGTTGCCTGCAGGGCGGCACGCTTGCTCGCCTCGGCTATTGGCGGAGAGTGTGGGGAGTTTCCGCGGATAAGCCTGCCGCTGCCGCCTGCCATATACAAAAAAAATATCGTGCCTTTAACCAAAAAGGCCGGCACACATTCAGTCCTGAAGGGACCTTTACCTCACTTACCTACATCCATATAGGCGCACATGGTCTGCCTTCCTGCATGCCCCAACCACCCAACTGACTCTGAGGGCAGATATTTTCAGAGTCCCTTGTAGACCTGAAATCTGAAACAGTAGAGGAGCGGACCTTTTCAAGCCCTACATCAAGAGAGCTCCAGGAGAGTGAAGAAAAAAGAATAAATTCTAGCACGTCATTACGGTATAGTGATACTTTATTTTATTAAATGATTTCATCCGGCTCAAGAGTACTTCTTCTCATATTACAGTTTTTCTTTTCAGTGGAAAAATACAAAGGAATTCACAACTTGCAAAGGTTAAAATTACTATGACTCTAATTAACTGTTAGAGAAAACTCCTGCACCATTCGAGCGATAAATTGAGGGATTATCTTCATTTGCAACCAACACAGGAAGTGGAACCATTCTTGCATATCCCAAGCATATCACACAATATTATGTAATTCAGGACATTGCTGTGAATGGATGCCGAATTAATAACGTCGCAACATTTTTCTCTACTCTCAGTATTAAATATAATTTTTCTTCAATCTAGTAAATAAGAGTTTGTTCAATAATTTCAATAAATTCCTGTTTTTCTTTAACTAATCGACTGTTAACATGTAGTTCTATGGTATTAAAATCTGGTAGACTAATTCACTAATTGTTTCATTCGCGTATAACTATTAAGTGTGAACCCGTGACGTCAAAAACTTGTTAAAAAAATTCAATACGTGGCTTGTTTTATACGCAATTTGTAAAGGGTGATTAGCGTCGAAACAAAATGCTAAAGTTAATTTGATAATTGCTATGAGTCTTCTGTTATTCACTAAGGATGCAAACTGATTAGTTCCATCCACTACTACGAGGATTGTTTATTATTTTTAATTTGGGCAGTTTTATTTAAATGATACAAATTATTAGTCTATTCGAACAATTCTAAAGTATGTGAGCAAAAACGGAATAACAAACATAAAACTTCGACTTACGTGATGCTGTGGATCCCTCGCAGGAGCTCCTCTGAGGTAGCAGCGCCTTCTTTTAAAGCTGAAAAGCTATGCTGGCTGATTTACACTGAAGTTAAGATTAAGTTAATCATCCGGGTTTGCTACACCTTATTTAGTTTGTTTTTGCTGAACTAATTTCTGATTTCGAGTCCTTTACTTATCTTCCGTCCATAGCGACTTACACAACCAGACGGGTATCTAATGGGGGTGCTATGCTATAGGCTTATGAGACTGCTTTTCCTTACAACTTCCCTTATTGGGTTCGGGATCCCTCTTGTTTAACCAATATCTCAATTTTTTTCCACTACGAACGGTGCAAATCTCTTCTTCAACTGAAAATCTCTTTTACAATCGACAGGTGCCTACATTGAGCATTGAGTTAAATGCTAAAATTTAATGACGGGTATGACTCTAAGGGGTATAAAAATCTAACTTTTAAACTATAATTCAGTATATATACCATCACTCTGAATACGGCGGACCTCCTTTCTGTGTCCTTCTGAATCGGATGAACGATGAAGCTGAGTGGACGTTCAATGACTTGTGGTAGCACTGACTACAAATTCAGGCGGGATTTGAAGTTTCTCGTTCCCTAGGGACTGCAATGTCCAATCATGCGACTGGCGACAATTGAGCGACTTGGAAGTCTATCGGGTCTTCTGTGGGGCCAACACCACGTTAGGAGGTGATCAGTGAGTTTCGGCACTAATTCCCTGTGCTTCGTATGATACTTAGTTATCACGAGGAACAATACCTTAGACAGGATTTCGTAATCTGCTCTGGTTAGAGCTGCAAAAAATCAAATCGCGATTTCTGGAGAGAATTTCAAATTGCTCCTCACATAATCAATGAGATAAGTCCAACATTTTTAACACCAATTGTGGATAGTAATCTTCATCAACTGACTTCAACACAATCGGTTCAGCTTAATACAGTGAAAGCTAAACTTCCGTCTTTTGATGTATTGGGTTTGGGAAAAACTCATCTGGAGGAACACGTGATTGATACTGAGGATGCAGTCCCAATCAAACAGCGTCACTACCCAGTGTCCCCAGCCATACAGAAGTTAATGTACAATGAGCTTGACCGAATGTTAGAGATGGTAGTTATTGAGGAATCCAATAGTCCATGGAATTCTCCAGTTGTCCTCGTACGTAAACCTGGAAAAGTACGTTTATGTATTGATTCTCGGAAAGTAAATAATGTAACAGTGAAGGATGCATATCCGCTCCCTCACATTGATGGTCTTCTTGGTCGTTTACAAGATACTAGATATATTTCTAGTTTGGATTTGAAAGATGCCTTCTGGCAAATTCCATTAGAAACAAAATCTCGTGAAAAAACAGCTTTTACAGTGCCTGGTCGTCCTCTTTACCAATTTAAGGTAATGCCTTTCGGTTTATGCAATGCGCCACAGCGTATGTGTAGACTGATGGACAAAGTAATTCCGGGAAATTTGAGAGAAAATGTATTTGTGTATCTGGACGACTTATTAATTGTAACACCTGATTTTGAGACACATTTGCGAGTATTAGAACAAGTCAGTGAATGTCTTCGATGTTCGGGACTGACTATCAATTTGAATAAAAGTAGATTTTGTGTTCGTGAGGTAAAGTATTTGGGTTTCATTATAGTTGACGGAACATTAAAAACTGATTCTAGTAAAGTTGCTGCACTAAACGAATTTCCTGCTCCGAAATCGGTCAAGCAAATTCGTCGTTTTCTTGGCATGACTGGTTGGTATCAGCGTTTCATTCCCAATTATGCCACTGTGGCTGCCCCAATTACGGATTGCTTGAAGAACAAAAAGTTTGCATGGACTTCAGAAGCTGAAGAAGCTTTTGAAAAATTGAAACATTTAATGACAATAGCCCCAGTTCTGGTCACTCCTGATTTTGAGAGCCCATTCTATATTCAGTGTGATGCTAGTAGACCAGGCGTCGGAAGTGTTTTATTTCAAAAAGACAAGGATAATAATGAACATCCTATTGCGTATATGTCTAAGAAAATTAATAAAGCGCAGCGTAATTACAGTATCACTGAATTGGAATGTTATGCGGCAGTCCTGAGTGTAAAGAAATTCAGAGCATATGTGGAGGGTCAGACTTTTACCATAATTACGGATCATTCTAGTTTAAAGTGGCTTATGAACCAAAGTGACTTGAGTGGACGATTAGCTAGATGGAGCTTGAAGTTACAAGGTTTTCAATTTAGTATCGAACATCGTAAGGGTACACAGAATGTGGTACCAGATGCCTTATCCCGTATCAATTGTATTGATGAGATTGCTTTAATATTGGATGTGGATTTAAATTCTTCAGGTTTTCAATCTCCAGCTTATAAAATTTTGGCAGAACACGTTTCAAGCAATAAAGATCAATTGCCTGATTTACAAGTTTCTGAAGGATATGATTATCATCGTACTTCTCCTCGATTGGGTGATCCAGTACAAGAAGATCTTACTTGGAAATTGTGGATTCCTGTATAATTAACTGAGAATGGTTGCTCAGGTGAAGTCATATGTTTCTCAGTGTGTGGTCTGTAAGGAGACGAAGGCTACAAATCAAATTTTACGACCTCCTATGGGAATTCCTTTACGCGTCTCTAAACCTTTCCAATCTTTGTATATTGACTTTCTAGGTCCATACCCTCGGACTAAAAATGGTAATATTGCTGTATTTGTTGTACTAGATTCTTTCAGTAAATTCGTTTTTCTTCATCCAGTCAAGGCTGAAACAGCTACTGCTGCCATCGAATTCCTAGAGCATGAAATTTTTCATACCTTTGGAGTACCTGAAACAATTTTTTCCGACAATGGTCGACAGTTCATCTCCAAAGAGTTTTCTAAATTTTTATCTGACTATGGTGTCAGACATGTACGGACAGCAATATATTCGCCTCACCCTAATGCTTTGGAACGAGTTAATAGATCCGTATTGGCTGCAATCAGAGCTTATCTTCAAGACGATCACCGTGAATGGGATCGCAATCTTTCTAGTATCGCTTATGCTCTTCGTAGTACTATACATGAGTCCATAGGAATGGATCCTTTTCGTGCGCTTTTTGGGTGTCACATGATTCTACACGGATCAACCTATCCAGTCCTTAAAAAGCTTGAAGCACTTCAAGATGGAGATATCCTTGTTATGACAACTATTGATCGTTTGTCATTAATACGTGACACAACCTTTCTTTAGCTCATTCTGGTCATGAGAATATTTATAATACTCGTTGTAAAAAAGTAAATTTCATTCCTGGACAGGAAGTGTTTCGTCGAAATTTTCCATTGAGCAAAATGTCTGCCTGTTTTAATGCCAAATTGGCAAATAAATTTTCTAAAGGCCGGATTCGAAGACGTGTTGGTGCTAGTCTATATGAAGTTGAGGACCTACAAGGAAATCTCATAGCTACTTTTCACGCTAAAGATTTACGACAATAGATGTATATAGCTCGGTCAAATGGTATTTCACATGTATGAATACTAGTGATTCATACAATTTTTCAAAAAAAAAAAAAAAAAAATTCATTCATTATTTTAGCCACCACTGCAGTTTGAATTGAACTTAGTTCTATGAGCATCATCACGTGTGCTTATTACTGTGGTTACTTACCGGATGGTACTTTATCCTATTTGTACTAAAGGCCTTTACACTCACGGGTGTAGAGGAAATGGAGTTTTAGCCGTTCATAGCTCTGGCCTCTTCTAGGTTATCTTAAGTGAATGTTTTACTTTTCTGCTTTTCTTGTTTCTGCAAAAATACGGTTTGCGCTGTATTTGTTCCCGATGGCGACCTGTATAGTGAATAGGTTACGTGATGTAACATTATCAACAAGCCTCAGCTTATAACTGGTATCCAACAATAGAAGTAGTGATACCCAAACCAGTACCAATAAAATTTTCCCCTGCCGATAGTGATGCCGGATGGGTGGTGAAATATTTAGCATCAAGTTGTTATTGTTTAAAAAAAAAAAAAAAAAAAAACATTTTTTTTTATATATATATACTAATAATACACATTTCCATAGCCATTTTCAAGTAGTGCGAGGAGTTCAGTTTTGTCTTTTTCTTTGCATGGCTTGGGACTATGTGGTATAGTCTCCGGTCCGTGTGGAGCGTTTGAGGGACTGAGTCTTGATGGGAACCTGTGGAGGTTCGGGGACAGCTGGTAGGGCTGTGTGGTATGGTCAGGCTAGCTGTTGTCGATGCTCTTCGGTTCTTTCCGTATTTAGGAACCTAGGCTGAAGGCGAGATTTACTGCCCGGCCAGCTCAGTCGGTAGAGCATGAGACTCTTAATCTCAGGGTCACGTTTGAATTCTCCACGATCTGTGATTTTCAGTTTTGCTTTCGGTTTCCCTTTCGTCAATAGCTCTCCGCCAGAGAACCCGCTTTGTAACAAAACTACTTGCGCATAAACCTGATTTTTTTGTAGAAATTGACTTTTAGCCTTGGCACGCTGTAAGCGCGGCACCCCTGACGTTTGTCAGAGGATAAAAGGTGGGTTGAATGAAAATTAAGAAGTTTTTAGTTATCTCGTTCATGCGCTTGTTTGTGATCAGTTTTTTTTTAAAAAAAATAGAAAAGAGGAGGTAATCACTAGCAGAAGGGGTAAGAAAAAATAGTCTTGGCTAGAGCGTTGATTTGGAAGGAGATTGAGTGGCTTGAGTGTTGATTGTTTTTAAAAAAAAATTGATGGAAGCATCGAATAAAATGGCGCATGTGAATTTTAAAATAATAATAATAAAGTGTTCCAGAAAATGGAGCGAATGTGATAATTAGAATATCAATAATTGATTATTGATACTTGTTGGCAATTTTGTAACGAATTAAGTTTGTATTGCTTTGGTGAATTTTTTTATATTAATGAAAAGCGTCCAAGAAAATGGCGCAGTTAATTTGTGCAAAAATTATAAGTGAGAAAATGTCCGGAGAAATTCTTGAATGGTTAAGTCATCATAAAAATTAAAAATGAAATAAACAATACAATTAAAAATAATAAAAATAATAATAAGTTTGATATGAGCTGAACTGAATAAAAATTGAGTTGAAATTGAGGAAGAACAATAAAATGGCGAATTGAGAAATAAAAATAACAATAAATTCATACAAATCAAATAGAAAAGTTTATTTCGTTAAATAAAAACAATTTGATATAATTGTGTAATTAATTTTACTGATATTTTGAGAAGAGAAAAAAATAATATAATTCACGAGACTTAAATGTGGAAATTTAATTTATTTTGCTAAATAAAATTAATAATGTTGGAACTGATGTTGATGTTGAACTGAAACAAAAAATTAAATTTAATTTGTTAAATAAAGATTGAGGTTAAAGTTTGGGTTGAAAGAAAAATAATATGGTAAATTAAAAAATAAAAAAAAATATAATCATTAAATTAATTAGAAAGGAAATTATTTAATAGCATGTTATATTGCATAAAAAGAAGAAAAAAATATTTGATAAAATTTATGAATAAAAATTAATATAAAGTTACGGTTAAATGTAACTTAAGTTATAATTGATTAAGCACAAATAAAAGTTAGATTTTTTTTTGTAAAAAGAAAAAAACTAAGGAAAAATTGAATGGGCGAAAGAAAGAAAAATATTTTTTTAAAGTAACTAATTATTAAATATCATGTCATCAAGAATTTCCCTGATGGAATTTAGTTATATGTACGAAGGTAAATTATTTAAACATTTAATAAATAGCTTGTTAATTTGCTTTTCCTTACCAATATATTGCAATTTTTATTAAATATCTATATATCCTTTGAATTATCAATGGAACCAAATATGAATCAGTAAAGCCAAGTGTGGTGTGGTGTAGTGGTGATGACCTGGGGTCCTTCGTTCTACTCCCCTTTCCCTCCCGATGATGTAGGAGGTGTGGATTTTTTTTTACCATTTTGTCTGTCCGTCCGTCTGCAATTGCAAGTTGTTTTATTTTCGTTTTAGTATCCCTTGAGCCTGTAAATAAAAAAAAGAAAAAACAAGTAACTGTCAACATGAACGGAGATTGTGTCACTTACCTACGGTGCGACGAGCTAGCCCCCGTAACCACTAGACAGGCGAAAACTTAGACACATTCAAAAGTTCAAATCTTTTGTTATCCTTCAGTACTTCTTCAGATACAGAGATGGCAGCACAGTGAGAATGGAATGGTTTTGTCCGACAAATTTTCTAATCAATTTCAGTATTTATTTGTGATTTATTAATGTCAGATTGCATGGCAGCGTGTGATCTAACAGAATTGACGGGTGTGGCAGCTGACAGTCTGCTTATGGGAGTATATTGACAGCCGGCCATAGCTGTCATTTGCTTTGTTTTGACAATTACAAATTGACACTCAACGGTGTGTCGGAAGACAGGTTGACGAGTGTCCATTTGTTTAAATTAGACAGTTACAACATGTTAGTACTTAACCTAACAGAATCCAGTGGCTCCTGGTTGAATTTAAGGTACAGTCACAACATTTATGTTTGCATATTTTGCATATTTTGTGCATATTATTTGCATATTTTCTGCATATTAAATGTATATTTCATGCATAGATTTTGTATAAAAATTGAATATTTACATATGCATGTATTAAAGGATTTTACTTTTGATAAATAATATGAATCTGTTGTTTTTAGTCATTTATATTAGGAATTGAAAAGTTTGCATGTAATCCGCAATGTAGTCATTACAAAGTTCAATTAAGCATACCTACAGACAGTGTCTGCTTCTTCTTTTTCTTTCCCGAATTTACACTGTACATACGTACAGTACTAATTCTTCCAAACTTTACAACCAATTAATACGAATTATACTCGCCCTCTTAAAATTAATATTTCAGGACGGACGCACAACTGCATATCGGATTTTAGTTTTTCAATGCTGCATTTTCAACGTCGTGAGAAAGAAATAAGAATAATTAAAAAAAGCATTTGAAGCAATCGTGGGTACCTGCGCAATCAAGCCCAAAACTCGGGGTTTTTCTACAACCGCCGGGCGAGTAAGTTCAGAAATCGGGTGTTACTAAGCAAGATAAAAATTTAATTGTGAAAAATTAGAAAACGATCTGATAGAGCTCGCCTTCTGGCTTCGCTAGAATTTACGTGTATGAGGGATCTCCAATTAACTAGGCAATTCAGTTACTCCGTAACACTCGGAATATACAAGCCGTGAACAAAGTCGAAAAAAGTGTGCAGCGGGCCGCTCAGCAGGCGACATCCAGTCTTCTTGCTGCAGTTTTTCATATAAAAGTAGCTTGTATTTTTGCCAAACGCTATAATTTCCATAAATTTGTTCTACATGCTATTTTTTTAAACTTAGAAAGAAAACATCTTTGGCTGTAATTTGTTTTAAGTTCATTTTACAGTGGGAGCGACAGTTTTGGGCTTTAGGACCTGTTCAAGATGAAATTTTAGTTTTTCCTTCATGACGAGTATACAAAAAGCAGTGAGAGTAAGCTCTTACTGCATGCTGTACCCGGCACGTTAAGGATTAATGTGTCGGTACCTTCGGCGACTTCATGGCTTGTATTATATTCCGGGGGTTACTGTTACCCTGAAGCAAATACACAATTATATTTACTCTATGTGTATCATAAGCATTACTCTCCATTCGAGATTCTCTAACATACTTGGGGAGTTAGGGAAAACTTGAGAGGTGTCGCAATATTGAAAGAAGGCTAACTCTGTGTGGGAGGGTCGTAGAGCATTGGGATTTTTTCCTTCGAATTTAGGGTCTAGAGTACAAAAATACAGATGAAAAATTTTTGGGAGGGAGGGGGGGGGTCGTACCACCCTTCATTGGGGGTTGTCCAAAATACGTCATGTTTGGTATAAAATTAAAGAGTTAATCGAGTGGTGCAGTTTTCTTTCTATCAATTTAGCTTCATAGCTGACTTCTTACCGCCGAAAGACGGATTATTTGCACTTGGGTCATATACACCCCAGTTTCTATATTTTGCATATATTTCTTCCATTCTTTGTTTCACATCCATTAGTACTCTGTTGTGAACATTTTTCTAATGGAAAGAGAATTTCCACGACTTACCAGTTCTTCATAATGATGAGTTGAAAATACGTCCATTTTTGTACCAAAAAACGGCCATTTCCAAAACAATTTACCGGACTCAAAAATTAATTATATATCTTATTAAGGGACTAAATGTAGATGCGATTTAATCCTACATACAAGCTTTAACGTGCATATTTTAATTTTTATTGCATCTCTTCTCTGCTGGAAGACAACCAAATTGACCATTTTCGCGTGATTTAAAATTTTTGCAGGGTATGGTTAATCCATAATTTAATTTAAAAATTCCTAAGTACCATCAAAAAGGACAAAAGCAACAGACAATACTGTTAGTTGAGAAATAATCTTCTGACTTCTACTCAACTAACATAGCCGAGTTTTGTCGAGTTACAAAATTCCGAGCGGAGAGTTAAGTGTCAAAAGAACTCTCATCTCCACAACTCTCCGAGTTAGTGAACGCGACCCCTGATTTATATTAATTTTAATTCAGTTTGGTAGGCCAATTCTTGTAGATATTTAAGAATCTATCGCTTCAATGTTTAAAAAATTTCACAGAAATAAATTATGCATTATTACATAACGGTGCGATAATTTTTTTTATTTCTTCCTTCTCTCCAGGAGCCTTTTCATATTGATGATGAAGGTTGACTACTTTGCTAGTTTTAGGTATAAGAGGCATCAGATTTTAGTGTTCACGGATGCCATGGGAGGACTAAGTCAGCAGACATTTTGTTAATTTCACGACAAAATTCACTAGTCAACTCGGTAAGTACATACCGTAAACACAGCCCAGCTTAGAACAAACTACTGAAAAGTGAATTTTAGAATTTTAATTACAAAAAAAAACCTCAAAATTTCTCCCATAAGAGGGAACTATTAAGTATGATACGGATGTAAATGAACGAACAGTAGCTAGTTGCATAATGGTTGGGAGAAGTATTAGTTTTATCTAAGTACACATCTCAGTGCCAGCCTGCAAATGTATTCTTCCATTACCAAACAGGTGTTTGATTGCAAAGTGGTGTTCGTTCCATGGACAGTGTAACAGGCAAATGGCTGTAATAACCTTAGAATATATATAGCCAACAGGAATGGTGATAAGCCAGATTTGTGTAATGAATTTCTGGTTGTTTGGTAGTCCATTTTTACATGTATTTACACGCCATCCCTATTCTAAGCAACTTATCAATTTGCAAAAAGTAAACAAAGGTTTTGAGCGGATCATCTGTGGTAAAAAATGTTCTTTTTCTACTTTATTTTGAAACAATTCACATAATTAATTTATATAAATCTTTGCATCTATTGACAAAAAAGATAATTTAGATAGTGCAGTTGGCTCAAACCTTAGAATATATAGCAAACAGGAATGGTTGAATCGTGTAAAATTCGTGTACATGAGCGTAATTTGTCAAGAGCAGGAGACTATACATAGCAGTAAGTGAGATGCTGGATGGAGAAATTGTCGAAGCTGTAGATTAATTGTCAAATGTGCTTTTGTTTTGTGAACAGATTTGGTCAACTTAAAATTCTTTTGTGAAATTTAACAAAAATACCGAATCAATTCTTTTCAAAACTATTTATCTTTGAACTTTATTTAGTGCAAAGTTTTATAGTGCCACTAGTGCCTGATAAAATCTACATATCAATTAAAAAAACAGAAATGAAGTGTTCGGTCAGTGCTTACAAATATAAATTGGATTATAAACTAGGGAATCCTGTTTGAGGCAACTGCACTACCTAAATTATCTTTTTTGTTAATAGAAGCAAAGATTTATATAAATTAATTATGTGAATTGTTTCAGAATAAAGTAGAAAAAGAACATTTTTTACCACAAACCTTTGTTTACTTTTTGCAAATTGACAAGTTGTTTAGAATAGGGATGGCGTGTAAGTACATGTAAAAATGGACTACCAACCCAACCAGGAATTCATTACGCAAAGTCTGGCTTATCACCTTGCTCTATATTCTAAGGCTCAAACTAGTTTATAATCCAATTTATATTTGCAAGCACTGACCGAGCACTTCATTTCTGTTTTTCTAAATGATATGAAGATTTTAATAGGCACTAGTGGTACTATACAACTTTGCACTAAATAAACTTCAAAGATAAATAGTTTTGAAAAGAATTGATTACGTACTTTTGTTAAATTTCACAAAAGAATTTTAAATTGACTAAATCTGCTCACAAAACAAAAGCACATTTGACAAATTACGCTCATGTAGACGAATTATACACGATTCAATCATTCCTATTTGCTACATATTCTAAGGAAATAATATTTGGGACAGTTTGAAATTTCTACCAAGCCGAATGGCATGGGAAGTGGAAAAAATTGTTTTTAGCTTTTTTTTCTTGCAGAAATAGTTTTGATTGTCATTTTGTCCCTTTTCCTCTAGTACAAGTTTGTGCATTCTGTAAGTTCTGTTTCTTCCACTTTAGATTTACATAGGAACCTTTGCATTAGAAATTGACTAGTGTGTTAGATAAAACTATTGAAAGAGAAAGTATAGTCTCTTTATAGAAGCGTCTTACTCGCTTGACATTTTTGACAGAGCTGGGCTACTGTAAACTCACTGACATATAATAAGAATGGATTGAGCGTTCTTGGTTCAAAAATGGCACAAATATTAAACAGGCTGTGAAAACCCTTTATTTCGTACAATTGCACACCGATTCATAATTTATTATTATTTGTCGATTGGAAACACTAAAAATGTTATAAAATAGTATTGCATTAAATTAAAATTATTTAGAAAGTTAAACTTGTTTTAATTAACCCAAAAACTCATTTGTAATATTACTGAAAAATGAGCTCCTCTGCAGATTTGATGTCAAATTTCCTTGAGCTTGTAAGAGATAGACGTATAAAAACAATATATTTGTCTGAATTTTTATGTCAATTCTAATGCATTCCACTTAATACAGCCGTACTGTTTCCAAAATTGGTTACAGTTCAGTATACATTTTGAGCTTAAAAGAGACAAAAAGATTTTAGCAAAAATTTGTGCCATTTTTAACTATAGGAATTAGATAGGATGGCTCAGTCCATTCTTATTATATGTCAGTGCGTAAACTTGTTGCATTTCAACCACGCACTGCACAGATCCTAGTGTAGGCACTGAGTAAAATAGTAGCGACAGTGGGTCGGCATACTGCACGTTTACCTAGTCAATGTCGTACCGACCAATCACGGAATGGCCTAATAAAGGCAAAAATTTATTAGTTGCTGATGAATTTATAACATACGGAATACTACCACGCTTCACCGTGTAAAAGAGTTACTATAATTATACACAATCGCAAATAATAACAAAGGATTGTCAACAAAGCCTTCGTGTGTACATATCTACCGTGAAATACAAACGAAAAAAGTCGCATTACTTACTATTATAATTTAATATATAGAATACCGGCAATTGCTTTATATTGAATTTGGAAAATCTTCGGCTCAATCACTGACATATAATAAGAATGGACTGGGCGTTCTTGCTTCAAAAATGGCACAAATATTGCACAGGCTGTGAATACCCTTTACTCCGTACAATTGCACACCGATTCATAATTTATTATTATTTGTCGATTGGAAACACTAAAGATGTTATAAAATAGTATTGCATTAAATTAAAATTATTTAGAAAGTTAAACTTGTTTTAATTAACCCAAAAACTCATTTGTAATATTACTGAAAAATGTGCTCCTCTGCAGATTTGATGTCAAATTTCCTTGAGCTTGTAAGAGATAGACGTATAAAAACAATATATTTGTCTGAATTTTTATGTCAATTCTAATGCATTCCACTTAATACAGCCGTACTGTTTCCAAAATTGGCTACAGTTCAGTATACATTTTGAGCTTAAAAGAGACAAAGATTTTAGCAAAAATTTGTGCCATTTTTAACTATAGGAATTAGATAGGATGGCTCAGTCCATTCTTATTATATGTCAGTGGGCTCAATCGTATAATCAGTAGAAAATACTCCTTGAAAAAATTCGATTCGGTATAGATTTGATCGAATTGAATTCCCTGGTAGGCCTGATTGCATTTAATATTTTTGTCAAAATCACAGTTAACGATATGACCTATACTTTCCTCGTAGAATTGAAATCAAATCACATGCTCTCCTCTTCAATATTCAATGCATAATTATTTAAAATTGAAACTCAGGTAAGCGATTTTTGAGTAAATAAGCTCCGAACGAATGACATCTGCCCGGTATACAACAGTGCGTTTGAATTCCTAACTATTACCCCCGCCCCCTCCTCCTAAATCCAGCAAACAAAACTAAAATCATTGTATCACGGATTGGAGCTGATCCAAAGTTCTGGCAAAACCATTCTTGAATATAACCTCAAAAAGCCGAGTAAACCCTTATGTTACCCAAATAATAAACTTTCCGAACTCTTTACTGTTTGATGTTTAATAATTTACAAGACTTTCTTAATTTCATCATATAGAACTAACACAAACGCGCCACCCGTACCACGAAGTACATTTGAGAATGCTCCTTTGAAGAATGCTGAAGAGCCCTCACTCTTTGCAATTGTTGCCCAACAGTGAAGAGTGTTTTTGTAAATAATTTCTGTCTTCTTACGTCCAGACTGCATCATCATACGTCGACGAACTGTATCGAATGGATATGATACTATACCAGCAACAGTTGTAACGGCCTAAGCAGAAATATTATCAAAACACTTCAATTTTTTATATTAAGAAATTTACCTGAGCAATAGCCCAACTAATATAGATTGGTGTGTTTTTGGGATCAGGAAGCATACCACGAGCTGTGTCATAAAATCCAAAGTATGCAGCACGATAAATAATTATACCTTGAACCGATACACCAAATCCACGGTATAACCCCCCAAGGCCATCAGTTTTGAAGATTTTTGATAGACAATTTCCAAGACCTGAAAATTCTCGTTCCGCTCCACTCTTGCCCGTATCAGCTGCCAAACTAAGAGACATAAAAGTAATATAATTTTTCATTACATATTTCTTCAAAATACCGGGTACGAGCAAAATCCAGTGGATAAACAAAGCAGAGTGATGTTGCACCAGCCGCACCACCAGAAGCTAAATTTCCCATAAAGTACCGCCAAAATTGAGTATTTTTATCTACTCCTCCCAAAAATACCTAAGATATATATTATTTAATATAATCATCTTTAAATATTTAAATTACCACATTACCTGTTTGTATTTATCTTTGAAAGCGAAGTTGAGAGCTTGCGTGGGAAAATACCTGATGACATTAGCAAAGTTACCACGCCAATATGATAAAAATCCTTGTTCTTTTGGGATGCGGACGAAACAATCAACCATGCCCTTATACTGATTTTCAGGGGCTATTTGTTTAGAAATATGCTGCACTTGCAAAAGCAATTTCACACGCTCAATTGGGGCCACAGCAGTCTTAGAAATTGCAGCTGATATTCCTCCAGCTGCAAAATCTTTCAAGAATGCAACGGGATCTGTTAATCCTCCTCCCATTATGCTTTAAATAAAAAAAAATGCTTTCTATAAAATGTATATCAGGTATATGGTATTTGCATACACATCAATTTTTTCCAACATTCTAAATTAAATAAATATACATGTTAAAATTTATGTAAAATAATATACAAAATATATCCATAACAAATCGCTGTTTCAGGCGATACCAAAACAATAAGACCTGTTTGCTTTTAGGTGATCTTCGATAGCTTAGAAAAATCGAAGTTGGGGCTGTCCATAAAATACGTACGCAACTAGGGGGGTATGTCTCTAACGACAATGTGTAACGAGGAGAGAGAGGGTATCAGTTAACGTGACATTACATAAATATCTGAATTCTTTTTATTGAAATGCATAGATATTTAATAAAAAACATTAAAAGATTCTTAAAACTTCTATTGAATCTATTCTTTCAACTTATTTCATATAATTTACATACATATTTATCTACTGTGGACGCAAAAATTCAATGGTACCGATAATCTTTTAACCCTTATCACCACTCCTAGAATATTTTAGAACAACCCTCAACAAATTTTGGTAATTTCAAAGTGCTAAAGAAAAATTAGTTTTAAAGAATCACAATTACTACAGCACTTTGGAATTCTTTAATATAATACGACCATTCTCTTTATACTATATATAAATGCTTTACCAAATACTCTCAAAAACGTAAAGATAGTATTATTCGCAGACGACACACTATTATACGTAGCTGGGAAAGATATTCAACAATGTCAGAGAATAATGCAAGAGGAACTAAACGGAGTAACGCAAAGGATGGACATGAATAAACTAAGCCTAAATATGTTGAAAACAAAATGTATGGTGCTAAATAATGTTAACAGGATAAGACTAACATTAAATGACGAAGACATTACTCAGGTAGATATAATCAAGTATATGGGAAGAAGAGAAAATACAAATTTTATATGGCTTGTAGTACATTCCTGATAGGACCACATGAGAAATGATGGATACGTACAGTGATTCACACTTTCTCGCATATACCATGTTGAGAAGGTTGATCTACTAAAATGTATGCAAAACGCTTGTTAAAACATGCTCTCGGCACGCTATAAAACATGTGGTCTATTCCAATGCACCACCCAATTTCACATGCTCTAGTATACGCGATATCTAGTTCTTGTGCCATCTATGCTTGTAGTGAAATAAATCAAATTATAAAGATTTCCGAAATTCTGGGAGCAGTACTGTCGATTGATTTGGAACGCTAGCTTAAGGTTGACAGATTACTTTTTTTTGTGCGATTGCTACCAAATGGTAATTTTAGTTGTTTTCTATTGCTTCTAGTTCTGTTATCGTGAAGTTATTATTGATGAGGTTTACAAAATTGCGACCAAGTCTGACCAGGGAGGTAGTTAAAATTACACACGAGAGGCATTTGATAGACAGCCCCTGATGTGCCTTCATATTTTAAGGACTATTTTCACGAAATGCGCCAAAGTCGCAACCGTTCTGTACATCTGCTTCAAAAATTTTTATAAATCACCCGGTAACTTGAAAATGATACAACCTCTGATAATCATTTAAAATTTAGACAATGGTTGGAGCGTTCCTATGTTTCACAATATTTTTTCACTTGAAAGATACATATCGGCCGCAAGTGTTCAAGCGTCTCTATTTTGCTTACTTTTGGGAAACAACAAAAAGCTGTCTAGAATAAAAAGTTCTCAGTACTTTTTTTCCAATAGCTCAATAGATCAAAAATAATATCATTAATAGTTAGGGCACTTTAAAGTAGAAAATTCTAGAGGGGAGGTTTTGCACGCATGTCATCGATATGTTAACTCTGTTAAGCCTAAAATGAGAAACAGCTGGAGGGAGGGTGCAATACATTATGGAACATTAAAAAGTCAAACGATCATAATATCAGTGTATGAAAATGCTCGCTCGCGAGCGGCTCCTGAATGATACGAATCCCAGCTCCTAAAAAGAGATCTAGAGCCATTTTTTTGCAGATGACTCCCGCTCGCGAGGAAGAGCTGTGTAGCGGCTGGGTTTCGCGAGCAGGAGCTGAGTAGCGGCTAGGGCTTGCGAGTGGCTTTCCTATCTATTGGCTCTTCTTTGCTCATGAACAATTTTCTTGTTTTGCTTACACTGTCGTTTGCTCATTCTTAGGAATGGGTAATTGGGACACTAAATCAAAATTAGGTAGGTACCTACACCTGTTTCAAGGTTTGAGTTACATGTCCCAATTTTGGTATGAATAATAATAAGACAATGTTTTTTTTTTTATTTTTATATTATTCTACTTATGCATACCACGTTATTAATTTGATTTGGGCAGATCGTGAACGTTTTCGTAAAAATTTTTTACACATATTCCGATCTCTAAAATTACACCGATTGAGTAAGCACAGTGAAGAAATTCCAAAATGTGTATATAATATCATTTTTATGATAAAGATCCGGACCTGTATAATGGCTCGCTCGCGAGCCGGAGCTAGTTAACGGCTCCGGTTCGCAAGCAAGAGCGTCTAAGAATTTTTTTTTTTTTTTGCTCGACTCCCGACCGAAAGCTTTTAAGAAAATTTTTTGGGCTCAGGGCACTGACATGTATAACATAAACTGCTTGATCTTTTATTTCATATGGGTTCACTTTTGTTGGCAGGGGTGTGAAAACTATCTTAATTTCAAGTTTCATTTCGCATTAACAATGCTGGTAGAGCAAATATGATTGGACACCAACTCATAATTGTTAAAATGTTAATTTTGCATGTCCTTACGATAATTTGAAAAAGCCTTTATTTAGAGCTGAAATATTGCACAGCCTTTTTAAAAAAGAAACGTTCATTAAAAATTTCGTCTTTCACTATATATTTCGCCTCTTCTTGAGAACGAGTCACCGTAGAGAGCTGAAATTTTGTACACGGCGTTTTTATAAAAATAGTAAATATAATTTCAACAAGTAAAAAAGCTAGAATTGATCTAAGACCAATTCTTATGATACCCTAGATGAATGCCCGTATTAAATTTCGTATGGTCACCGATCTATTCAAGTTTGATTTTGAAGTTGTTTTTCGCATATATTTCTAGAACGGTTTGTTGCACAGAAAAAATGATTATTACCAATTTTATAGGATTTCGTATTCTGCAGAAGTTTTTAGTACAATAAAAATGTGTTGGACTGGTCGTTTTCAAAGTATGCGTAAAAAACCTAAATTTTTATATGGCAACACCAAGAAGGAGTTACCCGATTTAGTCCATTTTTAACATTTTATTTGCTAATGTAGTAAAAACATCATGTACGAAATTTCAGCTCTACGTCGACGCGTTCTCAGGCAGTGTCCAAATATATAGCGAAAAACGAAATTTTTATATGGCAACCCCACGAAGGAGTTGCCCGATTTGTCTCATTTTCGAACTTAATTTTACTTTTTTTTTTAAGCCCGTGTACAAAATCTCAGCTCTCTAAATGTACGCGTTCTCGAGTTATCGTGCGCCCGGACGGACGGACATGCAAAAATCAAAATAACTTTTAAAATTATGAATGAGTGTCCAATCCATTTTGCTCTACCATCATTATTTCGAGGTGTTACAAACGGAGTGACAAACTTAGTATACCCCTATAGATTTCATCTAGGGTATAAAAATAGACTCTATCCGGATGACTACGGTAAGATATTATCGATCTTAAACAAATTACAACTCTTTATATTATTCGGCAAGTTACTTGATCCATTTATTTTAAAAGTGGTGCAAGTCCATTTTTTGTTACGATGAAATATTTTAATATTTTAATTAAAAAAAAAATTATATGATCTAGCCGTGAACTTTTGTTCCTTTTTTTCAATTTATTCCTATATATGATAATAGAATAGAATGAAATCTGAGCTGATGAACGCTGATGGCAGTTTTATTGTGTTTCCAGCTTAAAGCAGGATTTACATTATGATGACATGGAATTTTTACAGAAATTGTGAGGGAGATAGTTTATTGAAATTTAAATGCTGCGGAAGCAATCATCGCAATACCTCACACGTACAGTCCCCTCTACTTTTTATGGCAAAACTCTTAAATTGTCAAACTGTCTAATTGGAAATTGTCAAGATTTTAATCGTTTTTTCGTAGATATTCATAGACGGATCATGAAAAGAAGTATAATTTTACAATTTCTAAAATATTGCATGAAAGCACGAAGGAGTTCGAAGCAAAGGATGAGATTATATCGAAAAAATTTCTCGCAAAATATCAGGTGGTACTGTAATTCAGTTCTGCAATCATCATTTTGTACAATAACAAAAAGCTCACTCAAGTGCTCACATGAAAATAATTCCACTCCACTACCGAACTAACGCCGGTGAAGATAATTTCAGCCCGGTTCGTGTTCACATGACGGATTATCTCAAAGGCGGAATAATTCTAGCAAAAAACTACCTCAGAAATAACTTCAATATTTTCTATAAAGAAATATTTAATAACTTTCTATTTCGCAATATTTAATTACAAACTCAAACCTTACTTTTGTTTATTTCGACAAATAATTTTACCTTACAGATATGTATATGCCTTAAAATTATAGTAACAAAACAGCAATATGGCAGCTCCAGTAGTCGAAATTGACAAATTAGGGCTGCCAATAACAATGTTTTAGTTTTAGTAACTATAAAAACTCCCTATGCTTGAGGTCTTTTTAAGGTTCCGGACACACACACAGTGACAAATCGGCGTCCGGAAAAAAATCAGGACGCGTTTGCTTCTCTCGTCACTCGTAAATAAATTTCAGTATACGATGTACTATCTCCCTCACAATTTCTGTAAAAATTGCATGTCATCATAATCTAAATCCTGCTTAACACATGAATAATGAAAAAGAAACTTCTAAACTCAAAGCTAGGACCCACACTCTACAGCAAACTGCACTTTTCACGGATAAGAGACATTCGGAGAAGGAAAACTTCCGTGCTACACTTTTTTAAACTGCAGGGCAGGACAGGCATCCTAATAATACTACTACAAGCACGAAAGTATTCGCTAGCTATTTTTAAAGTTCTGATCAGCTGAGCAAATATTTATCTGCGATTTGAGGTGATAATGTAATAATTCAATTCTCATTACGTTCTATAAATTTTTGATACAACCATTATTATATCAATAACTGTAAAGCCTGAAACACATTCACCTCAGTGCATTGTAGGAAAAATAAGCAATCTAAACATTTTCAGTCTGTAATTTTTTAGTTCGCGTTAACTCTGGCTGCGTTTATTACTTGCAAGACTTTGTTTCAAAATAATGGAAGAAAACTTAATAAACATTAAGCGTGAGCATGCGAATTTGTACGATAAAGCGGATGGTCAAAATGAAGACGCTTAAGTTAATGTGAGACACATTTGCATTGAAGTCGACTTTACTGCAACGGCTACTGCAAATTCGAAGTTATTGCAGTGAATGTGTTTCAGAATGTTTCAAGAATCTACATCGTAGCAAAATTATTGTGATAACACGTCTGAGCAAAGTATAGCAATATGCGCGTGATTCAAATATTTCAACCCGATATTTGATCGTTTTAAGAATAGAGCGGAGAACACAGTACTAGTTAACTTTTGAAACCAGGTAAAATATTACTGTTGTAACTTTGCCAAATTTGAGTGGTAACTTTTGTTATCATTTTGTGCATCCACTGTTTATGGAAAGAAGTAGTATACGAAAATTTTGCCTACTTGTGTATTTATGCTTCGTTATTACTTAGGTATTATTAGAGATTTTCAGCTTAGCTCATGTATTATATATTAAACGATACTCACATCTCTATTTGTTATATGTTCTAAGGAATTGTGAATTGCTAAAGTTGGCAGAGCTCACAATTGCTCTTAATGTCATACTGAGGTCGAGGTTAGAAAAATTAGCATTGTTACCACTTGTTTTGAATATAATTCTTTTGTCAATCTAATCGGGAGTTTTTAAAAATCATTTACCCATCGCTGAATTATTTTCATAAGAATAAAGCATTTCAGAAAAATATATTTTAGAAAGTATCAATATTATTTGAAGCATAATAAATTTAAAAAATAACTATTGAATTTTTTAATATAGGAAGTGTTTTATTATTTGAAGAGAAAAAGAACCGAAAAATTGAGTATTGAAACAAACGCCAAGTTATTTATGAGGGATACAGGTAGACTGTAGAAATTTTTTAAATAAAACCTTGATAAAAGTGAAGTTCGCCTAAGTTTACTCTAAAAGGGTCGTAGCTATTTACTCATTGGCGGACGGTTTTTAGAAGTGTTGAATAAGAGCTCAGAATAGACAGTAATTTATCCAGGAGGATAGAGTTTCACTTGAACCCCCATTTCTTAAGAAAAGAAAATCTTAAGACATTACAGCAACCCGCCGAGATATTTGCTCCTGTTTTATTTAAATGACTACGTGCATCTTTGTGAAAGAAATTTCTTTCAATAAAGAAACGAAATTAATTTCTTTCTTAGAGGCAAGTTCATTTATGATCCCAGCAAAATCAATTTTTTTTACTAAAAATAATAACATCCAATATTAAAACATAGAAAAGCGCAAAACTACATACTGAATGAACCCTACATGTCTGTCTATTGTCAAATGAAATTATATATGTTCCGATTTCGAGAAAATCTATTTATGTAACTTTCCAATTATGTATTTTATTAGACCAGATGGATTGGAGAAAAATATGATTAATGTGTAAAAACTGCTTCTAATTAAGATTAATAAGAGCGCTGAAATCACTAATTATTTTTTTAATTGGGAAAAACAGAACGACATAAAATCAAAAGCTTCGTATATTTCTAGCCCGTAATCTCTTCTTAAGAAGTATAAAAAAACAAACAATAGTTAGGAATGACCATTCCTTTACAATTCCTTAATTTTCATTAGTCATTCAATCAATCAAAGGCGTTTGTTGAAGACGGTTAGTAAGTACAATTACTAACATTTTGTGAGGTATAAAGGAAAATGTATCAAAGTGTGCTTTGTCCAAACAATAGGTACATAGTTTGGAAAAGCGGAATACGAATATTTTTGATAGCCTAGTTCTCTAATATTTCACTACCTCTTTATTATCAATAATAGTAAGGCAGTTGCTAGTGCAATGAGTCTGTTCACTGCACTTTTGTCAGTTTTCTAAACAATTTTGTAATCAATCGGTAAATGATAATTATCTACGCGATGTAGGTATGTACCTAATGTTGTAACGTTGCGTAAGCCGAGGTTCCTTAATAAATTTTCTATTCTATCCTATTCCTTATGTCCTCGTCTAAATGTGAAGATTTCTACGCCTCTATTGGAATTTCAAGTTAGATAACAAAAGAAAAAAGTATGACTACATAACACATACTCTTCACAGAATGCATGCAACTCCAATATTTTATTTTGTTGATGCTTTTAATAATAATAATTTATTAAGACCTTGGTCTACGCGAGATGCTCAGTTATCCGTAGCGTCAAGCAGGGTACAACTAATGTTTTTTTTATTTGATCTTAAGAAATATCGGGTAACAAATGTAATGTAGCAGCTAACTAGTGTATTTATTATTACTATTTTGTTCTTCTGTGGCATGTCAAATCACGTTACGTAACCAATGCTTTTAAAATTTATGTAACATTTTATCCTTTTTTTAATTTAAAAAGTATGGCTCATACTTCTCAATCAAAACTTAGTACTTGGTGATGAAATAAATGTAGATTTTCAATTTTCTGTTAGTTTTCTAAAATGACAATATTTCACCAAGCCATTTAATTTCTATTTTAGTACTCCCGTTAGAGGGTTAGGGCTTAGTTAAGTGTGCTCTAACCCTGTTATAAGAGTATTAAAACCGAAATTAAATGGTTTGGTGAATACGGCCCTAGGGCTCACTAAGTGTACTCTAACCCTCTAATAGTATTAAAACTGAAACTAAATGGCTTGGTGAATACGGCCCTTAACTAATTAAAATTTAATTTAGTTAGATGGATTGGGCCTGCTTGAATCAAAAGTTACGAGTTATTATAACATGAATTAACCCATTGAATTTTAATTGTCGTATTCACAAGTTATCAAATCAAATCCCTCTTACCCTCTTTAAGAGTACTAAAACAAATTAAATTAAATTTTAATTAAACGATTTGTGAATACGACCCTAAAAATTCTAAAGGACGCAAATGCCCATGTTATGCACTAAGATAGCAAATCAGGTGTTAGATATATTTGGTTCGATTTAAAATTATAATTATGTCATAAATTTAATGTGAACTGAAATTCTCTAGTACTGTTGACGCCTGTTTCGGAAAAACTTTCCTCACATGACAAGATAAAAAGAAATCTAAATAAACTTCAATTTTTTTCTGATCTGAACTTGAACTTAGAATTTGACACGGCCCACTTCTCAATGTACTAAAATAAAATCCTAATTCAGTATCTAGTTTACATAATTTCAACTAGATAGTTTAAAATAGAATACGTAACTCAGCTGTATTCATAAATCAGAATAACCTAATTTGTTACGTAAGTATACTATTTTTTAAACTCATGTTCGCAGAAAATGGCTACGATTGGCCACGTGAGATTTAAGGCCAATTTTTTTTTTATTCTTTAAACAAATGATCGATATATTAAGAAATTCTGCGCATGTTCGTCTATTTACGTAACACGGCCAACAGATTCACGATTAGGTCCTTCTTATTTGCTCAGAGTCTAAATTTCACATAAAAAATATCACTAAATTGGCAATTTTCACATCCACGTTATTACATAAGTTCACAAAGTACAAATTTTGAACGAACGCATAATTGTAAACACCTACGAATTACTGTACAACACAAAATTTTCTACTTAGAAAAAGATTTTGTATTTTATATAGCTACCTTTTTCCGTTTACTTTTAATTAAAGACAAATACTATCTATAATACTGTGACTCCCAGAGCGTTTCACTTCTGACAGACAGCCTGTTCACTTGACGACCGCGGTACGAAAAGTGATGCTGATGTAAAAAATTCCTACAAATGAAGAATGGCGCCTTTCTGACGTTTACTCAATTTCCGTTCTGTCTGTTATGCCTTCTCAGGGTACAGAGATGTATTCTATATACATCCCTTGTATGTTCTTTAGTGCTAAGCACAACTCTGCCGTGTAACCCCCGGGTAAAGCCCGGTACGCTAGAGCCAAGGAATTTTTGTTCCTATACAAAAACTATGTAAAAAAAGTGTCATGGAATGCTCAAGAAATTTTTTTCTTCGCCGATTCTTGAGGTAGTACGCTAGAGAAAAGTAATTCGAACAGAAAAACTCTACTTCCCGATTGACAAAAAGATGTCGCTCTTTTACGAAAAATCCATTAATGTCAATATTTCTTGAAATTGTACTTATTTCTGTAAGGAATTTTGACGTTGGTGGAATAATTGAAGGAAGGAACGGCGATTTTGAAAGAGGTAAATCAAATGAAAGCAAATTTTTTAACGTGTCTCTTAAATTTTTAGTTGATTTTTAGTTATTGCGATGGAGGGTATTGAAAATTTTTTATAAAAGAACGGCGATTTTGAATAAACATAAACATCAATTTATTTGCGTTAGTAGATTAACATTGTAGCAAAATAAACAATAAAAGTACAGATATAGGCACTTAGAACATAGTATAGTTTGGTGAAATGTAGCAAACAAGATTAGTTCAACATTGTAGCAAATAACATAAATTTACAAATATCGGCACAAAGCATCGCCTAGAAATATATAAAACTATATATAAACTGACAAATGAAGGATAAAAATTCTTCTGCTTCTTAAGTTTTTAGTTGAATATGGACGAATATGAGAAGAGTACTTGCTGTCGGATGTAGAAGAAAATGTCTTCAATGAATTTAGATTGACATCCCAACATATGTCATGCTTTTCATGTACATTGCTCTGCAAAAATAATAAATATAATAACACTTCTGATATAATTCACTCCGCAATGGTCAAATTACTTATAATTGGGAATTATCCATTTCTTTATTTTCCGTATTAATTCAGATAACAAGCGATTCACAAATTATTTCAACAATCACACAATTGACATCACACAACTGTCAAATCCAAATTGTCAAAAATTCCTTGAACTAATGTCAAATTTTCTTTAAGAAATAAGTGGAAAAATTCCTTGACCTAATTCCTTGGCTCTAGCGTATCGGGCTTAAGCGAACTACACGAAGCAAAATTATTGTTATGGCACGTCTTAAGGCCATATTACACTATGACTGTTGCTCACGTGAGCTCTCACATGAGTTCCCTAAAATGACAGATATCAAAATGTAAAGACGAAAAATAAACTCATGTGAGCGTCATTTTCTGCACTCATATGAGTTTCAGTAAAATAGAAACGGTTCTAATTTGCTGTGAGTTAACCTAAGAATTGTATTGTCAAAAATAGGACATTTTTTCAGAGAGAGAAATAGCTGGCTGTGATATTCTGAAACTATAGGATAGACTGGAAGGTTTCCCCACTTGCTAAATACCTCAACGTTATTAACAACCTGAAGAACATTTTATGTTTGAAATTAGAAGTAAAACGCTGTTATAAACAACCTTGCTTTAGCTGATATGGACTCTCGCAAAATTGTGTTTTGTTTTTTGATAAGAGGCTTTACAATTAATAATAATTTTTCAAATGATTTTGGGGTCATTCGAACAATGTTTTGAAAGCCTTTCTCATCTTCCACTTTTAGCTCATCGATGACTAAAATGGGTTAAATCACGTCCTGAATTTCTTTTTAATAGCCACAGCCGAGACCAAAGACGCCTTTTCATTCGGTTCTTAAATAGCCGACGAATAATACTGTTACGTGCAATAGAAAGAGACAACTGGTGACATCTACTGGCAATGGAAAGTAAACGACTTCAGGTTCGGAAAATCGATTATGGAATCGACAGGAAGGTTCAGGAATAAGAATGAATAGAACAGTCAAGAAGCTTTTGGAATAGAACACTCCAGAATAATCCGGAGAGTTTCTAGGGTATAAATATAACAGTTGTCATCGCCAGAAAAAGAGTCTTGTCTTAGACATTGCAGTGTTAACAAGTGAAAGTAATTAAGAAGCGAAAGTGTGTAATTAGATTGCGATATTTGAAAGGACAGTGTTAGCGATAATTAAAGTTGAGTTGATTAAATGAATGTTTTGTGAATTTTATATGATTTAAATGTAATAAAGAACTTGTATATTAATTATTTAATATTGTGTTTTAAATAGCGAACCAAAGGCCACGCTCGCAACAATACCCATTATTCCCCAAAATGCTGATGTAAATTAAAACTGTTGTCGAGTTTTTCATTGTTACTTTCATGACAGTTGACGTTCACTCATATGATTATTGCTACTCAAGGTGTGAAGATGTACACAAAGTACACATGTCAGTTTGACGTCATATGACTTTTCATAGGTATATTTTATAAGAGAACTCACGTGAGCAGCACTCATAGTGTAATATGGCCTTAAGCCAAGGGATGGAAATTTCTTCCTTCCCTAAAAAGTTCTCGTCTTGATTGGGCCCTAGAATAGTTCCCACAATAATTGTGCAACACTGGGTGCGTTCACCGACAGAAAAAAAGCGTGCATAAAGTGCTTTTTGTCACGAAAAATTACAACTAGACGCTACCGAACACTTCCTTTCACTTTCTTCTGCGTTCACTGAGTCGACTGAAAGTGACTTGTAGCGCGCTACTTTTCACTATCGTATTTTGGATAGTGAAATGTAGCTAAGTGTTATGTTGCCATGGATACGGATGGAAGGACGACAATAACTTGGCAACTTTATTAGTGAGCGTATACAGTTCGAGCCAGTATTATATTTTCCTGAATGATTGTTACTAAGTTATGTAAACAAAGGCAAAATCCTGATAAAGGCTATCTCATTGAATTCTAAATTAAGTTAAGATTGTTGGAATTAACAAATCAATTGGCTGCCTTCATGATAAAACGGTATTAATAGGAGGTCAATCATAAAGAATCGCAGTTTTTGTTTTATTGTTTTGCCTAGTACTAGTAGGATGCACTACTTCTATTCTCTGCATGCCCTACATGGGAAGATTCAGGGAAACGTACTTATTATATTATTAATAGGCGAAGAATTAGTAAGATTTTTACCAAGTACTGTGACTGTAGTACAAGGTGCTGGAAGCAATGCAGCAGACTGCATTCTAGTTAATACAACCGATGGACCACAACCCGATTTCCATTCACAAAATTTTAGTACCAGCGATTTTTATGTTTTCGTCTTTTCCATAACGTTATCTTATTTTTTGCCTTTTCTTTTATGAAAACATAAAAACAATTGCTCACGGGAATAATTACGTGTACGATAATGGAACAAAAGGTGATGCGTCTCTAACGCCATGGCTAAGGTAGGGATTACACGCGGTTTTTAACTTGACAGCAGAAGGCAGCTCGGTTGATGTCTTATCATCTTGCATGCAAGTTCATTTAAAAAATGGCATTGAGGGGTAAAGTCTTGCGTAAATTGGAAAATTAGAGCAATAAAAAAAGTAGCAGGCTGATAAAAACCCAAGAAAAACTGAAGAGGAAGCTGTTGGTAAATGATGCAATACAAATGATCCCAGAAAATCTCATTTTACCAGTATAAATTAATCAATTTTTCTCAAGCATTTCTTTCCGCCATCTTGAAAACTGTATAATGTCAAATTACTATCACCTCAACTGCCATGGCTTTTCATCATGCAAGTTCGCTGAAAGCTGAGCTGCCAGCATGGCAGTAGAGGTTACACGTGCAAGAAGTATGATAGCGGAGATTGCATGCAAGCTGTACTTCAGGTACAACCCCCGGGTAATCTGTGACTCTGTATGCTTGTTTCCTGGCCTTATCTCTGCCACATATGTACGTCGATGCGAACAATTTTGCTTATATTAGCCATAGCCCACACAGGGGTGGATATTGGCACTTTTTACGGGTGAGAAGTATTCGGGGGTAGTAAAAAGCCCGTGCTACCAAGTTTCGATCGGGAGTACGGGCAGCATACCAATGCCACAGCAAGCCGGCCATTTTGAAATTGCGACATTTCTGAAATTTCTCATCGGAAGGCTGTACAGATGTTTATTTGCGATTTGAGGTGATAATATAATAATTTAATAATCATTACGTATTGTGAATTTGTGACACAGTTATTGTTTATATCAAAAACTGTGACTTAATTGCGCACGCACACAATTAATTTCGGTAATCATATAAGGAACTACGCGAAGCAGGCATGTCTAAGCCAAGCGAAGGAAATTCCTTCCTTCCCTAAAAGGTTCTCCTCTGGGTTGAAACGCAATGATGGCGACACGGCTATTACGACGACACTGTCGTCGTAAATGTCGTCGAATTAACACAATGACACCGACATTCTTTTGTTTGTTGGCATATCAAAATATGTAGGTGGTAAAATTATTTGTTGAAATTTATTAACAAAATTAGAAAGAAATAAAAAAAAATTCTAAAGGTGTAATAAACAATGTTTAACGCCGAGTTTATGTGGATTACAAAATATCATCTACCACTTATTTTCAACTTTTCTCCAATTTCTTCTTTATATTTTTTTCTTTTAAATATGTATTTCGTTATTGAAGATCTCTTTTGGCATAAAACGACGACAAAAGTTGAATTATTCCTAACTCTGGTTACGGCGACAAAATAGGTCGGCGCCAATGGGTACAGCAACATGGTATTGCCATTAGGTCAACATTTAATTTGTCGTCGTAAATTTCGTGTCGGCATCAATGTGTTTTGGCCTTTAAGTCCTTTAATTCTTCAGAATAGTGTTTGGAGTTAAAGTTCGGTATGCTAGAGCCAAGGAATTCGGTCAAGGAATTTTCCACTTATTTCTTGAAGAAAAGTTGACATTCGATCAAGGAATTTTTGACAATTTGAATTTGATAATTGTGTGTTAAGGGCGGTACGCTAGAGCCAAGGAATTAGGTCAAGGAATTTTTCCACTTATTTCTTAAAGAAAATTTGACATTAGGTCAAGAAATTTTTGACAATTTGGATTTGTCAATTGTGTGATATTTCTGACAATAAAGAAATAATAAAGAAAGTGAAGAAATGGATAATTTCCAATGAAAAATGAAGATACACGTAAATCAATTTTTATTCGTCCATTTGTCATTTTAAAATTGATACACCTCTTGCAAAATCGCCGTTCCTTCGTTCAATTTTTCAATTATTCCACCAACGTCAAAATTGCTTACAGAAATAAGTGCATCGGTACTTATTTCTTCAAGAAATATTGACATAAATGGATTTTTCGTAAAAGAGCGAGATCTTTTTGTCAACCGGGAAGTAGAGTTTTTCTGTTCGAATTACTTTTCTCTAGCGTACTACCTCAAGGAATCGGTCAAGAAAAAAATTACTTGAGCATTCCATGACACTTTTTTTACATAGTTTTTGTATAGGAACAGAAATTCCTTGGTTCTAGCATCTGGGCTTTATACAGCAGTAACTGCAGTGCCTAGTCCATATCCACTATTGGTACTTAGTTTGGGGACAGGTGCTTATAATAATTAGCTGGACATGTATAATGGGTTTGAAAATCTTTACTAAGTTATGCATAACAAAAATTTTTATGAGATCGCAAGGTGGTAAATCTTTAGTATGAACTGGTGCTGTATTTCAAACCAGTGTAGCTGTTGGTGGTGTTATTTTTTCTTTAATAAATTTCACACATTTTTGTATCTATGATCTATGTAATCAGAGAGGATTTTACACTGTATTTAAAGCCTTAAGCATAATGGAGTGGATTCGCTAAATAAAATCTTTGTTAGGTTAGGAGACTCTTTCCCAGATGAGAAAATTATAATAAAATAGCAATATTAAATCTTCTAGGATCATTGTATTGTATTTATTCGTTTTAAATTTTTGTTCATACATTTGCGAACATATTTTATTATTTTATGTTAAAAAATTTAAAGTTTTTAACACTATGCTACGCTTTTGTGGGAACGACAGTTTTGTGCTTTAGGTTTAGTTAGGACGTTTAAGATGAAATTTTCCGGTGAGTTCTTTTCAACAAAACCGAACAGGCACTGAATTGAACCAGAACCTGTCAGATCTACACCGAACTTAGCCCTGTCCCGAACTGGGACAAGCTGAAAAGAATGCAAGAAAGTAGAATATCCGAAAATGCTCGTCCTTTATAATTTTAATATAAAAAAAAACCACTTCAATAAAATAATTGTATTTTCACAAAATGTCCACACATCCCCACTTTAATTACAAATTCTTTTGATTTGACTTTTAGCTCCGAGTCGTAACCCTTAAAACATAAAGATAAACATCCATTTATTTGAGCACCCCTGCCAAGGGCACATCATAGCGAGTTACATAGTAGATACATATTACAGCAAAACGAAACATAAACAAGTAAGAGCAGTGGAGGCTTAGAGCGTCCGTAGTAGCCCGTTCATTAAGAGTAAACAATATTAAAATTACAGCAAAATATAAAACTTGTAGCGTGATTTATAGTGTTATATAACATGGTAACAATAAAATAGAAAGATAAAAAGATAAACGTGAATAGACCAGTAGAGAATTTTAGCAGTTAAGCAATACCTATATTAGAGGTAACTAATACTACTTAATACTGAACATAAAAGTTAACTTAACCATATATGTTTATACACTTTATATTTATATATGTATGCTCTACTATTATCGGTGCTGCAATAATTCGAAGCAGCTAGTAAGTAAGTTATTAAGTGACAATTCATTGCATTGGTGATAGCATTTCTATAAGTTCATGTTGCAATTTAATCTGTGCCAACATCTTATTGCACTCTCAGTGAATTCAGAGCTGGGTGCTTATCTTTCTCTTGTAGATTACTTAATTTCCTTCGTTCATTTATTAACAGTCGTTTATCATAACATTCTAATATATATATCCAACTTTAGCTCTAACCAGCTCTTTTCATCTTGCGTCTCTATACATCATATTAAGTGCTAACGTATATTGTGCTTAGTAATTCTTGTAGTTTGAATTTCTTTATTTTTAGTTCACATTCTGTAATTCTTTGGGTTGTTTCTTCTGATAGCGTCCAATCTTTTATATCGAAAGCTATGAGTCTACTGACATTGGCTTGGTTATTTTAACAATTGTTTCAGATATGTCTGACATTCTCACTCGCTCGAAGACTGCTAAAGATTCTCTCAAGTCAACTGTTGCCGCCAACAGTAAAATAATTCGTGGAGCTTCATTGACCAAAAAGTCTACGGAACGTTTAGACAAAACGAACTCTTTGGCTAGCTCTGTTATTAAGAACTCTTTATCTAAGGGCCCAGCTAAAAATTTGCCCAAATCTGACCCCAACATTAACACTACTGCAGTTACATCCTCACCCAAAAACAAGGTCAAAGTTAAGAAAGCTAAGAAAGCGAAGGTTTCCAAATCAAAGGCTTCTAGGAAAAGGAAAGCTGCCAATAAAGCTAAGGGTGCTTGTGGTCTTAATGATCATCGCTATGTTATATGTACTGAACGAGATCCTATTAAACGTAATAACGAAAAGATTGTCGCATGGATTTCCTGTAACGCCTGTTCGCGTTGGTTTCACTCGGTTTGTGTAAATATTTCTGTGGCAGACTACTTGACTGTCTACCAAAACAAGAGTGTTAACTGGGTCTGCACTGTCTGCATTAACACGGCTAAGTCTCATCTGAATTGTGATCTCTTGGTCTCGGCTGCCCCTGGAAAGATTGTTGCCACCTCTCAGACTTTACTTTCTGAACTCAATACTAAAATTGACTCACTGTCGTGTGGGATCTTATCGCTGCACTCGGAAATTGAGAAGCTTGGCAAAGACCTCGATCATATCAAATCGCATTCTATTTTGAGGATACGAAAGGACATTGAAGTACTTAAATCGTACTCCCGAACTAGCACTAAGAAACGTACATTAAACCTCAGTAATATCCCAGAAGCCAGTTTTAGTCCTTGTGAGGCACTGCTTCCTGCTTTGTGTGCTAGTGTGAATCTTCATCAAAGCTTTTGCCAAACTATTGAGAAGGCTGCGTCCTTCAGGCGCTCTTCATCCTCTTTAAAGCCTCATCTCAGGAAACCTAAAGGATTTATCCGGTTCTTCAGTGAAGAAGATTGCACTTTTTCAAGCGTACATAAAGCAACTTCGGGAGCAGCCTATAACACTCAATTCCATTATTCCTGGTAGCTCTGAAGCAAGGGTCTTCATTAATGAGGATTTAGACACGGATGAGCTTGAGCTTCTCCACCTTGCACTGAGATTAAAACGAGCCAACTCTATCTTGCGTGTTGCAACCAGACACCGGAAAACTTATATCTATAGGAAGTCTACGGACTGTTCTTCTGATTTTCAGTACGAGCGTTTTACGCTTACCCTAGGGCAGCAGCTTCTTGCATTATCTTCTTATTCGTGCTCATATGATGCATCATCTACTACCATCGCGGGAGGCTCTTCCCAATCTACTCCCTCCCGGTAAATTTAATATCATCTCCCTTAACGCTCGTTCAACATTTAAGAATCTTGCGGAAATCAGGCATACTGCTCTGTGGGCTAGAGCTGGCGCTCTCCTCCTATGTGAGACCTGAACAAAATCTTTTCATTCAGCAAAAATGTTGGAGATTCCTGGATATGGGTTGCACAGACTTGATTGTAATGAGAACAAGGGTAGTGGTGTTGCAATATATTTGAGCAGCACATTTCGGTCGACGGTGTTCTTCCAGGAGATTACTGATAGCTGGGAGATTCTAGCCGTCAAATATTGGGATGTTGGCAGTACTAACGATCCAAGTGCCCTTATGGTGGTATATCGACGGGTAGCCAATTTCACGGATACTGATCTCTCAGTCCTTGGTAATGCTCTTAGCGTAGTTGTTGGGCAATTTCCGAGAGTCGTGATTGCGGGGGATTTCAATATTGATGTTGGTACTGACTCTCATTTGGCCAAGTGTCTTATGGACCTCCTGGATGAAACTAGAGTTAGTTTGCTTAGTAGCACGCCCACTCGTCATGGTGCATCTTCCGCCACCACTCTGGATCTTATTATTACAACAACTTCCATGATACCGTTGCTTTCTGGTCAATGTCCCGGTGTGTCTGACCATGAAATTATGTTTGCGACTTTTGATCTGTCGTCTTCACCACCCAGATTGGAGCGCACATATCGTAATTTTGCTGCAATACAGCTGGCTGCTCTTCAGGCAGATATCAATAATACAGATTGGTCATATATTCATAGTGCTGCTGACTCCGAGGAAGCAGCTCATCGTTTTTTACACTCAATCATCGAAGTGTTTCGCAGCAATGTCCCTCTCAAATCTGCTAAAATCAGATGTACTGACTATATTATACTTCGCAGGCACGATGTGGCCTTGCTTTGTCAGGTTCGTGACATTGCATACACGCATTGGAAGAGGTTCAAAAATCCCGCTAATTTGAAGGCCTTTCGACAGGCTCGTAGAGCGATGGAACATCGAGTTAGGGTCCTCATTAGAGATGATACCATGAAAAACTTTGAGGGTGGCTTAGATTGGCGCAAAATTAATAGAATGGGGCTGGGATCCAAAGCTAGAATGGAGTCTAGCATAGACCCGGAGAGGTTTGCTAATCATCTCTGTTCAACCCAATCCCACGCTCCCTCTTCGAACCACTTGGCATATGATGGTGGGACTCGTGGCCCATTGTACACAATGCAATGGGTGTTGCTCCCAGGGATAAAACTGATGCACAAACTAATGAGCTCTCTTTTGGTAATTTCAGCGAGGCTGAAGTTTTAGATGCCTTCAATCGCATTAAGTCCAATGCTGTAGGATACGACGAAATCCCTATTAAATTTCTTAAAATCATTCTCCCATTTATTTTACCTCTGCGGTCACTCATCTTTTCAATAGACTTGTCACCTGCTCTCTCTTTCCTAAGTGTTGGAAGATTGGCATTATCACTCCCATACCCAAAACCTCATCGCCGATTAGTCCCAGTGACTGGCGCCCCATTACAATTCTTCCATCCATTTCTAAGGTTTTTGAAGTACTCATTGCGGATCAGATATCTGAATTTATTGATGAGAATGGCCTCCTATCCCAATACCAATCTGGTTTCCGTCATAAACATTCTACGACCACTGCACTTGTTAAAATCACAACTGATATACGCAGATTGTGTGATGAGGGCAACAGTGTGATCCATATTCTGTTAGATCTCAGTAGAGCTTTTGACTCTGTTCCACATGATCTGCTACTTGCCAGGCTTGGAACATCATTTTGCTTCAGTTCCACTGCGTGTTCCCTTATATCCAACTATCTAGCGGATAGAAGTTTTGCTGTTGTTAGTGATGGTGGTCGCTCTACCTCTCGGCCTTTCCCATCAGGAGTTCCGCAGGGTGCTGTCCTTGCTCCACTTCTGTTTTCCATCTACATTAATGATATCACCTCGGTGCTGGAAGATGTTAAATTCCATTTATATGCTGATGATCTTCAGATTTATAAGGTAGTACGAGTGATCTACCGTCACTAATAGATGAACTCAACTCTACTCTTGATAATTTATCCGGTTGGTGCCTTCGTAATTGTCTGGCTCTAAACCCTGCTAAGACACAAGCCATTAGATATTCTGTCCGAGCTAATGTTCCTAGGTTTGCTGACACACTTCCGAATTTGCGTCTTTATGACCAGATCATTCCTTTAACGAACGGTCATGTGAAGAATCTTGGCCTCCTTATGGACCCTCAACTTACTTGGCAGCCACAGGTAAGCAAGATGTGCTCTAAAATTTATTATGGCCTCCGTTCTTTATATGCTGTATCACACCACCTGCCACAATCCATTAGGCAGTCCCTGGTATCAGCACTTATCATGCCGCATTTCTTTTATGCGGATGCTTCTTTCTATCCACTACAGGCCACTGAGATGGCGAAGCTGAACAGAGCGCTCAAATGCTGTGTACTATACATCTACTGTCTTAAGAGGCATTCTCATATTTCACAATTGTTGCAGCTTTTTTTGCCTGGTTCCCTTAGCAAACTCTTTGAACTCAGGGTTTTGTGTTTCATTCATAAAGGCAGATGGAATCTGCTACCGAAGTACATAAGTGAATTACTCTCATGGAGCTCCCTCAATACCTCCAGGCTGGTCTCACACCATACTAACACCCGATTTGGCTCTAATGGATTATTTGGACAGGGAACCTCCCTGTGGAATTCGTTACCAGATTCTATCAGAAATACATCCTCTACTAAGCAGTTCAAGGAGCTTGCGATGTCACATCTTTTAGATCTTTAGCTAGCATATCCTTTATTCCTATCCCTATTATTATTATTAAATAAAATTAAAAAAAACAAAACAAAAAAAAATGTGCTCAGCTCTGAAGTCACTATTATATTATATGTTTATATTATTTTATTTCTATTTTTAGACTTTACTTTTTTCTGTTAATTTGTATTTGAATCTTTATGTTATGTGCAATTGATCAGTGTGTTATTTTGGTTTTAATCTTATCAGTTACTCTCTTTTACTCATCATAATTTTGTTGATTTGTTCTATTTTAGTTTTGTTTTTCTTATGTTATGTTATCTTATTTCATTCTTGTTTATCTTATATTTTGCATTACATCAACCTTAATTTAAATCCTATAACTTTATCACTCGTTATTATTACTACAATCTAGATAGTTTCTACTGCAATGAGTTTGTTCGTTGCATTTTTGTTATTTTTCTAAGCCCTGTATTCACTCGATTTATTACCAATATCTATTATATACTCGATGTACCTATAACGTTATAACGTAGCGTAAGCTGAGGTTCTTTAATAAATGCTTTTCTATTCTATTCTATTCTATATACACTAAAATGACATGAATGACATGAATCATCCCTTACCAAAGGCAAAACATTGAACTTTTAGCTTGAAGTAGTATCAGAGGACACCAGCAACTAGGCGATACCAATATTACAGGCAACTAATGACTACTTAAGGTTAAACTTAAAAGTAAAATTAGCTATATACACCAAATGACATGAATCGTCCCCCATTAGAGGTGACCCCTGAACATTCAGCTTGAACTTACGATTCAACTGAACTATGAACATTATATATATATATATATAAAACAAGATGACCCATCCCCACGGCTTTTACTTTTTCCACATTGGTAGCAATACTGACCTGACCAGATTTGTTTTGTTTTGACTTAGCTTGGTTATGTAGTTAAACATATCGGACAGAGAAAATAAAAGATATGGATGGTGGCCCCTCAGAGCAGTTTGGTTCTTAGTGATTTAGATGCATCATACAGAATTAATACTAGGGTGGGAGATTAGTTGATGAGTGATGTGAGGAAGATGGTGTTATAGACGGTATTATAGAAGTTGGCAAATTCTACCCTGCATTAAGAAAGTCGATCGCTGCTGACCTAAATGAGCTTAGTGAGTCGCTGCCCCTGGCTTCATCAGTCATCTGATTCCAGATGGTCGCCCCCCACAGGAAAAGGTTTCTTCCCCCATACTGCGACAGTACTCTTGGGAGGACAACTCTCGACCGGTTCAAAGTGCTCCAAAGTGCTAGCAAACAGGATGGTGATAAGCCAGATTTTGCGCTTAGAATATAGAGCAAACAGGAATGGTGATAAGCCAGATTTTGCGTAATGAATTTCTGGTTGTGTTGGTAGTCCATTTTTACATGTTTTTACACGCCATCCCTATTCTAAACAACTTGTCATATGCAAAAAGTAAACAAAGGTTTTGTGCGTTGCAGCTGTGGTAAAAAATGTTCTTTTTCTACTTTATTTTGAAACAATTAACATAATTAATTTATATAAATCTCTGCGTCTATTAACAAAAAAGATAATTAATAACTAATTTTGTTAAATTTCACAAAAGAATTTTAAGTTGACTAAATCTGCTAACAAAAAACAGCACATTTGAGAATTATGCAAAGCTTTGACAATTATGCAACAGCTTCTCATTCCAGCATCTCACTTACTCCTGTGTATAGTCTCCTGCTCTTGACAAATTACGCTATTGTACACGAATTTTACACGATTCAACCATTCCTGTTTGCTATATATATTCTAAGCCGTAACCACAAATTTTCATGAAACAAGAAAGTTCAAACCCGGTGCAGAAACCGAACATAGAATCGCTATGAAAAGAACATATGTACGTGCGGAACCAGTTCTGTGTCGGTGTGGTGAAGAAAACACAGGTGTAGGAACCGAACGAGTTATGGTTCAGTTCAGGTGAAAAGAATTCACCATAAAAGTTTTTTCTCAATGAGGAGTATACAAAAGCAGTGAGAGTGAGATCCTACGAGTAAGAAACTAAAGGAGAGCCCCATCTACAACAATTTCGTGCCAATCCGTAACCCCCGCAATATACAAGCCATGAACAAAGTCAAAAAAGAGAGCAACCGGCCGGTCAGCAGGCGACATCCAGTCTTCTTGCTTTGTCTTACTGAAGGAGTTTTTCATATAAAAGTTGCTTGTATTTTGTTCAAACGTAATAATTTCCATAAATTTGTTCTACATACTATATATTTTTAAAACTATTAGAAAGAAAACATATTTGGCTGCAATTTGTTTTAACAACCTTTTGCTGTGCTAGCGACAGTTTTGGTCTTTAGGACCTGTTTAAGATGAAATTTTAGTTTTTCCTCATGACGAGTATACAAAAAGCAGTGAGAGTGAGCTCTTACTGCCTGCTGTACCCGGCACCAAAGTTTACCTAATAATAAGTTAAGAAGCTGGTGAGATATCCGAGTGTTTTACATTTAAAATGCACACGGCAAGAAAAGGAAGAAAGAAAGAAAAAAAATCGAAAAAAAATCAAACTCTCTTTAAAAATTTTATGAATAAAGATAAAAAATGTGAAAGCGCAAGTTACATGCACCGAAACAGAATGGAAAATGTTTCATTTTCGTAAATAAATGAGAAGGGGCGGAGTTTTCACGTTTTACTCTCATAAAATGCTCCCGCGCTTTTGTGAAAACCGGTTTTCATAAAATATTGATGTTAGGGCACATGTTGTTGTTGTAATTTGCTGTAATATGGACACATGCTGTTGCTGTAATCCTATGATATTTGAACAGCACGTGTTTCTGTTTACATTCGTCTTGCTATGAAGAAATTAAGTGGGAGAAGTCATGCTGGATTCTCTGTTATTTTCGGGAAAAATGAGAATTTCATTTGAGAGGAATTTTATATCTCCTTTCAGCATCTGGGCCAAAGCGAAATTTATCTTTTTCTTAAAAATGGGAAGTAGTGTCGCCCGAAGTACATTATTATGAATAGGTTGAAAGGATTTTGAGAGATTTAATAAGTTTTTGTCGTTCGGGTAATCCTACGTTCTCTCAATTTTTAACTCGTTGTCTCAGTTGCACTACAATAGTGCATAGCCAAGTTCTTTTCCCCCATTCATGCAAAAGACGAAAGTATATGAAATTACCTGTTTCATTCTAAAAAACACCAGAAATTTGCCCATTTTGCTCTACAGCTTCTTAACTTATTATTAGGTAAACTTTGTCGGCACGTTAAGGCCTTTTAATGTGTCGGTGCCTTCGGCGACTTCATGGCTTGTATTATTCCGGGGACTACGGCCAATCTCTAAAATGTGTAAGTTTATACACATACTATAAAAAATTCGCATTGCAGGCGGATGGAAAAAAAAGTTTATACCAGGGATTTTGGTGCGGTTTTTGAAAGTATGACGCAGCATAGTGAGAGATACTAATATAAAACAACTTTTTGAGAATCCTGGATCCCCAGTAAGCCTATTTTCATCTTCGGTTGCCCAATAACTTGCCTCAAAATTAAATTTTTAGTAAATCCATAATAAGAAAATATATTAAAATTCTTTCACTTTTATCAAAATTACAAATATTTACCAATATTCTAATTCCTAGCTTATTATTAAAAAAGAAACAAGTACAGTTTTACTAAATTTCCATATAAAAGAATGTAAATAATATTCTATTTAGTACCCTTCCAATTTTAACCTTACCTACGGCTTTTATGCTTAGAATATAGAGCAAACAGGAATGGTGATAATCCAGATTTTGCGTAATGAATTTCTGGTTGTGTTGGTAGTCCATTTTTACAGCATTTACATACACTCCATCCCTATTCTAAACAACTTTTCAATATGCAAAAAGTAAACAAAGGTTTTGTGCGTTGCATCTGTGGTAAAAAATGTTCTTTTTCTACTTTATTTTGAAACAATTCACATAATTAATTTATATAAATCTCTGCGTCTATTAACAAAAAAGATAATTAATAACTAATTTTGTTAAATTTCACAAAAGAATTTTAAGTTGACTAAATCTGATAACAAAAAACAGCAGTTATGGTTCAGTTCAGGCGTAACCCCCGGAATATAATACAAGCCATGAAGTCTCCGAAGGCACCGACACATTAAAAGGCCTTAACGTGCCGGGTACAGCATGCAGTAAGAGCTCACTCTCACGGCATTTTGTATACTCGTCATGGAGAAAAAAATAAAATTTCATCTTAAACAGGTCCTAAAGCCCAAAACTGTCGCTACCACAGCAAAATAGGGTTAAAACAAATTGCAGCCAAATATGTTTTCTTTCTAATAGTTTAAAAAAAAATAGCATCTAGAACAAATTTATGGAAATCATAGTGTTTAAACAAAATACAAGCAACTTTTATATGAAAAACTCCTTCAGTAAGACAAGGCAAGAAGACTGTGGATGTCGCCTGCTGACCGGCCCGCTGCTCTCTTTTTTCGACTTTGTTCATGGCTTGTATCTTGCTGGGGTTACGCTAGGGTACATGTAGACAGAGATATAACCACATGGCCTCTCCTTTAGTTTCTTACTCGTAGGTGAGATCTTACTGCATTCTATACCCGGCCAGCGTTGCCATCTTTTTAATATTGAAAAATCGTACGAACACAATTTTTTGATCGTACAGGTAGCATTTTGGTTGTACAATCCTAATAATAAATTTAATACTTACAATTACGCAGAGATGAATCAGTACACACACTTTAAAAGTAATAGTTGAGAATTTATTTATTTTTCAATTAAAATAAATAAAACAAGTAAAAAAAAAAATTTTTTTTTGCTCATAACTTTGCAACTTTCAGATTTTGTATGAATTCCAAATACAATTTTGTGCACATACTGATCAGTTTTTGAAGAAATGGCCTTTATATGAAGCCAAAGTTTTTAACATAATCGGGAGCACACATACATGAATGCAAAGTATAATTATCACTTTATTAAAGTACATGAGCTATCGTTGCATGGATTTTTTTTTTATTTAATAAAGTGGAATAAAAGTACGTCGACCTTCCTCGCTTTAATTAAATTGTTATCAGCGACTGCAACTGGAAAGAAAAGTGACTCGCGAAGTTCCTTTAAGAAAACTAAAAAAAACATTATTTATTTATTTGATTTATTTATTTATTTATTTAATAGCCTATTTTTAAAAAACGTTCAGTGCATTTTATGTTATTCGTTTAATTAGCTTTTTAAAACTAAGGCCTTACGAAAAACCGAAAATAAACGCAAATATATTCTCTTTTAACACTTTTAAAATAAATAACTCGATGTATCGATACAGTTTCAGAATTTATGTTTTATATCAATAGTATTTTATTAAATTATTATATTATAAAACAAAATAGAGCCTTATTTCAGCCAGAGGGCTGTGTTTTTTTTTAAAAGTAACATTTCAATTAGCTTTAAGTAGGTATGCTTTTTTAACATATTGTGATTCTTGCAGTGGTTTCCGATTCTATGTTTTTATCAACTGTGGTTTCAATTGAATACATACTTTTATTACATCGACCAATCCTTTCTTTAGTCGGTGAAAAGTGGACACAACTTCCTGATTATCGGACACATTGCTTGGGTAAAAGTACTTGAGCTACACTATGAATATTCAACCTGTTTCTTAGATTGGTCTTTATTAAACTAACAGCACTAAATATCCTTCCGCATTCCGCGTTCGAATGATGCAAAGACAATAATATTTAAAACAAATCTGGATAAATTAGGAAAAAGAGTAACACCATCATCATTTTTTAAATTAAGTAACTTATGCAAAAAAATATCCGCATTGGAAATGATTTCGGGCAAATTACTTAAGAAGATATTTCTCCATTCATCATCTAAACTTTGAATAGGTATTGATCTTAAGCATTGTGGAAGTAATCGGTTTAGTTTAATAAAAGAAGGAACATTGGTATGAGTTTACAAGTTTAAATTTTGGCAGAATCCAATCCAGAAATAAGCAAAAAAGTTTAACTAGAGGATCGTTCAGATTTCGTAAAACTCTCACAACACTAGCAGTATATTATTTTGAGAAAATTTCATATCAACAACTTTACGTCAAAACAATTTTGAAACTGTAAAAATATAGTTTTTCTTTTTGCACTACTTTTAAAAAAAAGCATAAATATAATGATCTAAGTCCTCGCACCTTCCCGGTAATTTTTTGGCTGCTTCGCTTGCGCATAAATGTAATGAATAGCATATGCACTTCGAGACGTGTATTCCAGGACAATTCTGCTTAGAACGAGACATAACAGAGTTAAGCGGCCCACACATGATACAACTGTTGGTCCAACGGCTGTTGACCAACCGTTGGACCGACAGTTGTATGGTAGTCCACGCACGATACAACTGTTGGACCGATTTCTTCCGAAATAATGTCATCGGTTGTTTTTCAGCTGTGATTATGTCTTTGAAAATTAATGATATATCAATAAACTCTTCCCAGAAGTCCTCATACTTAATTGACACCATTTTGGTTTGTTTTTTACAACGCATTTACAATAAAAAACTTGACAGATAATGAAATCGGATCAACGGTTGAACAACAAGCCCACACACCATACAACGGTTACATATACAACAGCGGTTTACCTGCATGCACATCCAACCATCCAACCGAGCTTGATTGTTGGATGCTTCGTACAATTGGCCCACACACCATACAACGGTTGTATGCCAACACAGATTCGTACAACAGTTGGACCAACAGTTGTATCGTCTGTGGCCTGCTTTATGCTCTACCATCATGGAATTAAACCCATCTGATCCAAAACTGATAACGGTACATTATGCGATTTAAAAGACTCTAGAACTGATTCATATATTACCTTTGCTGTTGCTCGATCTATAGTATCTTTGAAAATATTGACTAAGTCGTAAAAAGAGCTTAGTTTGATATATTTATTCCGCATTTCTTGACGGTAAAATAAAATTCAATTATAACTATATTTGCTTTTGCAAAATTGTTTTCCGGTGCGAAAGTGATCTCTCCGTCCCCCGACTTGAAGTTGATATTATTACAATTTGCACTTTTGCAGCGATTGTTTTAAACAAAGAAAGAAAAGAAAGTAACTTAGAGTTAGAACTAGCAGTTAGCAACATAAGCGCTACAACAACAAGTCCTGAAATCAGCATTGTGGGGTCGTTTCCGCGCTTTCAGAACGAGAACGAGTCGAGAAGTCGAGAAAACTTTAGAAAAAGTAATGAAATGAACTCTACTAAACTCTAATGACCACCTGACTGTACAAAAAAACAACTGACAACACAACAAATCTAAATTGTTCTTCTTCTTCTTCTTAGCGTATGCTGAGAATGTTGTGCTGTTGCTGTGTTGCGGACTCGACGGGAATTTTAAGGTGCCAGTTTATCTTTATCTGAGTTTTTCTTTGGTGGTAAATTTATACCATAGGGGAAAAATGGGGGATTTTTATCGATCACGACAGAGGATCTATTAAATTGTACAAAAATCCATGGCAAGCATCACCAAATCTGTGATGATTATAGCAGCCCTACAAGCACAGGTAGGTACAAATACAAATGAACTCTTTATTCAGGTTAATTTTTTTGTTAGCACTACCTGGACGAGGACCCGATATTTGCTGGTTATTTACAATTTCATAAGATAGTATGCAATCGCACTAACAATAGTTTGTACTTTCGGTAGCCTTTGCTTGCAGGGAGGTAAGTAAGATATTATTACTCGCTATGTTTTATATTTCACGTTAATCTTCCAATAAATTCTTAATTACCTATCAGTTTACTACCCGTGGTAGGAGGCATTAATTTTATTACTGATAGTTGCTTTATGGACTCTCCCCGTGAGGATCATTACACATCTGTATTACTGATTGCAGTGAGATTTGTCAGACGGCGATCATTCTAGGATCACACTATATACATATAACTGCCACTCAAAGATTATACTTAAACAGTTTGTTTTATATGCTGAAACATATCGGTCTCGTAGTAGTAAGTAGTAAGTTGTTAAAATGTCAAAAACAGTGCAAAGATATAGGAAAGCATTTGAGGCAGAGCCGCAATTCTAAACATGTAGAATAGCCTGCTGAGTTGTAGTTTATGAATTTTCTTTTGAGATATTTTCTGTTAAGTTAAAAAACTCCTTTTTTAATTTTATTTACAGAGTGATTATCTGAAGTTCCAGGCGAACCCAAAAGGGCATTGTGTAAATTATGCAAATGCACAATTATTGCACACAAAAAGGATTTACTCAATCACTTAAAAACAAAAAAACCTGAGGAAGCCCATAATTACTCAAGGAGTTATAAGAAAATAACTTCTTTTGTAAAAAGCTCACTTACAGAAAAAAGATAATTTGCTGAACTAAAAATTGCAGCATGAATTTCAGAGCACTGCTCAATAAATGCAGTTAATCATCTGTGGAGCGTAATAAAAATTTAAGATCCTGAATCTCAGAAATACAAATACACAGAACTAAATGCTCTGCCTTAATAAAAAACGTTTTATCGCGATGCTTTTTAGATGATTTAATTTCTGATATAGGCGGAAGCCCGTATTCTTTAATAATAGATGAAAGCACTTCAGTAGACACAAAAAAATTCCTGTGCTCCATGAAAAAATACTACAGCAGACAGAGATCAAAAATAGTAACAACTTTTTTCAACCTTGCGGAAATTCAAACTGGTGATGCGATAACAATAGCTAGATCTGTTAAAGCAAGCTTAAAGGAAAAAAATATACCTTTACAAAAACTAATTGGAATTGGGGTCGACGGGGCGAGTGTTATGGTAGGCACTCGACATTCTTTATCAACGATTTTAAAAGATTCTGTTGAAAGTTTGGTTGTCATTAAGTGTGTATGCCGTTCTTTGCACCTTGCAGCTGAGCACGCCACTACCAATTTACCCAGGCATCTAGACTACTTGGTTAAAGAAACGCATAATTGCTTTCATTGTAGCCAAAAGAGACAACTACAATACAAGCGAATCTACGAATTAATAGCAGGAAAGACACCGCTTAAAATTAATAAATTAGCAGGGACAAGATGGCTTGCGAGATACTCGGCTGTTGAAAAAATAGTGGAGCAATGGGATGCATTAAAACTTCATTTTGCTCTAGCTAAAGAAAATGAAAAGTGTTTTGCTGCAAAACAATTGCATGAAATGTTTCAATCGAAGGCAAATTACTTATATTTAGTCTTCCTCAGAACAGTTTTGAAAAACATAACTGATGTAAACCGACTTTTTCAATCTGACAGCGTTGACCCAATAAAATTACTCGACGATCTCAATAGTGTACTACTTGGCTATCTGTCAATTCTGCTTGCACCTGAAATTTTGAATGAACAAAAGAGGAACGACTTATCCACATTCGAATTTCAGAAACATTTGATAGATACAAATTACATTAATTTTAATTTAATTTAATTTTAATTTTAATTACTAGAGATTAAGTTGATATGTAAGGACTTTCTTATTATATTATGCGAACAGTTGCAAAAGAGAGTTCAAGAAAATATAAATATTTTAAAGAAAATATCATGTTTTTCCGTACATCAGACTACAAGTCATGTTAAGCCTGATATTACACAATTAGCGCAGACTTTTACCCAGTTTTGTGGTGACATAGATGAAACCATTCGTCAGTGGAACATTATTCAAACAGACTCCTTGCCTTCAACAGCTTTGCGTAGTACAGAGGATTTTTGGATTTATAACTAACGCAGCTGGGGAAAGGAAATATAAAAATATCGCGAACCTAGCTCTTGCATTACTTGTGCTACCATATTCGAATGCTGTAGTAGAAAGAGCATTTTCAATTTCAGAGTTAATTAAGGACAAACTTCGTAATAAAACTGCAGTAGAAACCGCCGATGCAATTATGAGAGTTAGATTTAACATTCCAAAAAGAGGTTGCATCGATTTTACACCATCGAGGAACATGTTAATGAAATTCAACACAGAAGAAATGTACAATAGCGATACTAAGGATGAAAATATATATCAATGTTTTGCAGATATAAACAGTGACCTAAATTAGGATAAATAAAGCAAACATTTACTTAACATATAATCTACTTATACATAGTATTATACAATATTATTATAATAAAAAGGAATGTAAATATATTTTTGTGAACAAATTTCTTTTTCATTTTCGCTCCAGACTATTTTGGGGGACTTTTCAGACAAAATTAACAATTTTGGGGGTTTTTGAGAATTTTGTAGGGGACGAAGACCTTTTCACCTGACAACACCACGTTAAGGCCTTTTAATGTGTCGGTGCCTTCGGCGGCTTCATGGCTTGTACGTATTATATTCCGGGGGTTGGGCGTGAAACAAAATTGGAGCTTTTCAGCCAGTTTAAGATTTGTTGACAATGTAAATCAATGTAGAAGAACACAATTGGAGCTTTAACTTTTTTGCCAGCTTCAAGTTGGCTTGAGATTTGATCAAATTGGAAATTTCAAGCCCAATGACTGCCAACTTGAGGGAATTTTTAATGTTGGACGGAAAAAAAATGATTCCGCATAGCTTATAAAACTTTTCTGTCGGAAAATTTTCTGGAAAAGTCGGAAAATTCCGGAAATTTTCGGAAAATTTTCCAGAAAAATTGGAAAATTCTGCTTTTGTCCTGAAACAGATCTATCACTAATCATATCGATGAAAATTTGTCCGATGATTTTCCTGATTTTCCACGGAGTTTTCCACAGAAGCAACTTTATGCAACTCATTTCGCTTGGTCGTTTTACATGAATTTTCCTCAATTTTTTCTGCAAGTTTTCACCATTGTCGGAGAGAAAGTAATGATGCCAGTTGATAGGGAACTTGATCCTGCATAATTTAGAAAACTTTTTTACCGAAAAATTTTCCCGAAAAGTCGGAATATTACGGAAATTTTTTTCGGAAAAATCGGAAAACTCTGTATTTTTCCTGAAACGGATTTATCACTAATCAAATTTGTACCAAATTTTCAAATAATTTTTCCCGATTTTCCGGGTTTTCCATGGAAATTTCCGGTTCAAATTTTGATAGATTCAGTTGTCACGCGACATGAACCTATGTGTCAAATTTCAGCTCGCTGTGATGACGATGCACGAGTTAAAGGGAATGACCTCAAAATATGTTTTATTGAGGCTCAAATTTACATAGTTCAGTACAGGACTTTCTTTAATCTCAAAGAAATAACCTTGTTTGTCACAAACGTATTTTTAGAGAAATGAGCTTTTATTTGCTGCAAATGCAGAAACAGATCTAATATTTCATTTCTGGTGAATGATACGGAGTTACAATAAGAACATTTGTCTCAAACGTAACTATATTTGCAGTAAATGAAAGTTCAAATGTAATTCATTTGTGGGAACAAAGAAATAATGTTCGTAGCAAAAGCTACTATATTAAGCGTAACTGTATTGCATTTACGACAAATGTATAACCTCGTTTATAGGCAATGAAAATCATTTCTGGTGAAGGAAGCACTACAGTTTCGCTAAATGAAATTTTTTTCTCGCAAATGTAATACAACGTTTGCTATAAATGTAAAATATTTGTACTGAATGAACTTGTGCAGCAATCCCAAATGTAATTACAGTCTCTTCGAATCTCGTTTGTGGTGATGGGTTACTCTTACTTGCCATAAATACAGCTCATTTGCTTTAAATGTTGAAATACATTTTCTGCAATTGAATATCATTTACAAAAAGTGCCCAACCACTTTAGAAACTAATGTAAATCATTTGTGGGATCCCAATAATTTCTTCCTCCTGTTCCTTAAAGGCATTAAAATTCAGTTGAAAAAAAATCATCCCTAGCTTTTCATATTTTTAATTATTATTAGTTAATTTATGATCTCAGCATTTAGATGCGCCTATAGCGTTAAAAGGTCAATTCATATTCTGTTGGGATAAATTTAAACTACCTGACTGAAATATAAAAATTATATATGCATATAAAGAAATTAAAAACAAAGCAATGTAGCAAAAATTAAATTTTAACTTTTTATTAGAGTTCCAAATTAATGTAACATTATTTCACACAACTAACATACATATATGTATTTACCAGTCGTCAAAGTAAAGCGTTTGAACATTTACCATTTGCCTATTATTTGTAACAATGCAGGTATGGGATGTGTAACTTAAATCTATTTGTTTTAAAGGAACTGTATAATATTTATATGCTCTCTCTATTTCGTAGGCTAATAAATGCCAGTCAAAAAAATTAGTTTTCATTTCAGATAGGGCTAAATAATAATTAGTTTTGTACTTCAATATAACATCTATTACAGCAAATTCTACATTCATTCTTATAACGGTATGTGGAGTTAATTTATAATCATTTACAAAAACATATTTAGTTGAGAAGATTTTTTCAGCACATTTGAAATTCTATCTGATTTTTACTTCATTACATTCTTTTTCAATGGACCACATTTAAAAGGAAAGCTACTGTAATCTTCAAAATTTACAATTAAATTAGAGATTTGGATTGAATTTTTTACAGCTAAAGTTTAAATAATATTAATTTTACACTTAGTGGCGTTAGAACATTTTTTGTGAGCCTGATGATAACTTTCAAATCTCATAGAAGATAAATACTTAGTTGGACCAATTATGCGTATAATACTAGGATAATAATAAAAAAAAATGGAATTTAGGCGTAAGATTTAAACCAGAAAATGTCAAATACAAGGAATTATGTTTCTGAATTATTCTTTCTAAATAGTCCGAAGATTTATCATCAATATAATTGCTAAAACAAATATATAAAATCTTACGTAAAGCTACATATAATTTCCACTTTCTACATTGTGTATAGGTATTAAATCACCAACCAATAGAGCAAAAATTATAACAAAAACTTGCATTTCAGAAGCAGACATTTAAATTTTTTTGTGAATAAGTACATCTGAACTATTGTAAAAAATTTGTATTTTGAAATAAATATATTCAACAAGATTATTATATCATATTGGCATATCCCCTCAAGGAGATCGTGCATTGGATCAACGGAATAGTTTTCTGTTACATGAAATAAGCGCAATGTGTTCCATATGGAATTCTCTTTAATACTTGTCTGATTAAAATTGTTATCACTTATAACTGAGTTATACACTTCTTTGTTAATAATTGAAGAACAACTAATTCCGCCAACTAAATTTATAGACGATTTTTGTATTGTGCAGAACATGCAAAAGCTTTTAGAGTTAAAAGACTCAGAAATCCCAGAGCAGAATGAATCCCTAGATTATCCCCAAGAAAGAGACAAGGTAACAATTTTACCTTTTTGTAATTATAGCAATTTACATTGATGGTTGAAAGATTCTGGTGTTTCCAAATTTCTTCCTATCTTCAGAGTAAAATAACATGCCAAGTAAAATAGAGTTAAGTTTTGACTGACATGGCAGTGTTATGGTCGTAGCATACTGCAGGCAGCAATATGCTACCCGACGGCTAGCAGCAGCACCTAGCGAGCACACGACGAACGTGCGGTTGTCGAGACTCGACTACAGGTTTCAAGTTTGACGATCACGAGTGCCGACAAAAAATTGGATACAGGAGAAGAAGAAGACAATCTTCTCTGTCTTGTCAAATCTTCCACAGTGAACACACCAAAGAATGGATTAATTAAGTTTCCGAAGGCATCGAAAAGGAATTAGACCCTGTACGTAAGTCCAAAGGATTTTTCAACCCTAAATATAATCTATTTGGAATCGATAAAATTATTTTCCCTATTATCAGACAAAAAACAAAATTCGAAAATTATTTGAAATGAATTATTTGAATGGAGTGAATACAGTGGATGATACTGTTCGTACTTTCTTTCCGGCATCGTATGATATAAAATTTGCTGATGAACTGAAAAATCTCTTCGGCGATCGAGCATCATTTGAATATTATCGTGGAGCCTCTCTAAAATTCATTGTTGATAATTGTATCAAATTGCATAGCACAAATAATGAATACTATCAGCAATTGCTGCCTAAAGTATCAAAGTATGACTACACGGAAAATGCATTCCTCTCAGCACTAAAGAAATCTGAAGGATCATTGGGTGAACGTCATCGAAAAAGGTGTAGATCAATGTCGGAAGTGAATCTGCACACAAATACATTTGTCGCGAGGATCATAAAATAAGGTTTGAAAAAATATTGAAGTCTTTAAATTTGGAACTCATAGCATGTAGTGCTGAAGTACATATCGATTAATGAATTTTTGTTATAAGAACTATAGAATAAGTTGTGAAAATTTTGAGAGACTCCGTACGATAGGAAGTCGTTGCTAATCTTCTGATAGTGACATAGGTAGACATAGGGAAGTTAGAGCCACGGCTTAAATTGTTGTCGTAAATATATACATGAATTAGAGATTTTGTCATATACATAAATTAACGAAGGTTTCGGGATGATATTCACTAGTCTGATGGTATAAATTCGTCGCCAAGGTCAGGGCATTAACGTATAGAAGTGAACTTAAAGTAAGTAGTAGAAACGGCAAATTGAAGTACTAAAGTAGTTAAACTGTGACAGTTCTGGCTCACTTTTTAAGCCTCCAGGATTTATTCACAGATGGCGCCACCGTCGCTAGGTGGTTTGGTTTGAGTCCGTGCTAAATGCATGTTTGGGCCTTGGTTGTATTGGTTTGTGTCTTGGGTACACCATTGCGCCTTGGATGCCCCATTGTGTCTTGGGTGCACCATTGAGTCTCGACTAGCGGGATTAATCGGTACGACCGGGATGTATCATTTGATCTTGACTGCACCCTAGCGGCATTAGACGGTACTACCAGCATGCTCCCGTACGGTTTTTTTTAAATAGATATGTGTTGCGCCTAAATGTAGGCTTTTGGTTTCATTGAGTCTCGACTGCGCCCTAGCGGGATTAATCGGTACTACCGGGATGTGTCATTTGGTGTTGACTGCGCCCTAGCGGTATTAGCAGGTACTGCCAGCATGCTCCCGTACTACGGTTTCCTTAAATAGATATGTGGTGCGCCTAAATGTAGGCTTTTGGTTTTGAACTAATATTAGTAATAATTAAAGTTAACGCTAGTGCTGTGCAATTTTAACAGCAAGGACTGGGAGTGCTTTATAGGTAGAAGGTCACCAGCCCTGTATTAATATATCTGCCTTTTACACATAAAATCACTTTTCAATCTTTACTTGTATATTTTTCACGTACTGATTTTACAACATTACACTTTTATTTATATTTAGCTTATTATAGCTTTATTATTATTTTTTGAGGGAACAAGAGACCTTACCGTGGGTCGGGGGTCACTTGGTTTCTTTTCAAAAACTGACTGAAACTGACTGCCTTTGGCTAACGACGCATCGGCTTTTTATTTGGAATTTTGGTTCCAAATTTTGAATAATCAGCTAAAGGCTGAATTATTCATAGTGGGGTTGAAGAAAAATTAGTATATAGTGAGAATTGGAAAATTCCAGCAATCTTAGCACTATTCTAACTATTTCCCCAGTTAAATTTGCGAGGAAATTTTGGGTACGCCTACCGATATTGCATCAATACATAACGGCGAAAATCAATATTGCATGGCTAAGCAATATTTTTGAACGATATAAGAATTTTAAAAGCCGTCTATTGGCTAATAGAATATACATGACCAGAAAATTCATGTAGCGCCATTAAAGGGGTCAAAACCTCATGCATATTACACATAATGTTGTTTTTTCGTCATACTCATTACTCAAAGTATTTACCATATACATATAAGCAAGCTAGTGACAACAAAAAAAAGACGAAGAACAACAGAACACAATTTATGGGTCAAACGCTAGGCACATTACGCGTATTTCCCAACATGTGAAAAAACAATTAAAGCAAGCGCTCACTGGTTGTATGGTAGGTCAGGGACAAGCCCAGTGCCGCTACATGCCTAGAATTGGTCTCGTGCTGAGGGATTTGTTTTATGTAAACAATGCAGCGCGTTGCCGCTATTGTATTAAAAATGGAAAAATGTTGAGTCGACAATAATTCTGATGGAATTATTGTCAATCGATATGAATTGAAAAGGTCAAGTCATTGTTACTTGAAAAAGAAAATGTTTTTAATGTTTTGTAATTCGAGTATTCTTCAGAGAGAAAATATTTAATGACTTTTAGGAAGAAAGTATTGCATAATTTTTTGTGGATAATCTTCAGGGAATACTCGTATTACGATTGATATGTATGTACGTACATATGCTTTTGGAATATGTATGCACGTACGAAAAGATATGCATGGGAGATATGTAGGTACGTGTGTACATTGGAGTTATGGGGATTTCGTTGATTTAATTTGATCTTGATAGCGCTTGATTTATTTGGGGAGGTAATGAATGCCGCTTAATGAGTGGCGCTTCATTACACCATCCCCCTTAGAAAAGAAAGTTCATGGAGTCTTACGTATTGAACTTTCGATAAAAAAAAATGAATGAGTGTAGAAGGAAATGATTGAAGGTGTTTTTCGATGAAGTGTTGCCGATGGTCGCTTTACATATATGAATATCTTATGATTAAAGAAAAAAAATTTAAATTTTAGGTGATAATTAATGATAATTATTGCTTCACTTTACATAGTTTAGTTTAGCTTAGTTATTTCTTATATCTTTATTATTATTTTAGAATTTTAATTTTATAATAGTTTCTACTTACTAACAAAATTTTGTAGTGAGCAATTATTAGTTGTTATATTATGTAGAAGAGTTTCGATTATTATTAAAAGAAATTATGATTTAGTTAAGTAAGCTATACATAGTTTTTTTGTTTTTTTTAAAAAAAATCTACATGAATGGTTTTTGAATTATTTTGCTACTTTCGATTATTAACTATAGCTAATTTAGCAATACATTATATATATTTATTCCTACAATTCGTTATGTTGTAGTTGTGGTTATTACGTAGGTACCAGATTGTTCTTGGGGTTCTTCTCCTGTTTTAGGAGTGGATTTAGTTTTGTTTAATTTATATTTTATTATAATCGCTATGATTATGAAGATTAGGCAAAGAAGTGTGTAGCTAATAGTGTAGTGATGAGTCGTGTGAGCAGAATCTTTAGAAAAACCCTTTCCTTCGTTCGTTTTTTGTTTGTTTATGGCTAGGTTTAGTTCTCGCAATTCGTGATCATCGAAATATTTCACTACGTGAGTTCGAGTTTCATTTTCAGATGACAGATTGGGTAACCTATTTTTATGTAATTCCAAAGATAGATTTAGTGAGGGTAAGTAGAAGTTATTTATCTCCGTAGTTTTGGAATTATGTGAGTGTATTAACATGTCATCGGATTTCAAATAACAACCATGTTTTAATGTGAGACGGCCTGTTCCTTTTAACTTAACGGACTTTATACTGGTGCCACAGATGGCGTCAATGGTTAATGTTTTTGTTACAGAGTATAACCATGTGTTTGGTTGTGCAAGCTGCACCCAAAAATTTGTAGGTGGTCCTATCTGTGTTCTGCATTCCTTGGGGAGTTGTGCACTATGTTTAAGTAATTTTATTTCGCATAGATTATTTCCTGAATGAACATTGAATATAGGATGGATGATCCTACATAGATAAATCTCAAGGTCCGTTGTTTGGCAGTTACTCAAATCAATTTTATTTATTGAATAGTAGTGTTCGCGATTTAGGTCTATTATAAGAAAGTTTACGGATGGTAAAATGTATGCGAAGACTCCACCTTGTTGGATTGGGAGTGGTATTACCTTGAATAATTGATAATGTTCCCTATAAGGTAATGGTAGTTTGAGCTCGAATAATATTTTATCATTAAGAATGGCTGTACGAACCTCTCCGAGTTGGTAAATTTGTATTATGTTACTTGTTTTGAGTTGAACGGGTAACGTAAGGGTGTTAGGTAGTTCTCTTTGGATTGTTGTTAACAATTCCTCAGCTTGATTCGGAGTTAGTATAGAGGGATGTGGTTTACCATGTCTTACTTTAGTAACAAGATCAATAATCGTCTCTTGAGTGTTTTGAAACCTAATGAGTGCTAGAGTGGTAAGTGAGACTAAGGTCTCTATATGAAGGTGCATCTGTTGAAGGTTAATCTCGGACGTTATCTGGTTTACGACCTTTTTTATAGTGGTCACTTTGTTTTCTATGTGTGTGAACTGTTGATTAATGGAGCTATCAGATTTGTTAAATATATTGGCTGTACTTTCTACAATTATGGTTTGGTTTTTGATAAGTTCTAATAAATACTCATCATTATTTTTCAGTTCTGAGATCTTTGAATTGATCTCCTTAGCGTCTTTTGCATCTAAAGTGCCAAATAGAGTTTTGCTCATAGTGCCTACAATATTAAATAGACCTCTTTTATGTCTCGTCTCGTGGGGACCGAGAAGAGATTGCTTTTGGTTGATGTCACTCATGATAGCATGTAGTTGCACTGTAATATCCTCACATGCTTTGGGGTCACTATTATAGCTATAAGCTTTAATTGTTGTGCATAATTGTTGTATTTTTTCGGTGTAAGTGTTTAATTTTTCTAGTTCGCGATTAAAATTTCTTAAATCGTAGAATATGATTATTTTCCAATGATTGCTATAGAGACCTACATTTCCTAAACCTTCGAAGTATATACCTGGGCTGTTGGTAAATTCTGTCACTGCTACGTCTTCTTCTGCATTAACGTTTCCTGGTACGATCCCAATTATTAGTATTATAAGAACGAAAAACCTGCAATTATTGCCGTTTTTTAGAAATTCATTCGATAAAAAGCTTGATATTATTGTTGTGAAGCATTTTGTTTTTGTTGCCTATTCTAATAGTGGTGTTCTCTGCTGAATTTAATTTTATTATATCATATGGTCCAGACCATAGCGGGGAAAGTTTTCCTTTCCGTTGGTGGTTCTTTAGAAGAACTTTCTCGCCTAAATTAAATTGCTTCATACGAGTATTTTCATCGTAGGAAATTTTAGATTTTTCCTTTTTTTGAATGAGAAATTCTCTGGCTAATTGATAACCATGTTGTAACCGGGCTTTTAATTCGTTACTATAATTCTCATATGAGTAACATATCGTAGGTTCCTTCTTTACTGTAGTCGGAATCTCTGCTTGATAACCATAGAGCAGCTCGTAAGGGGTGAATTTTGTGCTCGAATGGGGAGTTGTGTTATACACAAACATTGCATATGGGATCCATGTGTCCCATGTGATCTTTATTTACATAATGACGAAGGTATTCAGCTAGTGTTCGGTGGCTTCGTTCTAAGGCACCGTTAGTCTGAGGATGGTATGGTGTCGTTTGGAGTTTGTGAATCTTCAGAAGTTTGCACATTTCTGTGAATACTTCACTTAGAAAATTTGAACTTTGGTCGGTTAAAATAGTTTTAGGTACACCATGTCTACAAATAATATTTTCGACCAATCTACGGGCTACTGTTTGCGCTTCACCATTTGCGAGCGGAATGGCTTCTGAATACTTCGTAAGATCGTCTTGGAAAGTTAAGATGTATTTATTATTTTCATAGCTTATGGGTAAGGGTCCCACTAAGTCTAGGAATATTTTTTCGAATGGTTTTGAGCTGGTAGTGGTTATTCTCATGGGTATTTTTGGATTTCTTGAAAGTTTATTTTTCTGACAAGAGGAAAATTTTTTTATAAAGTTCTCGACGTCTTTGGTTATTCCTGACCAGTTATAAGCAGTTTGGATTCTTTTTACAGTACGAGTGATGCCTTGATGACCGCCAAGAGGGCTTACGTGGTATGCGTTTATAACATCCTTTATTTGCCTGTCATCGGTTAACTCTTGTATCTTAGTTACATAGGTAGTGATTCGTATGTTTTCTTCCTTGAACACGTATGAAATCATATTTTTAAGCTCGGAAAGAACAGTTAATTCTAATTGAGGAATGGAAATTGCTATGTTCTGATGACCGTGGAGGATACAAATTTGCTTTATTTGTTCTATACTCCCTAAGACTTCCTGGTGCTCTTTAGGAGTACGCATTGGAATTGAGCATTTGGCAATTAGGTAATTGCAATCCGTGTTTTCATAATAAAAGACTTTGTTCAATTCGAATGTAGTTTTCAACTTGGGTGTATGTTCTTTTAGGAGATTTTCAATTTCGTTTTCTGTTCTAGGGAGAACGAAGCATTTTGTTTTCATTCGCTTATCGCGCAACAGAGGTACTTTTTCTTCTAAGTTTATCTCGCTTGGAGTGATGATTGAATTTAAATAGTCGTTATAAAGACGCTCTGAATCTTTGGAAGTAATTGCTTTATTATTATTCCTTTTTTGACTTCTAGTTACCACGTTTACAAATGGCTTAGAATCGTTTTCTTTTTTATTTCCAAGAGGATTTAATCGGCTGAGTGCATCGGCATTGACGTTCAATTTGCCTGGTTTATGTAGGATTGTATAGTCGTACTCTTCTAAGCGAATTCTCCATCTCATTAAGCGAGAGGAACAGTCCTTTAGGTTCATCATCCATACCAGTGGTTTATGGTCGGTCACGATGGTAAATTTTCTTCCATAGATGTATGGGCGGAATTGTTCTACTGCATATACTATTGCGAGTAATTCCTTCTCGATAGTTGAGTATCTTGTTTCGGCTTGATTCAGTGTTCGACTTGCAAAACAAATCGGTCTATCTTCACCGATTTTACCTTGTGAGAGTATTGCACCTATGGCCAAATCGCTGGCGTCGGTGGTGACTACAAATTCCTTATCAAAGTCGGGATATGCCAATATGGGGGCTTCGATTAATCTATTCTTTAAAGTCCGAAATGATTCGTCGCAGAATTCGTCCCAGATGAATGGACAGTCTTTTTTGAGTAACTTTGTGAGTGGTTTTGCCAATTTGGCGAAGTTAGGAATAAACCTTCTATAATATCCAACGAATCCTAGAAAAGCTTTTATATCTTTAACCTTTTTCGGGATTGGATAAGTTTTTACAACTTTTATTTTGGATTCATCAGGGTGAACACCTTTATCACTTACTACGTGTCCTAAATACGTAATTTCTTTTCGTAGAAAGCGACATTTGTCAGGCTGTAATTTCAGTCTGCTATCTCTTAGTCGCTGAAATACTTCTATGAGCTTATCGTTGTGATCTCTCAAACTATATCCGTAGATGACTATATCGTCTAGGTAGACAAAGCAACGTATTCCTTGTAATCCAGTTAAAACGGAATTCATCAGCCTTTGAAAAGTGGCTGGTGCTCCTTTCAACCCGAACGGCATTCGGTTAAAATGATAATGACCAAAAGCCGTACTGAAGGCAGTTTTTTCCTTATCAGTTTCATGCATAGGAATTTGATGGAATCCACTAGCCAAATCGAGTGTAGTGAAATATTTGGATCTGCCAAGCTGATCTAATATATCTGTTATATTAGGCAGCGGATAAGCATCACCAACAGTTATTTCATTCAATCGCCGAAAATCTATGTCTATTCTCCATCTTTTTGTTCCTGTAGAATCTGCTTTTTTAGGTACAAGTAGAAGAGGAGAATTCCAGGGACTTCTACTGGGGCTAATGATACCATCAGTCAACATGCCTTGAATCTGGCTATCAATCTCGTCTCTTTGAGATACTGGTAGCCTATAAGGTTTAACATAAATGGGAGGTTTGTCTACCATAGTCGGGATGTTATGTTGAGTTACCTCGGTGTGAGTGAGATGATCTCCTTCAAGATAGAAAAGATCGTTAAATTGTCGGCAAATTGAAGCCATAGCTTCTTTTTCTTCCACATTGCAGTGGTCTAGGTTTATAGATCCTATTAATTTTTTTAATCTTTGTTCAATTGGGTTCTCGGAGTCTGTGATTAATTCGTAATCAACAGGATTCTCCCAAATAGGTATTACATTTTCCAGATCTAGAGTTACTTCGGACTCATTTATATTCAACAAAAGTACTTTGGCTTGATTATCATTGGACTGAGTTAAAACGTTACCTAGGAACACACCAGGTGCGACTTCCTTTTGAAGACATAACAAATCTTTTTCAGACATTGGCGTTGGAATTTTGATTACTACTTCCGTTCGAGGGGGTATTTTAATTTTAGAATGTTTATTTAATTGACATTCTTTTTCAATTACTTTGAAATTTGTCAACAGGCTAGTATCTGTGTCTACATTAGGAATGTGATCACTAGGATACTTCGTATTCTCCTTTTGCAAATTTTGTTTTATTGATTTTTCTTTAAATTCTTTTAGATAACTTCCATTATTTATGGAACTCTTATTTTTCAGATTTAGGCCGCAGTCCTAGCGTCGTGTTTGTCTGTATGCAGTGGAATATTTATCTCACTGTCTTTTTTATTAATTTTGTGCAGTGGAATATTTATCTCACCGTTTTTTTTATTAATTTTGTGCAGTGGAATATTTATCTCACTATCTTTTTTATTATCGTTAATTACGATTTCGCTTGATTTAGTTATATAATTTTTGTTATTTTTAACCCCTTCTTGAATCGGAGTATCTTCAACCAAACAGGTATCACTAACATCATTTACATTAATTTCCAAGTATTTCTCTTTATAATTTATGCAGCATTCGTATAGTCTGAGAAAGTCATTTCCCAAGAGGCCATCATAACTCAGATTTGTATTTTTCTCTACTACGTGAAATGGATGGTCAATTTGTAGTTGACCTTCTGCTAAATCAATTCCTATTCTACCGTATACTGTGCCCACAGAGGCAATGAAATCACCGGTTAAGGTAGTGATTGTACACTTTTGATTTTCATGTACCAGACAACTATCGGTAGTGGAAACATATTTTAATAAACTTATCTCGACACCTGTGTCGACCAAGAGAGTTGAATGTTTCCTATCGGATATTGATAAAGGAGGATTCACCGTAATGGAGCTATTTGTTATGTTTATGGGTAAACGAATGCTTAAAGACTTGGGTCTATTTAATTTGTTTGAGAGTGTATCACGGCTTCTGTTGTGATTTGGCGGGGGAGGTTGCCGTGAGCTTCCTCCCGCACAACATCGTTTTCCGCTGACGTTATAACAGGGGCCCATCGTACCTGCCGTATATAGTCAGGCTGTATTTGGTTACGTGGGGATCTATTGCCAGTACTTTGTACTGCATTACTTTGTGGTTGTTGTCGGCGGATTTGTTCATCCCGCTGTCATTCACCTATATGATGATTACGTTTTTGGCAATAAGCACAATAGAAAGGATTAACTTCCTTCTTAATTTGGGTTTGTGGTGTGAAGGAAGGAATAGCTCTATTCCTAAAGCACGTAGCTCTAGTGTGACCTTTTTTATTACAAATATCACACGTCGGGATATTTCTAGAAAAATTTATGTTATATGGACCTGGTTTTTGAAAACTTTTTTGAAAATTTTGTGTCTGAGGAGTGGATCTTGATATGCGGGTTGCATGAGCAGTCACGTATGCAATTAATTTGCGTAAGCTGTCTTCATTTTTCATTTTAGCTATTATTTTCAACTGTTCGTCTCTTAAACCGTCTTCGAAAACGAGAATAGCTCCCTTCTCATTTTCTTTAATTAATAACGAACGCGCCTGAGTGTCTGAAATTTCGTTATGAGTAGCTTCATTTAGCTCTGCTAACGCCTTAGTCACTCTTTGAGCATAATCTTTGGTTTCTTCTTTGAAACCTTGTCTAAGTCGCATCAGCTCATTTTGGGCAGTGATGCGTGACTTTTCTTCCTGGAATTGGGACTTTATTAATTCCTTTGCTGCTTCCCATGTATCGAAGCTTTCATACTTCAATGCATCATAAGCAGCTCCAATTAATCTACCTCTAAGGAGATTGAGGTACAAACTCAGATCTGCAGGGGTTTTTGTAGTTGAAAATAGAGCATCGCAGCTTGTTAAAAATTTATGTAAATCTGCAGAATTCCCGTCAAATTCAAGAATTAAGCTGCGTGCGTCTGACAATGAAATTTTGAATATACACTCTGCCTCTGGCGGAGGTGGATTTGTTGGAGCCATTAGGACAAGGCTATACCGATTATTCCTAGTGTTAACTATCTTGTCTTCTTGTGCTTCACTCACCACAAGAACAAGATAGTTTTTCTCTGTTTATTAAGAGAAAACACAAAAAAAAATTTTGCACAGTTAAGATCGCACTATGAAATTTATTATACGCTCTAAAAAAATTTACGAGAATTGAAAATACGCGAGCTTCAAGGCCTATTCAGGTAGTTCCCTTTACATTTTTAACGGCATCACAAATCGTCACTCGAAATTGTATTCGTACAGACACCAGTTAGTTAATTAACGATAACACAACTTGAAAGAAAATACCACTGAAAGTGAAATCAACGAAGACAAAAAGAATTTTAATGATTGCATTACAGCTTTGGAGAGAAATGATCGCATTACAGCATTAGAGAAAAGAAAAAAATTTTTTTTAATCAGACACAAGTAAAATCAATGAATATTCAAAAAAATAATGATCACTTGGGGGTTACCATGCCAATCACGGGCGCAAAACAACAAAAAAGGTTTTTCCTTTCACAAAAAAAATTTCACTATTTCACAAAAGAACACTGCCTACAAGGCTAGAGGAGCAATTATTTTTCCACACGAGAACGTAGCAACAACAACTGGTTTTTCTTTATGTGTGTGTAGTGTTTATACTATAACATAGCATAATATTTAAATATTTTTATAAAATTGTATGGTTTTATATAAAATTGATATAGTTAAAAAAAATAATCTACATTACATTAATTTGGCCAGCTTTTCCTTCAGCTCTAGGAAATAGCTAAAATCCATTGTCTCGTCGTCTGGTCCTGCTGGTGAGGTGAACTTGTTTATTTTCTCCTTTATTTCCTGGACTTTCTGGGTTGAGCTCCGGGTTCTTCCGAAAAACTGTCCTTCCTTTTGTTGTGGTTCCATTTATTAGGGTCTGCCTTCCCTTTTTTTATTATTTTTCTAGAGAGCTTTTTCTTTTGCTTTTCCGCTTCTCTTGAATTAATTTTAGGCTGTTTGCTGAGCGCCTGGCTGCAGTTACCTCTTAAATTTTTTTTTACTTTTGGTATATCTTTTGATATCCTTTTGATATCCTTTTGATATCTTTTGGATATCCCACCGCTGCCACCAACTTTTTGCTGTGCAATTTTAACAGCAAGGACTGGGAGTGCTTTATAGGTAGAAGGTCACCAGCCCTGTATTAATATATCTGCCTTTTACACATAAAATCACTTTTCAATCTTTACTTGTATATTTTTCACGTACTGATTTTACAACATTACACTTGTATTTATATTTAGCTTATTATAGCTTTATTATTATTTTTTGAGGGAACAAGAGACCTTACCGTAGGTCGGGGGTCACTTGGTTCCTTTTCAAAAACTGACTGAAACTGACTGCCTTTGGCTAACGACGCATCGGCTTTTTATTTGGAATTTTGGTTCCAAATTTTGAATAATCTGCTAAAGGCTGAATTATTCATAGTGGGGTTGAAGAAAAATTAGTATATAGTGAGTATTGGAAAATTCCAGCAATCTTAGCACTATTCTAACTATTTCCCCAGTTAAATGTGCGAAAAAATTTTGGGTACGCCTACCGATATTGCATCAATACATAACGGCGAAAATCAATATTGCATGGCTAACCAATATTTTTGAACGATTCCCCTGCATATAAGAATTTTAAAAGCCGTCTATTGGCTAATAGAATATACATGACCAGAAAATTCATGTAGCGCCATTAAAGGGGTCAAAACCTCATGCATATTACACATAATGTTGTTTTTTCGTCATACTCATTACTCAAAGTATTTACCATATACATATAAGCAAGCTAGTGACAACAAAAAAAAGACGAAGAACAACAGAACACAATTTATGGGTCAAACGCTAGGCACATTACGCGTATTTCCCAACATGTGAAAAAACAATTAAAGCAAGCGCTCACTGGTTGTATGGTAGGTCAGGGACAAGCCCAGTGCCGCTACATGCCTAGAATTGGTCTCGTGCTGAGGGATTTGTTTTATGTAAACAATGCAGCGCGTTGCCGCTATTGTATTAAAAATGGAAAAATGTTGAGTCGACAATAATTCTGATGGAATTATTGTCAATCGGTATGAATTGAAAAGGTCAAGTCATTGTTACTTGAAAAAGAAAATGTTTTTAATGTTTTGTAATTCGAGTATTCTTCAGAGAGAAAATATTTAATGACTTTTAGGAAGAAAGTATTGCATAATTTTTTGTGGATAATCTTCAGGGAATACTCGTATTACGATTGATATGTATGTACGTACATATGCTTTTGGAATATGTATGCACGTACGAAAAGATATGCATGGGAGATATGTAGGTACGTGTGTACATTGGAGTTATGGGGATTTCGTTGATTTAATTTGATCTTGATAGCGCTTGATTTATTTGGGGAGGTAATGAATGCTGCTTAATGAGTGGCGCTTCATTACACTAGGAAATTTTTGTTCACGCCAATGGATTCTAGATGGTTAGGGTGGGGGTATAAGGGGGGACGAAATTTTCATCAGAAATCCTCTACGCGCCATTTCTTGAGTAAGGTACCCTAGCGGTCTTAGCCGGAACTACCAGCATGCCTTGATTTTGCTGTTTTCTTTTATTAGCGGGAGAGTTCTAGATATCGGCATGACGTCATCATGGTTTTGCTGCACCTAAATAAGTTTTCTTAGCAGGGAAGTTGTAGATATCAGCATTATTCGAAATTCACAACATGATATCACCATGAACATATTCTAGACGATGTCAGTGAGGGTTCTGGGGTATGTGTGTATTGAAAAGTCTTATGTTTTATAAACACTTGTTTTTATTTCCAATAAAATTTCTGATTATAAAAGTATTTCTTATAGCACATTGTCCAATATGAACTTGGCAAGGTGGCGCATTTGTGTTAATCTCTATTAGTTTTCCACAGTTGTATTCATCTTCAACGTTAATAATGATTTCACCCTCTCCAACTATCTTCTGCACCCAATGAACTTTTTCAGCTCCCTTTACATATACGGTTTTGTTTCGAAGCAGTGGTTCAACTATAGTGTACAGCTTGTTATACGGTATGTAGCCATCATCCCAGCGGAATCCATGAAAATTGTGTTGAAGCCATTTTACTTGTCTCTTTTTTGCTGAAGTCAAATCTTTGTATCTGAACGGTGGTTGAAATATAAAGTGCTGCATCTGGTTTTCATTGTTTAAAATTGCCAGTTCTTTAGTGATGAATTCATTGAGATTTGTTTTGAATCCTTGGACGTCTACGATGACAGCCATTTTCTTAATTTAACTTTCTAACTTCACTTGTCAGCGGACTGTATTCCACTATTCGATCGTGTAGAAGCAGGCAATATGCTGTTGTATTAGCCGGTATATTTTCAGATGTCTTGAATTCTAGCCTTATGTCAACAGGTCCAGTTTTTATTGTTTCATTTTGATGTCAGCAATCAATGACAGCGATCGGAGCATCGGTTTTGAACTTCTCCCACATGAGGAACGGCTGATACTGATGACCATAGTATGATTGTGTAAACTTTATATACATCTCATACAGCAATGCGTATCTATTCAATTCAAATCATCATAGGGATATGATTCTGAGTTCAAATGAACTGTAACATCGGTGAGTTGACAGTGATCACACTTGCTTGCTTCTTTGGTTTTATCGTTCCTTCGATCCGTTTGTAATGCCAAGATGATAAATCGAGGTTTCTCCAGTTGAGTGGAAGTCTTAACTGATCAGGTTTGATGCGTGGACTCCGGTAGTACTGGATACTCATATGTGTCCCAGCTGCGGAATGGTATTTGTATCGGGCGACCTCTCCCGATAATTTTAAATAGTTGCAGCTTTTCATCATCGGATACTGTAACATGTGGAATACTCCATTGAAGTTTGGTAATTTCAATTTTCATCACATCAGTGGGTGATATAATGGCATTATCGTCTGTCCATGAGTTCATGTGTGGAATTTATCAGAATTTTCTTGTAATCTTCAGCGAATCCCAATAAATATTTCAGAGGTACACAATAGTTAAACAGTGCATTGGCTGGTATAACGGATGAATCTGGTGACCAGCTGCCGTTGAGTAGTATCCTGCTTACATTTGCATTTAGCGATACGTAGTTTTTTAATGTTGTCGCAATCCCAAGATTTCTTGTACGATCGATTTCCACTGCATTCAATTCATAGCGTATTTCCTCAAAAAGAAATGGTACAGCGTTGTTAGCTAATTTTGCAGTTGCTGAAACGGTTCCACCCAGCTTTGTTAGAGATCCGTCAATGTAAAGAAAACTCCTGCTGGGTAGAAGATTCAAGTCCTGATGTTGTACAGAGATACGGATTTCATCGCTGTTTTTAAATGATGTTAGAAATGGTGAATAGGAGTGATGTTCAAATTTAGTAACACTGTTATCAAAGCGAGCGTCTGGTGCAATATCTAATATTCCTTTATTCTTTGTTTCAGCGTTAAGCTTATCGGTTGTAAATATGCTGTATTTGCAGGTGTTAATGTAGGTCTTGATCGCTTCAATGTTTTCCGCTGACTAATGATCTTGTCTGCTCCGAACTCGTATTTATCATTATTGTATATCAACATGCTGTGGCTTCAAATGTAACCTGATGGTTATAGTCTCTCCTCTGAAGTTGATTAAGTCACCGTCTTGGTCAAGGAGCTTCAATGTTAGAGAACTTATACGTTTGGTGTTCACAGGCAAATAGATTACATTTTTGGGTACCTTCACTATTTTATACCCATGCCCCACGTTCGGTGAAAACTCGTGGAGAGTGTGTACTTGTGTGTTGCTGAACAATGATCCTGATATAATATTACATTCGATGCGTATAGTATTTACTTTAATGATGTTGACTGGCAACTCTGATGTATGCACTATATTAGCAGATAAGTTTCTTTTACTGAATCCTAGCAGAGGAGCTTTGGATCTCTGTTTTTCAAAATGTATTTCTTCAGTTGCCTTAACTTCACTCTTCAATGTATTATTGTTAGCCTTTATTGTAACCTTTATCCTTCTCCCTTCTTTATCCAAGTATCCTTGTACATATTTTGCTATATCATCAATCTCATAGGATCCAACAGGTATCTCAACAACCTCATTCCCTACATGAACCAGATTATTGCTCACATCAATATTTGGTATAGAGTTGTATGTTTGAAAATCAATTAATCCACAAACATAATCCGTTGCTAGCTCCAGCGGAGGAAAGTACTTAGCACTGAGTAGAGATGAATTTCCTGTGAGAGTAAGTGTTAATGACATGGCGGTTGATAATGAACTGTCACAATTTCAATATAGATACATTTATTTATAGATAATAATTAATGGCTATAACAATTATATAAAAACATAAGTGACCGCAAATTACTGCATCATAGTTCTGATAAGAACTGTAGTTTTACGTAATATTACTACGCAAGTATTTTATGAGCTCCCTTGGTGGTTGGAGATTGCCAAAGCTATCAAAGTATTCGATGTTATCACCTTTCTTGTAGTACGCTACCCAGTGTGTACCTGCCCCAGTTGAGATGTCCAAGTTAACAATAACGCTTTCTCGCTTCCATGGCTTTTTAGGAAGATTATCACGCATAAATCGTCCTCTGAAGTGCGGCAAGTGTGTGGTATACTTGTGAAGATCCAACTCGTTTAGCGGTCGTTTGGGTAGCGTCTTTAATAGTTTTTTGGTTGAGGTTGTAGATAGAGTTCAAGTCCTTTTCTGTATAACTTCAAGAACAGTCCGTTTCCATCTTTACCAACCGCTATAGTTTCCATTGCTTGGTTATGACGTTTGCTTTCTTCCAATTTTGCCTTTGCCGCACTGGTATCATTTACTGCTTTAGCTATGCCTGCTGCACCTCCCGATAGTGCTCCCAATGCTGAAAGCCCAGCAAACAACGGGATGAGGAACGGAAGTGCTCCGCCAACCTTTGGTACAGGTATCACTCGTGGAGTTTTAATTGATTTCTTCTTTCTTTTCACAATATTTTTAGCTGCACTAAGAGCTATTTTTGTAGCTACCATCAAGTCTTTTGGTTTTTTGATTTTTAAAATCTTTCGTGCATTTCGTACTGTTTCTCGGAATGTGGGTTGGCGTTTATTTTTAGCCGTAAGACCCATACCTAGCTTAATTTTAGCCTTCATTGCGTTTGTTATAAGCCAAGCGTTGGCACGTTCACTCAAATTTGCATCCGTAGATTTTGCACGCTGCCAGGCTTTTTCAGCTAATATTTTATCAGCTATATGTCGATCACTTGTATCTTTATGTCGCGAGTATGCTATATCGTGTTCTTTGCAGGCTGCGTCCAGTGGATTAATGCCTGGATCTCCTCTCGCCAATCTTTTTTGTAACTTTGTTCCTGGTCCACAGTACTGGTATCCCGGTAGATGTAATTCTACAGGTAATTTGTTGATGATTGAATTTAATAGTCCTCTGCCCCGTTTCAAAGCTTTACTGGAGCGTTTCGATTTGTGATCCGGCATCTTATAAGGTTCCGATGATACTGTTGAAATGTAATATAAACAGGTATACTTATAGGAATCCCGTTAGTCTTCAATATGCGGTTCATTAAAAAACAACAAGCTTTTCCTGTTCGAAATGCTGATGTAGCTGTTATGAAGGTGAAAAAGAAGCATGGGCCCCTATTGCCTAATAGTATAAGGAGCATAATTGTTGGACCATCGAATTGTGGAAAAACTAATGTTATGATAAGTTTGCTGGAACATCCGAATGGTCTGAGATATGAAAATATTTACATATATTCCAAATCTTTACATCAACCAAAGTATGAATACTTGAAGCGAGTGATGACTCCCATATCAGGATTGGGGTATTATACATTCTCAAACAACTGCGACGTTCTAGCACCAGAGGAAGCCAAATCACATTCAGTGTTTATTTTCGATGATGTACCATGTGAAAAGCAAGATAATGTGCGATCTTATTTTTCCATGGGTCGCCACGAAGATATAGACAGCTTCTATCTCTGTCAAACATATGCGTATATACGCATATACCAAAGCACTTAATACGTGACAATGCTAATTTAATCATCTTATTCAAGCAAGATGACTTGAATTTGAAACATATCTATAATGATCATGTGAACACAGACATGAAGTTTGATAAATTTCGAAGAGACTGTGCTGAGTGTTGGAAGGATGAATATGGTTTCTTGATGATTGATAAGGATAGCTCATTAAACAAGGGGCGCTACCGTAAAGGATTTGATACCTTCATTGTACTATAAAAGGGTGAAACATGTGAAATCTTAATAAGTCGAAGTTGTTACTCAGTCGAAAGCACACCGAATCCTGTGGACCTGCTGAGTATATTAAAGCTGTTCACCTATTATCAGACCTGTTTGAAAAGCTGTTAAGTTGTTATCAGAGCTGTTTGAAAAGCTGTTAAGCTGTTATCAGAGCTGTTTAAAAGCTGTTAGGCTGTTATCAAAGCTGTTTGAAAAGCTGTTAAGCTGTTATCAGAGCTGTCTTAAAAGCTGTTTGAAAAGCTGTTAAGCTGTTATCAGAGCTGTTTGGAAAGCTGTTTTAGCTGTTATCAGAGTAGTTTTAAAAGCTATTAAGCTGTTGTCAGAGCTGTTTGGAAAGCTGTTTACCTGTTATCAGAGCTGTTTGAAAAGCCATTATTCAGTTAATATCGAAGATGAATGAAAATCTATTAAAAGAAATCATCAAGACAAGGAATGCAGTGCGAATGAAATTTAAAGCTCTAAAGACGGGAAGGATTGAAGCAGAAGCTCAACTTGAAGAAACTTTCAAGCCAATCACCAAACCCTTAAAAGAGTTTGTTACCAGAGTCAAAAACGAGCCACCAGTCAAATTGGAACCAAAAGAAGAAGAAGAAGAAGAAGACAACGAAATTGTGGAACCTTTTACTCCTCCAAAACGAAAATATGGAAAATGGAGGCTAGTAGCACACCTATAAATTATGGAGATTATTCCTTAACATCTGAAGAAGAATTCGCAACACCCAAACATTCAAGAACATTGACAGGAAGGTCTCCTGTCACCTCCCCCGATACGTCTGGATACATAGTTTCAAACTATTTAAAGCTATTCACTGATAATAGCCCTAAAATTGATCCAACCTATGGAGTTTACTATGATGACAACGAGTGGAGAATCGGTAATTCAACGTTTGATGTTGATGATGTAGGAAATATTGTTATCAAGGGGAAGAGCTATAAAACAACTTTGGGGTTATGTGAGCTGCTATTTATGAAGGATTCTGTAAAAAGTCTATATACTAAAGAGGATTTAACTAATTATGGATCTATTTTGAGAGATACCAATGCATATAAACGTGACTATGCTGAAGATGGACAAATCAAAGGTACTAGAGCGGCTAAGTATAAAGCTATAATCAGTAAACTTATACAGCACAAAGGCATGGGACTAATGCGTCTGCCTAAAGAAAACATTGATCACATTTACTGGGATGATCCAAATGAATTAGTTGATAGACTGCGCCTTCTAATGGCATCAAAGCAGGCTGGAAACACCAGTCACAACAATGAAATTGTATCTATCCTGGAGGAGTTGCGAGAAGCGGATATTATAGTTTAAATACTACTCCATTACCATAGTTCATCACAATCTACAGATGAGCGTTGACAAGTTTGGACGTTTCTCTAAGCGAGGATATCTTGGGAAAGCAGGTGAGCGTGGGCCAACAGGAGCTCAGGGGCCAGCCGGTAAACAAGGAACTCAAGGACCAGCTGGTAAACAAGGAGCTCAGGGTCCAGCCGGTGAACAAGTAGAGCGGGGTATTGGATTTAATTTAACGATAAACGGCGACTACGATCTAAACTCAAAGTGTATAAAACGACTTGGTGAACCCCATGAAAATGATGATGCTACTACCAAAGACTATGTTGACAAGAAAATTAAAATAAGTGTTGAAGAAATAAAAAAACTATTAATATAGAGGTGACAAATTTAACGCTATATATCAATGATGAAATCGCGAAGATTGAAAACTACCTGTTTACTTCAGTAATAAATAAGAAAGACTTGACACCAAAAGATGGTGTATATGAGTAAAAACTCTTGAGAAATCTGTTTCATTTATAATTATGATGAGTAAGAGGCAAGTGGTAAATGAGCTGCATAAACCAGCGAGAAAAAATTTTAAACGGCGTCGTGTGATTATCAAAGGACTAGATGACTTGTGGCAGGCAGACTTGGTTGAAATGGATCCCTACAAGTATGTGAACAAGGGTTACCGCTATCTGCTGACAGTAATTGATACCTTCTCCAAATATGCATGGGCAATTCCAATTAAAAGAAAAACTGGTGTAGAAGTAAGAGATGCCATGCGAGGGACGAATACCTAAAAACCTGCAGACTGATGATGGAAAGGAATTCTACAACAGCCTCTATAAAAATCTAATGCTGAAGCATGCAATTAATCATTACTCTACGTACAGTTTCCTCAAAGCATCAACAGTGGAACGATTTAACCGAACTCTGAAGGATATGATGTGGAAGGAATTCAGCTTTAATGGAACTTATCAGTGGATTGGTATGGTAAACAAACTGCTCACTGAATACAATTCAAGAATACATCGAACTACAAAAATGAGACCACGTGATATCAACGCCTCCAATGCGAAACAACTGCTTTCAACTGTATACAATCATATAAAAATTATTGTTCCTGCAAAGTATGAAGTTGGAGATCTTGTACTCATTAGCAAATACAAGCATATATTTGAGAAAGGCTATACACCAAACTGGACAGCTGAGATTTTTAAAATTATTAAAGTTCAAAACACAAACCCCATCACATATCGGCTGGAAGATTATCAAGGAAATCCAATCACAGGAGGCTTTTATGAATTGGAGCTGCTGAAAGTTAAACACCCAAACCTATATCTCGTAGAGAAAATCTTAAAGAAGAGTGGAGATAAAGCTTACGTTTAATGGCTCGGATTTTCATCAAAACACAATTCTTGGATTTATAACAAAGATGTTTTAAAATTTCTTGAAAAACAACTATAACTCTAATACAATTACAATACTTTTTTTATTTTACAATTATACATGTTTAAAACAAATTACTTGAATAAATGAAACTAAATCTATAATACATTTATTATTTACACTTGACATAGATTCTTTCTGTGGCTGCTACTTGTTGATCTGATGAAATAGAGTAATGTCCCCATGGTAGAGTATCCGTCGCTCCGCTCATAATATGACGCTTATTATCATAGGGACCCAATGCAATTTGTTTTTGACTGATAGTGTATACGTTATGGTGATGAGATCGTATGGAGCTCTGATTAGCAGTTAATATTCGCTTGTTATTTAAGCATTCGACGTAGTCTTCGAAATTGATATGCCTCTGGACTACATTAGTCTTTACTCCTTTCGCTTTTTTTACAGTTTTACCAGCGTTTGTACGCAGACTGTACATTTTTGAGCGCAAGCCTACAAATTCGCTCATGATTTTCCCATTCAGCTCATCCTTCATTAGCCCAGGAATCTTTTTATTCATGAGCGGTAAATTGAATTCATTATCTTCTGGGTAATCACTTGTATCAAATTTGTTTATATTTTCAGCCATAAACTCATATGCATTTTTCTCTTCAAGTTCATATATTAGAGAATCTGTATCAGTATACATGACTTTACATTTATCTCCATACTCACGCTGCATAAAACTGTAGTGAAAATCGTAGAGGCATATTTTCGAAATTTCCATAACTGCCATTCCTATATAGAGCGGCTTATTGAATAATATTTTGAGTCGCCTTAATTCCACAGCAACTAAATTCTCATCAAATATCGTTGCACTGTGGAAGTTGTGTGCCGCAATCCGAGCTTTTGCACCATAGCGACCTTCCCACTTCATGCAAAGCTTGATATCGTTATACTTGCGTACATTTTCCATGGTCTTACCAAAAGCTGCATTATTCATCTTCTTATAGCTGTCCTCATGATCGCTTGTAGCCTGCATCCGTTTGGTAGTATTTAAGTCAATATATGGTTTAAGCCAAGCTGATTGGTCGATCGGAAGTACCCGGTGCACTTTTTTCAGGATGAGTCCATGTGATAAGCATTGCTTCAAGTTTCGGTAGTGTATAACATATTTAGTTTTTGGATGTAATGTTGTCAGAAGCTTTTCTAATTTTGCTCCAGGTGGTGCTGCATGCTCAGAGCAAAACGGTAAGTCCTTATGCTTATCATGCAGATGTTGAGGATAATCCAAGTCGACTTCGAATATGTATCCAGTTGGAGAATCATCAGGAATTTCGGAAACGACAATATTGAGAACATCAACCCATTTGAATCCTCCGGTTGGTAAATGCTGTGACATGGCCCATCTATAAAGGTCATTCACATCATAATACATCAAGTATTTCTCTTTCTGCTCAGGCTTAAAATCATCCATATATTTGTTATTGGCTTTACTATATCTGTTCGAACATTGACTTATACCACCTCGAATGCCTCTCTCTATGAATAGCAGTATATCTACGTCGGTTAACAGCTCTAATTTCACATTAGTGTATTTTAGCATAGCATCCCATGTTAGGCCTGGCATGGTGTAATAATGTGCTGGATCTAAATTGTATGTCATCACGCACACTTCTCGAAAGTTCTCAAACACATCGGCCAATAGGAGAACATCAGTCTTAAGGTATAGATCTGAATGTTCACCAAGTGTTTGTATTTCAAATTTTTGCCAGACCTCTTCAGCATGATTGTAGTCCTCAGGAGATATAGCACTGTCAGTCAGTTTATTGTAGAACGCAAGTTCCGGAAATCCAATTTATCCCAGTCATCAATAAAATCATATGGGAAGACACCCTTGCGTGTAAGAAGTTTGATAATGTCATCATCCAATCCCTGCCATACTGATCTTGTAGTGTTTAATTTATCCATCGGCAGCAATGATGATAGCTTATCTAAAGATTCAGCCATAAAACGGAAGGAATCGACGAATCTGAATTTTATGTAGCTGCCTTCCATGTGCTTGGTGAACGAGATATATCTTTCCTTGTTTATTGGCAAGAGATCAACATTTCCTGGGAAAGATGTAGCTATATCCTTAATAATGAAGTGAGCATCATATCCAGATAAATTGTGAAAAATGACTGGAACTATGGAGTAATCTTGGTACATCAGATTGCATGCATTGTGCGCTGGCCCTCGGTATTTTCCTGTTAAAAGAATTTATGAAAAGAAATGAATTGAATTATGCTTCTCAGTATTTACCTGTTAAGTGGCAATGGTCCCGGACTCGTTCCTCATCGGCTGCAAATGTTTTTTCACATATATGGCAGCAAGTATTTTCCATATGCGATCGCCGTTCCTCTTTAGTCAGGGGTTGCATAGGCCTGATGTTCAGCTTCTCCTGTACAGCTATGGATGCAATCTTTTACAATTCTAATGCAAACCATTTTTGACAAGCTTTGCGTCGATATGCTCTGTAATATGAGAGCTTAGCATCATGTTTGCAGTGGAGATAGAATCCTATGCTGTGAACTTTATGTTCCTGGATTCGCTGTGTATTGTGATCGTTTCCCTGAATCGGCTTCAATATTGACTCAAGATCTGCATACACACAAAACGGGACTGGATACTTATGGTTATAATTCTTATATTCCAACCATTTCTTTTCCTCTGAGGGAAACATAATTCTGCAATCGTTTTGATTCTCGCATTCAGGAGTGTGTGATGTTAATTTTTCTTCAGAGTAAAAGTAGAGCAAACATCTCTCACATATATACTTTCTACCATCATGTTTTGAAGTTTGCTTCGATATGAGTCGAGAAAGATCTTTAATCCAGCAGAAATGATATCTGCTGGCATCATCATCATCATCATCGTCATCATCATCATCATCATCATCCATATGATCATCATCCTGGCCATAGTCATCTTACAGCATTAAGAGATTTACATGTCGCTCCATCCTGTGTTTCGTAAGTCTAACGGGAACTGTGGTGAAGAAACGCTCTTTCTCTAGGATGAACACGTTTATTGATAAATCGTTCTGGTCTTCAAATTGTGTAATTTGCTTAAGTGTCAGGGGAAATGTTATTCCAGTTAAATTAAGTACAGTAGAATAATGTGGATATGATGAGGTCCTATCGGAGTTGGCAGTTGCAAGATATAGCGCTGAGATTACGGCCCACGCGAAGCATGCTTCATCATTGTTTTTCACATTTATACATGCTTTCTTTGATGCAATCTCCTTCGGCAGAGGTATATAAAATGATCCCCGAATCGGCTCAAACTTGTTGATATGCACCGCTAAATGTATTATAGAATGCAGAGCCCAACCACTATCTTTCTCTTGAAACTCTTCCAGTTGAGTAAGTATTGGGTCGTATATATTTAATTTATACCACTCATTCAAATTATCCTCCACACTGATTGGGGCAGTTCTTGCTTGGAAGTACTTAATGTCTTTAATAACTTCATTATCACCAGTTTCTTTAATAAACTCACCGCAAAACGTTGTAGCAACTTTAATATGATATTGTTGTTTTAATGTATTCTTAATGCGGCGAGCAAGTAATTTGGAAGCATCTTTCATAAACACCTTAGGATCTAGGTGGCTTATATTCACGATAGCACCTGCCCTAATTCTACCTACGAATGCTGTTTTTATTTCTTCCCACTTAACAAAATCACTTCTTATTACTCCTTGATTAATTCCTCCACCTCGATGGGGAGCTTTGATTAACACTCTCAACGAATTAATTTGAGCAATACAAATGTGCAAATGTTGTTTTCTAGCATTCTTATTACACTTCCGAAATGCTGCTTGATATTTACGAATGTTTCTGTTGCACTCTTTAATAATATTGTTTTTATTCACAAAATTTGCATCACTTAAACACATCAAAACATCTTCTCGCAATTTCTTAATTAATGAAAAACTTTCATTTAATAATGTGATAGACACTTTTAATTTTTTTTTTATTCAACACTCGCACTTAGAATCACTTAGATTGACTGGTGCTCCCCAAGAGTTTGCTTGCGCTTTTATAGCAACGGTTTGTAAACATGAATGATCCTGCTGCTACAATAATCATTGCACAGGATGAATTCCAACGAATTTGCTTACAGGCTGAGATGATATCGAATTACACGATAAGAAAATCACTCAAATTAATTTGATTACTTTATTTTGCTGGTCGAATTTGCAAATAAGATTGTTTACATGAATGCATACATGAAAATGTGAAAATTTGTTTACATTACAATAGAACGTTTCGATCAGCAAAATTCTTGGAACAATAAAATTTTTGGCTGCCTACAGGAAGTGTGGCATCAAATTAGATGAAAAGAATAAATGTGCTGATATAGCTTAAATTTGTTTACACAGGTGTGCATAACTCATTCAGCTAAAATGCGAATTTGTAAACAGGAAGTTTACACAAGTGTGTATGAACCATGCAGCTTAAATGCGAATTTGTTTACGAATTCCAATGAAACGTTTCGATCAGTAGAATAAACATGAATCATTTGCTGATATTGCTTAAATTTGTTTACAACAGGATGTTTACGAATTCCAATGAAACGTTTCGATCAGTAAAATTCTTGGAATTGGGTTGCTTACAGGAAGTGTGGTATCAAATTACATAAATCATTCAGCGTAATGTGCTGATATTGCAAATTTGCTTTAAACAGGATTAAACTCGTTTTGGAAACATGACTATAAATTGAGGAGCTGAATCAGATTTGCAATCAGTTTTATTTTGGAATTCAAGGAAGCAACAACGACTTAGAGTAAAACAATGGCTGGAGCAATGGAAGAACTAAAGAAGCTGGAGCAATACTCACCAACCCTGAAGACATCCCAAATGGAGCTTGGCCAGAAATATAAGGTTGTTGCAGCAAGGCGATGCAAAACTGCATTTGGAGATCGTGTGGTTTTCGAGTTGGAAAACTACGACCTTTTTCTTCATTCGAGGTACAGCAGAATTTCAGAGGACTCTTTGAATGAAATAAACACCAAGGGAGACTTCTACGTAATCAATAAAGGAGTAATCGGACGTTCATACAAAATTGAATTTGTTCAGCATGACGAAAATTTGTACCCAATTAATTATTATAATCGTTAAATAAAAAAATCAATAATGTGAAACTAGTTTTTATTATTAATATTTTCTAAATTATTAGTGATAATGAAAGTTACATTTAGTACTAGTGCTCCACAAGTTTATGTAATTGAATATGAACCCAGAAAAGGACCTTGGGAGACATATGCTCTGCATCGCTTTCGTTTCCAAGATAGGATTCATAGAACTTCACTTATATTGCTACCAATTTTGAATATAGAACATAGGGAAAAAGTTTATAACTTAAGATTTAGAAATAAATAATTAATTGGATGTGAATAAATAAATATTGAAATTTAATTTGGTTTGATAACATTATTTTCAGCAAAAGAAATTGTATCAATACACCTCACAGCAACCATATTTTTACCTTAAATTTGAAGTTTTCTATTAAATATTTACAGCAAGTGTTGATATTACTTAAATTTGTTTATTTGATGAGAATTCCAGTAAAGCGCATCACACCACATTACTGATTCCCAATTAGCTAATTACCAACCAAGCTGCTAATTGCCAATTAGCTAATTGCCAATTAGTAATTATATAATTGCCAATTAGCTAATTGTTTGAACAAATGTCGCTAATATCTCGAAAACCAAAGCCCGTAGAGGATAATCCATTGGCGTGAAAAAAAATTTCCTACTATTAACTTTAATTATTAATTCAAAACCAAAAGCCTACAATTAGGCGCTCAAGAAAAATCAATTATTACTAATATTAATTCAAAACCAGGCGCAACACTTGAAAACAACAAAAGCCTACATTTAGGCGCACCACACATCCAAAAAAGTGAAGCAAAAAACTTCCAAAAGAATCGTACCACACATCCAAAGCCGTAGTACCGGAGCATGCTGGTAGTATCGGCTCACTGACATCTTCTAGAATCTGTTCATGGTGATGTCATGTTGTGAAATTCGAATGATGCTGAACAAAGCCTACATTTAGATGCAGCACCCCCATGAGCAAAAAAAAAAAACTTGAATTATTACTAATATTAACTATATCTAAAAAGATAAAATCGCTAATATCTCGAAAACCATAGCCCGTAAGGATTTGTGATGAAAATTTCGTTCCCCCTCTAACCCCCGCCCCACTAACACCTTCTAGAATCTATTGGCATGGACAAAACTATCCTAGGTAGCTTGAATTATTAATAATATTAACTATATCTGAAAACCAACCAACCATCTAGAATCCATTGGCATGAACAAAAATTTCCTAGCGTCAACTTTAATTACTACTAATATTAGTTCAAAACCAAAAGCCTAGATTTAGGCGCACCACATATCTATCCAAGAAACCGTAGTACTGGAGCATGCTGGTAGTACCGGCTAATGCTGCTAGGGTGCATGCAGTCAAGATCAAATGATACATCCCGGTAGTACCGATTAATCCCGCTAGGGCGCAGTCGAGACTCAATGAAACCAAAAGCCTACATTTAGGCGCAACACATATTTACTTAAGAAAACCGTAGTACGGGAGCATGCTGGTAGTACCGGCTAATGCCGCTAGGGTGCAGTCAAGATCAAATGATACATCCCGGTAGTACCGATTAATCCCGCTAGTCGAGACTCAAGACACAATGGTGTATCCAAGACACAAACCAATACAACCAAGACACAAAACTACATTTAGCACGAACTCAAACCACTTCGCGACGGTGGCGCCATCTCTGGCGAAATCCTGGGTCCTTAAAAAAGTGAGCCAGAACTGTCATAGTTTAACTACTTACTAAACCGAGTGAAAAAGGACTTGTGCAGGAATTATATTTGAGGTATTGAGATACGCTCACTTAGGCATAGATCATGATTAAAACAATTTCACTCATCCCCATAGAATAGCGAACGGTCGGATTCAGAAAAAGTCTTTTGAGGACGAGTCGCAGTTTTTTTTTCTACTTTTCAGCCACTGCGGAGTACCTCCAGGGAGCTCCTTGAGGGATCAATTAAAACAGGAAAAACAATAAGAGCGTAAGTCGCAATATTATTTGCCTTTATTATCAAATCACTTATAAATTTAAGTCAGTAGACTTATCGGAGTCGTCCTGAAGAGAGAATTCGATCCAAATCAACATTAATGTTCTAAGCAAAAATATATATTTTTATGAAAAATAACAAAAACTAGTAACAATTTAAACTTAAAAGAAAGGAGGGGATGCAGGAAGCTATTGGAATAGATACTAAGTCGAACCATGGAAAAAAGTTTAGGCGTGACGGTTAAAAGGACACTTGTCCATAATTGAAGTTGAAAACTTTTGAGGCCGACCTTATTGGCGAGTAGTCATTAGGGCTCTATATTGTGATCACACAGATAAGACACATTATCAATAATGGAAATGTCTCAGATATGGCGATACCTATGATTGTACATTTTGTATTTGCATTCATTCAGTAATAGTTTAAAGCCCCGCCCCCATGCCAAGTTTCTGCTTTTGAATTTTTGTTCTTTTCCCTAACGGGAGAGTACGTAAAGTTTAAATATTTCGTGCACCTCTATTTAGGTCGGTTAAATGTGCATATCTGTCCCTATGATTTTTATTTTTAGACTGAGTGTAGCCTCTTACGAGAGGAAAAGTGAATTAACATTGAGAATTTTATTGTGAAAATTTATGCATAACCATGATGTGATATAACTAATAGTGACTTCATGGGGCTAGAGTTAGAGATTTCATACGAATAGTTTTGTTTTAGTGTAAGACCAGAAGAGATAGCTGTAAGCATTTCGTACGATTACTGAACTGTGAACGTTAGCATTAAGAAAATTTGTTTAATATTAATGAATTAAGAAAAGGGATTTTAACATGACGCGACATTAGATTTTTTTTTTCTCCTCTCACTTTCCTGGAGACCTCTTGCATGAAGGTCGTCTAGGTCCGCTAGCCTCTCTCTCTGCAGGTCAACAAGGGACTCTGAAAATATCTGCCCTCAGAGTCAGTTGGGCGGTTGGGACATGGCATTCAGGAAGGCAGACCATCTGCGCCTTCAATGCGGATGTAGGTTAGTGACGTAAAGTACTCTTCAGGACTGAATGTGTGCCGGCGTTTTTGGTTAAAGGCACGAGATTTTTTTTGTATATGGCGGGCGACAGCGGCAGGCTTTTCATGGAACCTCCCCACACTCTCCGCCAATAGCCGAGGCGAGCTAGCGTGCCGCCCTGCAGTCAACGCTGTCCGCCGAGTGATCTGTCAGCTCATGCTGGCAGTCTGGACTTCACGTCCAAGCCAATCACTCAACCTAGTTCCATAACAAAATGGCGCCCAACGTGGGGTCACCTCCGTTAGACATCGGTGGTGTAATTATGACTTTTACTGGAGACTGGGACTTAGAGTGAGATGGTCATTAGAGTGAGATGGTCATTTGGCACTTTGCTAATTGACTGACCTCAAGTCTCATATCCAGTGGAAGTTATATGCAGACCTGGGTCTAATTGGTTTTGTTGAGAATTTCGGTAAAGTAAAGTAAAGTTTTTTGAAAGTTTTGATATTTTGATTTTTGAAAGTTGATTGAGTAAAGTAAAGTAACGTAACGTTTGAAACTTTTGAAAGTTTTTGTGAAAGTTTGTAAGTTAGACTTTAGGTTTGACTTTGGTCAAGCCTCAAGTCTGAAGAGTTGTAAGTTTTTTTGAAGTTTTTGAATCGATCTTTCCCGCTGGCCTTCTGCTATGGAAATAGTCGGTGGCCTCACAATTTTGTTTTGATTGTGTTCTCACGGAGACATGTCTCTGTTGGCCAACTGGCTGGACAGAGTCGTGAATCTGTGAGACGACTTTTTGGCTCTCAGCTAATTAGCTGACCAGATTCATGGCCAGGCCCGGTTGGAAGGTTAGCTAGACATGACAATCAGGTGAAGAGAATGGAAAGAGTTGTTGAAGGATGGAAGTGATGCTGGAGACCTTCAGTAATCAGGAGTTGGCATACTGCTAACTGCCTGGCTGAAGAATCTCTAGTATCATTTTCAGTCTCTAGCTTCTCCAGCCCGACTCTTCCCAGATTTCTGTGAGAACCCAAGTTTTTCATGCACACATTCACGTCGCTTGTTACATCATTACTTCTGACCTGATTAGAGAGAGTGGACTTGGAGACTTTTGTGTTTTGAGAATTAGCTCTTGGAGGGGTAGAGGAGAGAAATTCGATGAAACTTCTGTTGATTTTTTTGGAACGTCCAAATCGGAAGTTTTTGCATATTTTTGACTATAAGTTAGAATTCGTTTTTCTACATGATCTTGATAAGTACGGCCTATTGAACTTATATTTTAGCGTCGGCCTCCAACGGTTTTCCTTTTTTTTAAATTTAGAATACTCCTCATTTTTGACACTTAACTATCCCTTTGAGTACATTTAGGGTTGTACAAGCTATGAAAAGAATTCCTTCAAACTGTTGGTGGTTTTCATTGGAAATTCGGTTATCTTTTTCGAACTTTTGGTAACTTCTTTTGACTTGACACGTCAGTTGTCTCGAGTACGGCTTGGACAACACCTGTCTTTTCCTTGCTCGGACTGCATAACCTTTGTAGGACAGTGAAGACTATCCAGTCTACATTACTGGGATATATATAAATATTGATTTTACGACTGAACGCTTGAAATTATATAATGGTGGCTACAGTGCGAACACCACCGCCAGCAACTGATGTACCGATACGGGTACATGAAAAGTGCTCCATCTGTCTGGAGGGAGAATGGTTTGGCAAGAGGAGACCCGTTGAGACAATCTGTAGACATGTTTTCCGCAAAGCATGTCTGAAAACGTGGATCGGACAACAGGCAAGTTGCCTAAACTGTAGAAAGCCGCTTACGCATTATGACTTCATTGAGTATACAGGTGCGGTCCCGAAGAGAACTCACACAAAGCCTGTTAGTAAGAATACTGGACCGGCAGCACCCGTGTTTGATTTACCACCTCTAACAATCCCCCCAGTTAGTCGAGGATCCCTATCACCTGGAATGCTAGATCCGCGCTCCATGACTTTTTCAAATCCCAGCTCGCGACGAAATAGTCCACTACCTTCCGCTCAGGGTCAGAGCTCAGCAGCGACTGAAGCCGTGCTGGCAGGTCTGCACCTGCAGATGCATGATTTGGTTCGAGAATGCCTCGAACAGAACCTAAATACCTTACGGACTGAATTAGAAAATAGTTGCCGACAGCAAATATCAGCTGCATTGCCACCAGTCGATTTTTCACGGCCACCTTCTTCTATGGGTGAACCGAGACCACCGCCAGAGTCTCACGACGGTCATAAGCAGTCGTTTAACAGACCGGCATCACCTCGTGGTCAGCGTAGTGGTCAGGCTAGACCAAACTTTAACCTGCCTCAACCAGCTCCATCTCATCGTATCTCGACGTTCTGGTAGTCCCATCAGGAGATGGAATATTTCATATAGTGGCGATAGTTCTCGCCTTACGTACCTTCACGTACTCGGCTTTAGACGGAGATTTCGATCTTTTAGTTCGGCACATGACGACTCTGCTTTCTGGTCCGGCAATGGATTGGTACTAGTCTCTCTTGATGCAGAATTCCACGCCTTCGTGGGAGTATGTAAAGACAGCTCTGTTAGCTGAATGGGGAGTACTAAAGGATGACATGATGATTGCTATGTACCATCAACACCTGGTGCATCTGCGCGACCAACTGCAAAGTCCTTTGGCAGACGTCGAATTTCTAGAAATAGTCAAGTCTAACCTATTGCCGGAGATTCAAAATAAAATCTGTTTACATCCCACTAACAGCATACACCAACTACGGAGTCTGGTAACTCAAATACAGACTACACAGCAGCGAATCGCGACAGCGTGCAGCTGGAATGCCTAGCGGAGCCCGAGAGTCAGCGAGGTGGATGAGTGACGTCTGACAGATGTGAAACAGCATAGGTCAATCGAAAACACTGAGGAAGCCACGACAGTATCTGCTCTTACAGCACCTACTAACGTTATCTGTTGGAACTGTGACCAGCCCGGTCATTTCTACCAAGATTGCCGACAGGAAAGACAAGTCGTGTTCTGCTATAGATTCGGTGGGCGCAAAAAGGCCTTCAAGCCCGACTGCAGTCATTGTCGACAGAAAAACCTGAGACGGGTCAGGAATACCACCACCTTTTCCCGACCAGTGTCAACGTCACGCGTACAAACTGTAATGAACACTCCAATTCAAACCTTGAACAAGGAGCAAGGTCCGCTCCATTAGCAGGCTTTAAAGATGAACCGCTGAATTGTCCACTGATATCATTTAGTGACTCTGATGATATCAGCAAACCACCTGATTGTACAAATATTTCACTGATAGGGACGGAGAACCTGATAGACTTCACCGCAGATCTTCAAGCTCCCATTTCCACTTCGGGGGAGCCCACGACACTATTAGACACTTCTTTGGAAGAGTCTTTAATTTTCGATGTCCCGATAACACCGACATCCAACTGCCGTCCATCAATTTTGCTTTCCTTAGGAAGCTCGGGTTGACCCATTTTCAATGTTGCTGGTCTTGGCATAATTGCCGGTCATCCAACGTCATGAATATGAAGAAAGAATAAAGAAATTGTTCTTTGCCGGTCTTTTTAGGATTAGGGCTATTTTATTATTATGATTAGGAAAAAGGACTTACAGTTTTCTAGATAATGTAGATGATACTTTCACCTACGCTGATGCTACCGCAGAAGATCCGGCTCGAAGGACCAATGTTTCATGCAGGATGCTTTTCCACAATAACTAAAAACACCGCACAGAATTTATGGTACTATATGTATATTAATTAAACTCAAGAATATAAAAAGTTAAACTAGATACATCTACAAATACACTATACAAAAAAAACCATATAAATTTTAGAACTGGGAATTCGTACTTAAAATCAACCAGAAAAAAAAAAAATTATTAATAATATTTGCCGCTTGCCGTGCCGATCTTATTCACCGCCGTTGATTCATCCAACTGCCCTCCATCAATTATGCTTTCCTTAGGAAGCTCGGGTTGACCTATTTTCAATGTTGCCGATCTTGGGATAATTTCCGGTCATCGAACGTCATGAACATGAAGAAAGAATAAAGAAATTGTTCTTTGCCGGTCACCGACTTGAAGAAAGCTTGTCCCTGCACTTTATTGTGCTGCAGCAGTGCTTCTACGTCCAGGTTGAGAAAGGTGAATGCCTGGTCAAGCTGTCGTAGACATCACTTTTAGCTGACAAGGTTACTGAGCAGGTGATTTGGCCTCCTGCGATTTCTGTATTGAAACGGCCACCAAGCTCTCTTATTACGAGTGGCGTGAGCCTGTTTCACACCCGCTGACGCCGTATCATACGCGTCTGCAGAATTATAATGCAGTAAGAGATCGAATCTTCTCCTCAGTGGTGGAGTGAGCTGATATCATGTATCCTGACCTGGATATTAGACCAAGAAAAAGAAGATCTACCGTTCGTTGGCGGGAACACTGTCGACGGATGAGACTGGAAAGAAAAAAATTGGCACAGATTTCCGTGTCGATGCCAGACGACATTCGACCGTATGCCGAAGTAAGACTACTCAGGCGAACTGAGACTGGATTACTTGATAGTGGTGCCACTGTCAGTATTCTACGCCAGGGAGCTCTAGAGAAACTTGCGGAAGCAGAGGTTGAATGGAAGAGGTATCGGATACAGGTACAAGTAGCGAATGGTGCCATGACCACTGTGCATGGTCATGTGAACTTGGACATCACTTTCCGTGGTAAGACCCAAAACGTGCGTTTTTGCGCAGTTCCTGGGGTCACACAGGTACTATATCCAGGAATAGACTTCTGGCGTCTATTTGGGTTGGCTCCAGATGTCATAGGTATAGTTGCAGAAGTAACACCAAGTTTACTAACTACTCCTGACACCGACTGCTATGCTCTTTCCGGTATAGATCGACAGAGTTTAGAAGCTATTAAACAGCTTTTCCCGTCCTTCGCCTCTTTAGGCTTAGGACAAACATCTCTTGTTAGTCACAGGATTGAAACGAATGACGCGACTCCGATAAAACAGAGGTTTTATCCGATTTCACAGAGCTTGATGGGTGTGATAGAGGAGAGCCAGAGTCCTTCGAGCTCTCCAGTTGTACTAGGGCGGAAGCCTGGAAGGGTTCGGCTTTGTTTTGACGCCAGGAAAGTCAACTCCGTTACGAAGAAGGACCCCTATCCGCTACCGAAGATAGACGCCTTTCTGAGTCGACTTCCTCCGGCAAACTACATTACAAGCCTGGACCTGAAAGACGCATTCTGGCAGATCCCACTAGACGCTGATTCCACAGAGAAGACCGCGTTTACAGTACCCGGTCATCCTCTCTATCAGTACACCGTGATGCCATTCGGCCTTTGCAATGCTCCACAAACTATGTGCCGCCTCATGGATAAGGACATTCCTTTCGATGTTCGTGAAAATGTTCTCGTCTACTTGGACGATTTACTGATTCTGTCATCAGACTTTGACTCTCATCTCACATTGCTATCTCGTGTAGCGGATTGTTTGAGGAAAGCTGGCCTCACTATCAACGTTGAGAAGAGTAAGTTTTGTATTAAGGAGACTAAATACTTGGGTTTTATAGTCGGGAAAGGAGGAATCAGTACTGACCCAGATAAGATCTCAGCCATAGTTGACTATCCGTCACCTAAAACTGTTCGGCAAGCCCGACGCCTGCTAGGTATGGCGGGATGGTATAGACGGTTGATCCCGAACTATCCTGATTTAACTGCCTCCATAACTGACACCTTGAAGAACCCTAGTCAGTTCAAGTGGACACCTGAAGCCCAGACGTCTCTTGATTTCTTGAAACAAAAACTTGCTTCTGCTCCGTTCTTAGTGAGTCCAGACTTCACCAAGGCGTTCATCATACAGTGCGATGCGAGCCAGGAAGGTATTGGTGCAGTGCTGCTTCAACTAGATGACGATGGCCACGAGAAGCCAATAGCCTACGTCTCGAAAAAGTTGAACTCAGCACAACGAAATTACACCGTCACAGAGCAAGAATGTTTAGCTCCAATCTTAAGTGTACAGAAGCTCGGGCCCCTTCATAGTGTTACTGTTTCTTTGCGAGGAAACTTGTTTTGAGTTTATGAAGTACTTGCTATCAAACTATAGCCAAGTACTCTCATACAAGCACCTTATTTGTTGATCTGACTGTTAGAAATAGCTTACTCGCTCTTGTTTATGACGATACGTTGGTTGTAGGTACGTTGATGGATCGGAGTAGCTAACGTAGCTTTGCTCCTTGGTGTGGTGTGGTGAAGTAGCTAATGTAGCTTTGCTCCTATGTTTAGTGTAGTGGAGTAGCTAATGTAGCTTTGCTCCTAGTGAGGTGTAGTGGAGTAGCTGAACAGCTTTGCTCCTAGTAAAAACAACTTGATGTGTTATCTGTGAGTTAACATTGCAACTGATATTTTAATTAAAAACGATATAATATTTATACTAATATTTAACCTTAACTGCTACGGAAGTAAAGCTAAAACTCTTAATTTATTTCCTCACAGCGCTCGCCGTATACATATATGTATAAATTGCACCTTGCTCAACATCTACAGCTGACCATTATCACAGAACATCTAACAGAAAGAATACGCATCTCATATATTGAAAAGTTTTGTATGGCGGGTCGTTCCATTACGACCCGCTCTCACAAACTGTATGAAAATCTCTGCTTGTTAACGATCCGCCACTCATCGGTGGTGATAATACAACCCGCTTTCACAAATTTTATGCGAACTCTGCTTTGAATGACGGCCTGCCGTCAGTCACCAGTGGTGAGTGGCGGCTGGCGGATCATCATCGTTAAAGCACCAGTACAGCACCAAAGGCAGTACCTGTGCTCCGCATCATCCTCATGCATTGCATTGCGTATGCCATGCCAGCCATACTATTTTATTTTGTTTGAAAGAATTTTCATTTAAATTGCATTGAAGTAGAACAGAGGGAGAATAGTAAGATGAGCAGAGCGGATAAGAATTGGTGGGCGACAAACTGTCTAGTCACAGTCAGTTGCAGTGATTGTGTGACTGGGCAAAAATCTTTATAAGCCATTCATTTTTTTCGGGTTTTTCGATATAGATAATTTGTTGGAACTACTTAAGCGTCTTATTTTACAAGGAGGGCTTACATTTAAAAAATCTTAATATTACTCCTCATCTGTAAAATAACTTCGATATATTGTTTTGATTCAACAAACTTTCACGCTCAATATTAATCTACTTTTGCGCCTCAAGTAGATTTACTTCCTAGCTAATTCTGTTATTACACACCCATAAGCTAACATTAGTTAACAGCCGGCATACCTTTCGTAACAATTCTTAACATGTTACGTATCGCTCGTGCTTCCTGATAAGTGTAGGGAGAAGCGATCGGTGAAAAATGATTAGGAATTTTTAAGTAAATTCATCAAACACTTCTTATATTCTTTTTTTTTCTTTTTTATTAATTTAATTAATAAACAAACAACCGTTAATAATATTTTTTTTTGGTATAAATGTCGTATAATAATAATTTTTTTAACAAAACTTCTTTTTTTTTTTATATATTTCAACGTTAATATTTTTCTTGGTAAAAACGTCTTATAATAATATATATTTAACCAAACTTCTTTTTTTTTTGTATATATTTTTTTTAAAATGAACTTTGCTTTATATTTTACACTGAACTTCGCGGGTTGTAATCTCGACGGGATGAAATAAATGACTCTCCGAGGTTTGGGCTTGCCGGCCTCAGGCCCATGATCACTTTTTTTAAAAGCTTTTTCGTTCTCTTTCTCACGACGATGAAAAGATCGTACGTGAGAATATGCGAATTCTTTTATGTGCATTCAATTTGCACGACGAAAAATGATATCCGATTACACGGCATGTAGGTAGGTATACCGTGTGAGTGGAGTGCATTACTGATAACGAAATGCAATTTATGCTAAATTGCATTTTGTTGCAGTATGGAAATGCAACTTTAAATGCGTTTGAAATTTTAAATGACATTTTAAAATGAAATAAATTTTCATTTTCAGGGTCGATTAATGGTGATACATCATTTGCATAAGGCAATATATTGATGTATTGACCTTATGGTTGTGATTCGGGTTATTGGGCACCTGAGTCACAACATCCCTCCCCTTGGGGAAAAGAAAGTTTTATTCTCTCGGAGAAGAAAACTTTCTTTCCTGGAAATAAATAAGCCATACGTATACATTATATGTATTATAAAATCACTTGAATATAGGTATACATAATTACATAAAACTATAGAAATAACGAAAAATACATTTTATACATTGAAGTATATATATACATATATGAAAAATTGAATTGCCTGTTTTCTTTTAAATAGAAGGAGATATATACCTATTTCTAGATTTTATTTTCTACAAAACTAATTAAGTTTTTATTTGGGATAGAGTTTTAACATTCTATGTATAATGATAAATAAAAAGGAAAGTAAACATGCTAAATAGACATTATTATAATCTTTTTTTTTCTTATATGATCTATACCTATACTTGATAGTTTTTAGAAAAAAAGTGTTTCTTAAATATTATACTGATTATTGTATTATAATTTAGCCACAACATTGACTTTTTTTTTATTATTGTAAATTATATAAAGTTAGAGTCTATATATATATATATATATATATATATAGATATATATATAGTTATAGATATATATACATATACATATGCCCTTACATCAAAAGAAATTTTTTTTCACTTTTTTTTTTCTTCTTTAATAGTTTGGATTTATAGTAAAGAGTTAAAACAAGAATATTTTTTCTTTCATTAGGGGAAGCTTATGGAATGTAGGAAGGTGTTTCCGTCGTTCGGGGTTTTTTTTGTTTGTCTTGTCTCCCAGTTTAGTAACTGTTAAAGTTAAATATGTCCAACGTTTTCTGGGGTTTTCCTTTTAGGTGCAGGGGTTATATGAAATTTTAACTTCCGTGGGGCCGCGGTAGGCATATCCTCCAGTTCGTGTTCAGAAGGTATTTGTTTAGCTTTGCGGGCCTTGGATTTATATCTCATGTATAGATATATGCAGGTAATAGATACGATTAAAGACACTGTTAAATATGACAGTGCGTAATGATGAATATGATGATTGTTGATTAGGTCTTTGCTTCGTACGTAGCAACTGGGATAAATATACATTATTCCTGTTCCTTGCAGGGTTCGTGAACTAATGGAATTTTCACAAATAATATCTGTATGGAGGGCACTTTTTAGGGAGAAAAGCCAAGCATTTTGCTGCGTTAATTGCGTCCAATAATAATCCTGTCGCAAAATCAGAATTTTACGCTTTTGTGTAATAGGTTCCTTCTTTAGTAGATTCACTTCACATTGGTTTGTTCTTGTATTTGTGTTTAGGATAGGGAATGAAATTTTGCAGTAGAAATGCATGTGGTCCAACGTTGCACAATTATGAATATCCTGAAGCGTTAATTCAACAAAATGTTCGCGATTGTAGTCGATTAATATGTATTCCTTCGATGGTTCGATATATACGAACGATTCGTTAAGGAGTGTCGGTAACGGCATTACTTTGAATAATTGGTATGGTTCCTTGAATGGAAGTGGAATTCGGAGCTCGATAATTATTTTATTATTGAAAATATTCGCTGCTATTGTACTCAATTTGTAAATTTCTGATAAAATATTGTCTGTAGAATTTATGGGAAGCATCATTGAATTTGGCAATTCCTGTCTGATGTTCAATAAGAGTTCTTCAATTTGTCTAGGGGAAATGAGTGTAGGATGAAATTTTCCATGCCTTGAATCTGTTAAGAGATATATTAATTCCGACTGGGTATTTTGGTATCTGAATGCCACTAATGAAACCAGTGAAATGAGTGATTCAAGTTCTATGGATATTTTGTTATTCAATGTTCTGTTTTCCATTAATGATGTATCTATCTGTATTGCAATTAACATTTTATGCATAACCAAGAAATCCTTTTCAATTGCTGCTTTAGTTTTGTTGAAAACATTTGCGGTTGCTTCGACTATCGCATTTTGGCTTTTCATAAGTGATAGGAGGGAGTTTTGGTTAAGAGTGAGGTTACGGATTTGCTCGTCATAAATCTTGGCATCATCTTCGTCTAATGTACCGAAAAGTGCTTTGGAGATTGAGCCTATTGCATTAAATAGTGCTCTTTGTTTCCTATTTTGAGTCACCAGCAACATATTCCTATACTCTATGTTTGCTATAATAACATTTATTTGTAACAACGTACCGTTACAAGTGTGGCTCATGGCTGAGTGTTTGTCCAGTTTCCGGCAGGTCGTTCTAATTTGTTGGGCTATGAGCTGAATGTTGTTGAATTCTGTTTTAAAATTTTCCAGGTCGTAGAATGTCACTAATTTCCACTCGTTGGTGTAGAAATTGGCTCTGCCAATTTCCTCAAAATAAATGCCTGCAGTAGCATTTAGCTGCTTTACCTCTATTCCTGAGCCGTAGATTAAGGCGATGAGAATTAGAATGAATGCTATATGCATCATTTTGGAAACCTGGAAGATGACACTATGTTAATATCTCTGAATGATATTTGAAGATGATGAAGTTTTTACTCTGAGAAAAGTTTTAGGTCATTGCTATGGACTCTTTTGTTTTTATAATTGATTTTAATAGTGGAATTTTCGGGGGAATTAATTTCCATGATCTCATACGAACCTGACCATAGTGGTGAGAACGTGTTATCTCGTACTCTGCTTTTTAGTAAGACTTTGTCGCCAGTATTAATTGATTTTTGTACGAAGTTTTTATCGTATTGTATTTTAGATTCTTCTTATTTGCCATGGCCATGTCTTTAGCTATTTTGACGCTATGCTGTAGATGCGCTTTTAACTCGTTTGCATAATTGTCGTAATTATAGCAAACGGTTGGAGAAGATTTTAAATTATTCGGGATTTCGACTGGGAATCCGTATAGGAGTTCGCGAGGAGTATAATTAGTACTCGAATGAGGGGTTGTATTGTATACAAACATGGCATAAGGAATCCATGTATTCCAGTCTTGTGGATCTTTTGCTACATAAGATCGAAGATATTCTGTTAAGGTTCTGTGGCTTCTCTCCAATGCATCATGTCGACTATGGGAATAGCCTCAGAAAATTTTGAGAGGTCGTCTTGGAATGTACGGATGTATTTGTTTCCAGAATGAGAAATTGGGAGAGGTCCTACAACATCTAGATACACTCTTTCGAAAGGTTTGGAGCTAATGCTCGAGATTTTCATTGGAATTTTTGGGTTTCTGGATACTTTGTTCACCTGAGATGCCAGGCCAGTAGAATTGCTTTTTGATTCTTTTAATAGTATGGGAAACACCTTGATGGCCTCCCGTTGGTAATGAGTGAAAATCTTTTAATACTTCTTCGATGCCATTAATGTCGGATAAATATTTAATAGAATCTTGATGGAGTTTAATGTTTATTTGTTTAGCAGTGAAGACTTTGGAAAAAATGTTTTTAATAATTATTAGATTCGTGGATCTAATATGGGGAAGGAGATATTTATTTGTTTTAACTGATTTGCTTCTGTGTATGAGCAGATCTCAGTTAAAATCTTTTCGAGGTCTGATCTATCTCTTTGGGATCAACAAGGTAAATTAGTTTTGGAAATAATTATTATGGAGTCTTTTCTTTTGAAGAAATTCAGTTCACTTTCTGAAAGTGGAGATTTATCTGAAAATTTTAGTTTCGAATCCAACACTCTTTCAAGTTCTGTATCTTGCATTGGCAAGATGAAAAATTTAGGATTCGCATTTTTAGCCAGTAAAAGAGGAAAATTAGTCTCAGTTATTATGACTGAGGAATTGTTTGATGACGATGGAGCTGGGTTTGGAGTAATAATACTCGTGTCGGGAATGTTCAGATTTGCCTGACCTCTAGCTTGATTCCTTGTTACCACATTTACGCAGGTGGTAGGTTCTGCGAAATGTTCGCTACTATCTGGAATAGCTCTACTGAGAGCGTCTGCATTTGTGTTGAGCTTGCCTGATTTATGAACTATCTTGTAGTCATATTCCTCAAGACGTATTCACCATCTCATTAGTCTTGAGGAGTGGTCTTTCAGATTCATGAGCCATACTAATGGTTTATGGTTAGTTATAATTGTAAACTGTCTGCCATAAACGTATGGTCTGAATTGCTCAACTGCGAAAACGATAGCTAAGAGCTCTTTCTCTATAGTTGAGTAACGAATCTCTGCACCATTGAGAACTCGGCTCACATAGGCGATTGGATGATCTCCTTGGTCATCAACTTGTGAAAGAACAGCTCTGATGGCGTAGTCACTGGCGTCGGAGGTGACAAAAAATTCTTTGTCAAAATCGGGATATGATAGAACTGGTGCTGAAATAAGTTTATTGCGTAATTCGGAAAATGCCTCGTCGCAGATTGCATCGAACTTGAAAGGCGTATCTTTTTTCAAAAGATTTGTGAGTGGTTTGGCTATCTTCGAAAAATTTCGTATAAATCGCCGATAGTAGCCGACGAAACCAAGGAAGGCTTTAATATTTTTCTCCTTCTTGGGTCTAGGATAGGACTGAACTGACTTGATTTTTGCTGCGTCTGGTTTGACTCCATCTTCTGTAATTATGTGCCCTAAATACATAATTTCCTTTCTTAGGAAGTGGCACTTGTCGGGTTGAAGTTTGAGGTTGAAATTGCGGAGACGGCTAAATACTGCTGTGAGTCTTGTATTATGATCCCTTGAGATTGTATCCATGGACTACAACATCGTCCATGTGTACGAAGCAATAGATGCCTTGAAGGCCAGATAAGACATTATTCATGGCTCGTTGAAAAGTAGCAGGGGCTCCTTTTAAACCAAATGGCATACGATTGTATTCGTAGTGACCATAGGGTGTGCTAAAGGCAGTTTTCTCCCTGTCCTTCGAGTCCATTTTCATCTGGTGGAATCCACTGGCTAAGTCGAGTGTGGTAAAATATTTCGACTCCCAACTGGTCTAATATATCAGTGATATTAGGCAGTGGGTACGCATCGCCAATAGTAATGTGGTTAATACGACGAAAGTCTACCACTACTCGCCACTTTTTGTTTCCATTCTAATCTGGTTTTTTAGGAACCAGGAGAAGTGGAGAATTCCAGGGACTATGTGGAGGTCTGATGATGTCTGACTCAAACATTTCTTGTATTTGGCGATTTATTTCCGTTCGGCTTGCCTCAGGATTTCTATAAGGCTTGGTATAAATTGGCGGTTTGTCTTAGAGGGTCTCGATTTTGTGGGTAATCGCATCTGTATAAGATAGGAAATCCCTTTCTATGAAGAAGAGATCGTTGAATTTCCTACAGATATTGCGAATACTCTCAGATTCCTCTGAATTACAGTGATCCAATTTGATAAGGTTTTGCAGTTTATTTATTCTGCCCTTAATTGGATCTCTGTCAGAGTCTGTGGAGAGTACCACAAAGTCGTCCAAGTCTTGGTAAACTGGGTTCACCTCGTAAGGTGCCAGATCGGCGTCCTCCTCATTTGTGTTGAGGATTACGACTTTTGCCATACCGTTGACTGGTTCGACTATCGAATTCCCAAGAAATAAACCTGGCTTTATTTCCTTCTTGAAACAGACCGATTAATTTTGAATAGAAGGCGTTGGAATTTCAATAATATATTCTGATCGAGCCGGAATTTTAATTTTATTTAATTTATCCGATTCTTTCTGATTTTTAATTGGAAGGAGATATGATTCCAACTTTTGTGGAATTTGGAAGGAGTTATTCGATGATTCCGACTCGATAGAATTAGAAGGAGTTAAAAATTTATTGAAATTCTTTGATCTTTTTTTATATTTACTCATAGACCTCACCTTTTGTGAATCTATTGTTGAAGGAGATTGAATTTTATTTAGTTTAGCCTTTCGTGCGGCTATTGATGGAGATATATTTTCATTACTTTTGGTCTTCACTTCTGATGAAGTATTGGATAGAGATCGATTTTTATTGCTTTGTAAAGCAGTTGATGGAGATGGGATTGTGTTAATATTTTTATTGGAGAATGTTATCTCCGTATATAATAAGCTTTTAGTTCGAGACCTCTTTTCTGGGTTTTCGCTTTTCAAATAAACATAAGGGTAATTTGAATAGTATTGTTCATATGGATTAGACTAATCAGATTCATTAACTTCCAGAGAAATGAATTTATTTTTATAGTCGATACTCGCATTGTATCGAGATAAAAATCATGACCAAGCAGGCCATCGTATGAGAGGATGGAGGTATTTCCCACTATTTGAAATGGGTGTTCTAGGATGGAGTTATTATTATTCGAAGATTCTAAATTCAATTTAGCAAAGATGAGCCCTTCCGTAGAAGTGGACTCTGTGAATATTGCAGACAGCATCTCTGTAGCAGATGCTATCTGGCTTTAATGGATGCAGTTTAATTAAGCTGATCTCTGCTCCAGTATCAATCAAAAAGGTAAGTTTTGGAGCAGAGCATATATCAACAGGCAAAGAAAGCGTTAGTGAATTTTTATTAATTTGGACGGGGATACGAATTAATTTTTTGCTGTTTAATTTTTCGTCGATATTGTCTCGGGATTGCGATGAACTTGCGCCGTTGTTTCTATCTGCGAAGGATTGCCGAAAACGACCCCCCGCTGCATTCAGTTTCCCTGCCTGGATACCGATGAAGTTCGATTATTCCTCCTATTTGGAGAATGTGATCTTGCAGAGATATTGGCATTATTATATCTCGGCGGTGAAGTTCGATTTTCTCGGAATACTGGCTGCTGCCAGTTCCTGTTTTGTGGCTGTCTGTCAGCCGTCAGTATTTTTCATCTTTTGGAAATTATTTTGATTTCCTGGGCTGTCGTTAAAGCGATTATTATTCGCAGTTCTTTTCCTGCATTCCTCGATTGTATGTCCCATCCGATAACAATATCGACAAGATGGTACCTGTGACGGAGATGCGGCATTCTTAAAATCTGGAGGATGTTGTAATTGCAAGTTTAGCTTCGGAACTGCGTTGAAATTTTGGGTGGAGCGTTGTATCACTGGGCAGCTTGATGCAGCATGCCCCAGTCTATTGCATTTGAAGCAGCGAAGACTTGAATTTATTGCTTGCGCAAATGGGGTTTGATTCACCTTGTTATGTGCTTGGAAGCCGAGTTGTTTCTGCTCTAAGCGTGATGCATGTTCCAAGATGTGTGATTTTAATGCAGAAAATGATTTATCGGAATGCACTTTGGCTAAAGTCTGTAGTTGTAGATTGGATAATCCATCCTCTATAGCTCTCACTGCTTGACACTCATTATCTTTTAAAAGGGACTTTAAAAGAACTCTATCGCTTGTATATGAGTGTGATGCTTCATTTAATTTTGATAGACTTGTGTTAAGTCTCTGTAGAAAGTCTTTCACGCTTTCCCCTAATCTCTCTTTGGAATTATTTAATTGGGACTGTAGCACAGGGAGTGCTTTTCGCTTGCCGTCGTTGCTGTTGCGAATGGATAATCACAGCTTGAAATGAATTTGTGGAGATCTTTCAAATTTCCATTGTAATTGGGAATAAGTGACCTAGCTTCTGATAGGAAGGAGGTAGATTGGTCTCTAAAGGAGACATTAGTATAATTTTCCCTGAAATTAGTTGTATTATTTGTTACATTTTGGAATCGAGAGTCCAATTGCTCTTGCAGCGCAATTACAGTGTCTGAATATGACGTTTCCATATTTATATAGACATCTTTCGTGAAGTAATTGCTGCCTTTGTCCTTAGGGCCAGCATTTGAAATTATTTCACTATGAATTGTTTTGAAATCATCCCAATACCCACGGAGCGAATTTAGTTTTTGAGTTAAATATGCCTGGCTTTCAGTTGGTAGCGAATTAAGATTGATAGACTGGATAATATGTGATATTGTTTTTTGTCTATCCTCCTGTAGCCGAAATCGTATTATATTTTTTTGGTCTTGGTCTGCGTTGTCCTGATTATCTATCGATGCTGCTTTTTGTGAATTTTTGGGAGGTGCGATGTAAAATGGGTTGTCTGTGTTATCCTCATGAGTTGAAATTGATTTCAATCTGTCAGACAGTGTTGCTTTGATTAGGTTGTACCAATCGTCTGTCTTATCAGAGCATGATTGTTTAAAATATTCATGAGTTTCGTCGAAATCTTTATGTTTTCGGATAATGGACTCTGTTTCTTCAAAGTCTGTCCAGTACTCTTCTAATTTTTTGATCTTTTTGGAAACTAATTCTGGAGTTCTGTATTTTTTGTTCGTACTGTGGTATTCCTTTAATATTTTTCTGATTTCTTTGTTTTTTTGTATTTGTGACAAGCAAAGCTCATCGAAAGATTTGTTTTCTTCAGTCATGTCTGGGTCGAGTTATTTTGTGGGATGTAAAAATAGGGAAGAGACGAAAATAATAATCTGATACACAAATAAAAGACAAAAGCGATTGATTTCGGTTATATAAAGAAAAATTGTTGTTATTGTATATAATTAATATTGGAATGGAGTTGATTTAGTAATTTTAAATAAAGGTCTGTAACTGAATTAGTCAGATAGCAAGTTAAATTGAGTTTAGAGTTGGTTTTAATTTTTAACAACTTCTTATTTTCTTCCTCTTTTTTTCTATAATTTATTGTAATTTGCTCTATTTAAGTCACCTTATGTTGGATTTCCACATCTATATTTTCGCAATTATTGTGTTCATTTATTTGTTTATATATAAAAAAAATTAAATATGTTGATAACCGGAAAATGAGTAAATAGCCAGAAAGTGTAAATACGTGAATAACCGGAAAATATGAAAAAAAAAAACTAGGAAAACTGTAAATATTGAAACAACCAGGAGAAATGTAGATCACCATGAAATATGCACATAAATTATCTTTTGATTGTTCTTCCAATCAATATCTTTCCTCTGAACGATGGGCTGACAAAGCCGTATCGCAGGGGATCGATTATCGATTTTATTCGAAGTCCTCTGGCCAGCAAGCTCACGAAGTCTTACCGCATAGGTCGCTTCTAGGAAGACCGCAATCGTATTTAAAATTAATAAATTGAATTTAAGAAAAGGTAAAACAAAAACAAAAATTTGCAAAAACGTGAACAACAAACATTTTACACATCTTTCTTCTTTCCTCTTTTTCTTAAAAAAAACCAGTTGCGTAAATAATAAAAAAAGACCGCACCACAGTTTTATATGGGCGAATAAATTTGTAATGAAAATAATGTGTATATATATATATGAATTATAAATTTTGGAGAGAAAAGAAAAGAACAACAGCTTTTCACGGTACCTTTTACTTTATCCAATATATTTAGGTGTCGGATGTTATTGGCTGTAATCCCAAGTATGTTGTATTTATTGTTGAAATTGATGAAGTTATAGTCCGAAGTGTCCCTTTTGATGGTTGGTAAAGTTGGTGTAGAATGGTACGTCACACGTCCTGGGTGACGATTTCTTGTAGTCTTCCTTCTTTGTTCCGTCTTATTTGAGGCAGGGATGAAGCCTCGCTATATTCCCTCGTTGGAGCAGATTGGCTCTAAACTTTTTCTTCTATATATATATTTATTTTTCCTCTAAGCACCCCTTTTTTGGAGTACCCGGGCGTCTTTTTTTTGATATTTTTTATTATTACTTTTATTTATTATTATTATTATTTTTTTTCAGGAAAATTGTATTATTATAATTTTTTTCGTTTTTTTTTTAAAGCACTGATTTTAAAGAAAATACCGCTGCCACCAAAATGTTACGTATCGCTCGTGCTTCCTGATAAGTGTAGGGAGAAGCGATCGGTGAAAAATGATTAGGAATTTTTAAGTAAATTCATCAAACGCTTCTTATATTCTTTTTTTCTTTTTTATTAATTTAATTAATAAACAAACAACAGTTAATAATATTTTTTTTTTGGTATAAATGTCGTATAATAATAATTTTTTTAACAAAACTTCTTTTTTTTTTATATATTTCAACGTTAATATTTTTCTTGGTAAAAACATGTTATAATAATATTTATTTAACCAAACTTCTTTTTTTTGTATATATTTTTTCTAAAATGAACTTTGCTTTATAGTTTACACTGAACTTCGCGGGTTGTAATCTCGACGGGATGAAATAAACGACTCTCCGAAGTTTGGGCTTGCCGGCCCCAGGCATCCATGAGTTTTTAAGAGCTTTTTTCTTTTCTTTCTCACGACGATGAATAGATCGTACGTGAGAATATGCGAATTCTTTTATGTGCATTCAATTTGCACGACGAAAAATGATATCCGATTACACGGCATGTAGGTAGGTATACCGTGTGAGTGGAGTGCATTACTGATAACGAAATGCAATTTATGCTAAATTGCATTTTGTTGCAGTATGAAAATTCAACTTTAAATGCATTTGAAGTTTTAAATGACATTTTAAAATGAAATAAATTTTCATATTTAGGGTGATGCATCAATATATTGCATAGGGCAATATATTGATGTATTGACCTTATGGTTGTGATTCGGCTTATTGGGCACCTGAGTCACAACATCCCTCCCCTTGGGGAAAAGAAAGTTTTATTCTCTCGGAGAAGAAAACTTTCTTTCCTGGAAATAAATAAGCCATACGTATACATTATATGTATTATAAAATCACTTGAATATAGGTATACATAATTACATAAAACTATAGAAATAACGAAAAATACATTTTATACATTGAAGTATATATATACATATATGAAAAATTGAATTGCCTGTTTTCTTTTAAATAGAAGGAGATATATACCTATTTCTAGATTTTATTTTCTACAAAACTAATTAAGTTTTTATTTGGGATAGAGTTTTAACATTCTATGTATAATGATAAATAAAAAGGAAAGTAAACATGCTAAATAGACATTATTATAATCTTTTTTTTTCTTATATGATCTATACCTATACTTGATAGTTTTTAGAAAAAAAGTGTTTCTTAAATATTATACTGATTATTGTATTATAATTTAGCCACAACATTGACTTTTTTTTTTGAAGCAGAACAACCTCTCCTTTTAATTTAGATTTTGCCGAATTCTAGATGTGTCCGCCTTTCATGTAACATACTGAAAAACAAAAATTTTGTGTGCAGCCCTATGAAAAAGTTACCTGCTTTTACATACATATATGTTTCAAAAAATAATTTCCTATAATAACTGTTTAGATTTAAGGAAAACTTCAATGCATTTCGCGTAAAATTTAATGTAATTTAATTTTGTTTTATTTTGCCGGCATAACACGTTAGGGGACAATTCCCTACATTTTAGGGAATATTCCCTACATTTGAGGGACTATTTCCTACATTTTAGGGAAAAATACCTAAGCTTTGTGGCAACAATTGTGCAAATTTTTTAATGAGTGCCTTTCCTTTTATGGAGTTAATCCATTTGGCAAGGGGCCGGCTCTTAGTTGCAATTGGTAAATGTAAGAACACGGAAATTTGCAACAATGGAGGATAATCATCGTTTAAACTGCACTAGAATTCCTCTACCAGCATTAATTTAAATTTTTCTTGCAACGATGAGCCAGATGTCATTTTAATAAAATTTTCGTATTATTTTGCTGACAAGGTGGTGCATTGACTATAAATGGGTTTTTAATCCGCAATTCATTTTGATATATAACCTGCTGTCCATTTGGAAAATACTGATTAAATGGTCCACCCAAACCTTGAATGATTTCTGCGATAATTGTCTCTCGTATTTCAATCCTTTACTCTTCTGAAAAGCCTTTCACTGTTGCAATAAAGCTCGTTGGATCGCACATAAATTGCCCAAAGTTCTATATTTTTCTTAAAAAAGAATTTTCCGTGACCAGTAAATACATTTACTTGTTTATCCCAAAGGGTTAAATTAAGGTCATTGATCTTTTAAAGTATCCTCGGCCACACAAATCTGTGAAAAAGTGGTGGTAGTGGAGGTATTGGTAAAGGTTGCCTCTTATTTGCCTGTGTACTTGAATCTTTTGATTCTGAATGAATGGTATGAGAAACTGTGCGTTCTTTATTTGTTGCCGCCACTTCTGGTGGGTTAGCTAGGGGTTTCACTCTCGCCTTGTGTGCTTTGGTGATCTCTGATTGGAAGTTTTGGGAAATTTGTTTGACTTTGTTTATCGATATCTTTTCCTGGGTTGGAATATGAAGATCAGATTTGACTTCTTCTTTGCATTTGGTATTTAAGTTACCCGGAATTTCTACTTTACGTTGTAGAGGTGCCTCAGCATCTAACTGAGATTTTGGATTACTGACGATTACCACATTGGGTATTTCCACTATTCTTTTCTTTTTCTTGTTCTTTATAGTTTTACATAACTTCAGTATACCAATTATGCTGAGTAATAAATTACCAATGAACTCAGAGATACGGAGCTTATTTGAACCATTTGTGATTCAGTTCGCTCTTTTCTCTCTTTTTCCAGTGTTTTTATTTGTTCTTCTAATTGATCTAAAGAGTAAGAATTCTCATTCAGAATATGATTGGCATCTTCTGCTCTTATCATAATTATATGTTTCTTTACGGTGTTGTTAACATTTTGGATGAAGTTCTGAAGGGTTGCAGTTAGATTGGAGTTTATGGGGTGAGGGTATTCTGGTTGCGTGATTTTAATATCCTGATGATCTTCATCTTCGAAATATATCACCTATCACCCATTTGGAAAGGGCAAGGTTAATTCAATATTAGTATTCCATTGCCAAAGAGGTTGGAGCTATGGAGAGTTTTCCTGCAGGCAATCGTGATTTTTTGTGTTGTTTGAAATAAAAAGAGCCAGCAATTTCGTCTGGTTAATTTTATTAACAATTGTGGAGCTTGTGTTTGCGCTAGGTATTCGCAGTTACCTGTTTCGTTGTACGGATTGAATAGAAAGTTTATTGGACATTCGCTCACTTAATGCCCTTGAAGAATTGGGTTTAGTAGTGGTCCAATGTAAGTGCTTTCATTTAGGCTAATCGAAAGTTTTTTGTACACTCGAAACTCGGATTGCTTGAACATTACGAATTTTTGTGTTGGTATATGACTTGCAATGTACTGTGTCTTATATCCAGAACTAGATGGTGATTATTGGGAGTTTGGAAGGGGAGTAAATGGATCTGTTGAAGTTTAAAAGGTGGCATATTAAGAATTGGGAATGTAATTCTAATTACTAAAAGCTCATTTATCATTCGAGATTTTATCTCCAGCGTTTGGGTTAGGAGATCCAGATCTTGAAATCTGTTGGTTTCTTTCGGGTGAGCTTTGTAATAGGTTTCTTATAAAGTAGATGGGGGTATTAATAGGGGATGCACTTGGTTGTTTTTTAGAGAGGTTAATATTTGTATAAACGTCTGTTGTCTTAATTCTATGTCTAATACCTGTAAACTAATTGTAGCTATCACCTCTTGAATACGCTGTCGCGTGCTTACTTCTCCATTGACCATGTCAAGCAGATCATTCACGGTTTTTGTTAATTCCTTTTGGTTGGTCTCTAGTTGATTAATAGGTTTCCTCATTTTCTCGAATGAGGATTTTGAACAGGGTTATTTGATTTTTTGCTAACTCTAGGAGCATCTGTGTATCTGTTTCCAAACTTGCAATCTTACTATATATTTGTTTCTCATTCTTTGCATCCATTGTTCTAAAAAGATAGTGTAGGCCACTACTTATTCCATCATCAGACTACGTATGTATGCGTTTTGTTCTGTACATGCGCTAGTGGTGGCGTTATGTACCTCGCACACTGACTTATAACAATGGACTGAGCGTATTGTCATTTTCCTATAGGAAAGCATGGCACAAGTTTTATAGTTCTCTCTTTCGCCCTATGGCAGAGTTGGAGCTACCAACACAAAATATTGCATTCTGGAACGTTTGCTCATGCCATTTGATGTGTTTATGTTGGCTACAGTTATAATCACCTCAGAAGGAATAAGGTAAAGATAGTGTTTACCATGCTCCGTCTCTCTTGCCCATAAGCAGGATTCAGTTAAGAATAACTTTTGAAAATTAAAGTCGAAATGAGTTTAATTCCTTATAAGCGATTAAAATATCACTTGGGCACAAGAAAATATATTTTTTTAATTTAATTCGATTTTCGGATGTAAGATTTCATCTTATTGGTTGAGTTTTACATGTTTTTTATGTAATCGTTTTAAAAGGTGCTCTATCGGTGATATACAGAAACAGAATATTTTTTGTGCCACATGAAATAGCAAATCGCTCAGTCCATTGTTATAAGTCAGTGACCTCGCATAGTCAATTTATGAGAAACCCGGTATGTTCTATCAATGTTGTTTCTGCTTCTAAATCGCTATTGTTTATTTGTGTGAACAGATTCCACGTATCGTGAAATATCAACAGCTTTCCAAGTTCTTTGAACATTATTCCCGTGTTGTTCAGGTTCTGGATCTCGTGGGCGTCCGCCGCGGTGCTCCCCGTTGTTGCACAAAAAATTGATATATATATTATTGATTTTGTAAGTGTTTTTTTTTTAATTGAATATGTTATCGGGGTCACACTAATTCGGGCAAGCTCATTCCTCACTTGTAAGTGCAATGGTGTCATGACTTGCAATTTCGTTTATTCTTACAATTTTGTTCTGACTTATATTTTGTGTTGAAATGATTGGCTTCTGAAATTATTTGGTTGACTGGAATTATACCGTGATTTACTAGATAAGCGGTTTTTATGTATAAATATCGTGTAACATGATTCAGTGTCGTGCATTATTGTTGTGTAATTTCTACGAGTGGTGTTTGTTTTAATTTCTTCTGTAGTCATGTCTCAGAAAATCAGTGAAGCGTTTCACAAGTTAATGGCTAAGGCCCTATCGATTACCTGCCCTGAGAGGGATGTGGAAAATTTAACGTTATATCCAGTGGACAGGCCGATTGAGCCCTACGTCCCAAAAGCTTTACCGGGGACTTCACAAATAGCACTGGAATATATTCCCGGTCCGAGAAGACTGACGCTCGAGGAATACCGGTTAAGAGTGGGAACGAACGGCGACAACCAGCGTGATGATGTACAAAAACCTAAAGCGACTAGAGGAGGCAAGCGTGCTCGGTTAGACCGGGATTTGCATTATTTCAGGCTGAGAGCTAGCCTAGCCATAACATCGGAGGAGCGTGTAAAATATGAAGGACTGGCCAAGGATAAATTGAAAGCGATCAATGCATTAAAGAAGAAGAAAATAATGAAAAAAAAATAATTAATAAAATAAAAGAAATTATTGCACAAAACATCTTGTTATTCTTTGCTGCGTTTTTTTTTTATTTCAGGGGAATCGTTTAAAGACGAAAAGTGATGGGAACCGTTTGTTTGGATATTAGTAGCATTTTTTAGGAGTAATGCTGATGTAATAGTCGTGCCATGACTGGGGAATTATATGTTTTATTCTAGACTTTTATTCATAGAAGGTTTCTAATCTATTATTGGATTATTATTGGATTTCTGAATTCACTGAATTGCGAACTTTAATCACCTGATATGGTATGTTGAGGTGGAATATATTCTCTTCTCTTTCTTTAAAAGGTTAACTATTATTCGTGGAATGGTTTTAACCTCTCGTTATGTACTGTTACTCTTCGTCTGTCGATTTGAATAATAGATTAACACGAGTGAAAACTTTTATCACTAGATATGGACCTAGCCATTTCTGGGACAACTTGTGTTTCTTAGCTTGATTCTTCAATAATACTTTATCACCTGGTTGGAAAGTTACTGGTCTTGAGTATTTATCGTAGTGTAGTTTTGACTTTTCCTTAGCGTTAAGTAAATTTTTTCGGGCGATAGCGTAGGTTTTCTGTAATTTGTACCTAAGAATATGGTAGTAACTTTCGTGATTGTACATTGGCTCTGGCTCTCTTCTTAGATTTGAAGGTACATCCGCTGTAAATCCAAACAGACCGTCCATTGGAGTGAGCTTAGTGCCTTCATGCGGACTATTATTATACACAAAAGCCGCAGTTCTCAGGAATCGATCCCAAGCCTTTGGATTTTCGGATACAATAGCTCTTAAATACTCTACTAGTGGTCTGTGAGTTCGTTCAAGTGCACCGTTGGATTGTGGATGATAAGCGGATGTTTGCAGTTTTTTAATTTTTAAGAGCTTACAAACTCGTTTAAAGAGATCGCTTAAGATGTTGGAGCCTTGATCAGTTACTACCTTTTTAGGAATGCGGTAACGAGTAATTATCTCGTCGAAAAATATTCCTGCTACCGTTTCTGCTTCGCCATTCGGCATGGCGTAACAATCTACGAATTTCGTAAGATTGTCTTGAAAAGTCAAAATATATTTGTTTCCTGAGTGCGTTTCCTCAAGAGGACCTACGATGTCCAGATATATTTTTTAGAATGGCATTAGGTATCCGTTATAACCATTGGCATACAATACTCTGGGTTAGCCTTCATTTTCTGGCATTTAGTACATTTGCGGACATGTTTTCTAACCGAGCTGAGCATGTTTTTCCACTTATACTTCCTTTGTATTCTTTTATAGGTTTTGACTACACCTTGGTGACCACCGAATGCAGAATCATGGTAGTCCTTTAAAATTGTTTCGATTTCCTCCGGGTCCCTGATAGTTTCCGCCAATTTAACCTGGGAATCTATAAGAATATTTTTTGTAGGGGATTTGCTGTGTTCAGATGCAACGTTTTCAAATTGGCTGTTCTCAGTTGAGCCAATTTCAACTGAGTCTTTTATGGAGCTCTGCCAATTCTTTTGAATTTTATGGGGAGTTTTCTGAACTATGCCTTCCATGTCTGTCTCCCTTGCTTGAGCTCTTGTCACTACATGACAATGTGCTTGTTTAAGTTTTGAAGGTGGCGGAGAACTTAACTCATTTTCGTCTATATCGGAATCGGCTCGGTGATGTACCTGAGCTTCCACAATGAACGAATTGGGATTTGCCTGGTTTATCTGGGTAGGTATTCGACTAAGCGCGTCTGCATTAGTATTATATTTTCCAGGCTTATATTCAATTTTGTAGTCAAATTCCGAGAGTTTATGATGAAACCTGACTAATCTCGATGTTGAGTCTTTCACATTGAATACGCCTTTAAGGGGCTTGTGATCTATGAAGACCGTGAAATTTCTGCCCTTCAAATAACACTGAAGTTCCTGGCCCATACAATAGCGAGTAACTCTTTTTCTATTGTGGAGTATTTTTGTTCCGCCTTATTTAAATTTCTACTTGCATATGCTATTGGCTTGTCTTCGCCTATTTTCCTTGGGATAAGACAGCTCCCAATGCCGCGTTGCTAGCATCTGTTGTCAAATTAAATGGTTTAGTAAAATCAGGATATGTAAGAAGGGGAGGATTTACAAGCGACCTTTTAATTTCGTCGAAAGAGTCTTGGTACTTTTGCGTCCAAGTAAATTTAACATCTTTGCGTAAAAGATTTGTTAGGGGTCTGACTATTTTTGAAAAGTTCGAATGAACTTGCGGTAGTAGCTAGCCAACCCAAGGAACGATTGGGTTTGTCTAACGGTCCGTGGTTGAGGAAAGTCTTGGACACAACTTGTTTTGTTGGGATCTGGAAGTGCTCCTTCGTTTGAACATTTGTGTCCAAGATAAATCACTTATCTGCGAAGGAACTGGCACTTTTCGGGTTGTAATTTAAGGTTATGGGCTCTAAGTCTGTCGAATACCTTAGTCAATTTCTCGTTCTGATCTTGCAAATGTGTTCCATGTATTACAATATCATCGAGATAGACAAAGCATTCTAAGCCGTGGAGACTCGTTAGAATGTAATTCATTAAACGCTGGAAGGTCGCAGGCGCGCCTTTCAGCCCAAATGGCATTCTCTTGAATTCATAGTGCCCATATGCGGTACTGAACGCAGTTTTTGGTCTATCCCTTGGATCAACAAGTACTTGATGATATCCGCTTGCAAAGTCAAGCGTAGTGAAATATCGCGAATGCCCAAGTTGATCCAGTATATCTTCTATCCTAGGTAATGGAAAAGCATCTCCTATAGATTTCTCGTTAATTTTACGGAAATCTACTACTACTCGAAAGCGTTTATTGCCGTCAGGTCCAGCTTTCTTCGGGACTACAAGCAACGGAGAGTTCCACGGGCTTTTACTTAGTTGAATTATGTCATTTTCCAACATTTCTTTGATTTGTTTATTTATGACTGCCCGATGCGTTTCTGGGATTCTACACAGTTTTTGATTTATGGGGGTTGGTTTTGTACTATGGGTATAGTATGTTTTATTGTATTTGTGCACGTTAGTTTGTCTCCCTTTAGGTAGAAAAGGTCATTGTATTTATAGCATAGCTCGAGAATTGAATTTTCATCTTCTTGATTTAGATATCTATCCAACAGTAATTCTTTACGTAAAGCCACTAGCCTATCTTGACTGTAATTTGAAATGTGGTTTACGTTTATTGAATGTGGATTGTAGTTGAAATTCTTCGTATTTAGTTTGAAGTTATTGGGCTTTTTGCTATGTGCATGAGGGAAAGGTGGTCCACCTTCTTTCTGAGAACTTTGGGAATTTATTTCAACCAAAGGTAACTGGAGAGATATTATATTGAATATGCGTTTGTCTTCTGCACGTGGGAAAGGATGATCATCTTCTTTCTGAGAACGTTGGGAATTAATTTCGTCCAAAGTTGAATAGAGAGATTTTATATTGAATACGTGTTTGTCTTGTGCACGTGGGAAAGGAAGAGCACCTTCTTTCTGGGAACCTTGGCAATTTATTTCGTCGAAAGGTAACTGGATAGACCTAATGTTATAATGATTAACTGGAACTAGAGTAAGTTTTAATCTACTTAGGAATACGGGTTCTGTGTTTACGCTCAGAACAGATAACTGTATGAAATTTCTATGACGACTAACTGGGCAATTTGCGACAAATACTCCGTCTTGAATCTCCTGAGACAAACAGATCATTTCCTGGTCCATTTGTAATGGTATGCTCAGTATGATTTGAGATCGAGGGGGTATTCTATTAGATCGCTGAAGTTCTACTTCATATTGCCTACCTTCATGTTCATTCAAAGTACTTGAAATGTCTTCCATTGGAAATAAGGAATTTTTGTTCTTGGGTGGCCGTGGAACGGTAGTAGATTCAGATTCCTCCACTATTTGATCCTTTGGTATATCCTCTCCATCTTCTTTGGATGTTTCGAGAGGTACCGTGAATTCGATAGGGTTGGTAGGTTTCCTCGCACTGAAGGAAACCGGAGTAATCTGTTAGGCCCTTCAATATTGCAATTCCTTGCAAGAAAATCGTTACCTAATAGCCCATCGTGCGAGATTTGGGCGTTATCTTCTACAACCTGTAGATTGCACGGGATACTGCGGCTTAATAAAAAATTGCCTTGGCAGTTACCCAATGTTTCTCCTTCTCCAAATGGAGTTTTCAGAGTGAGTTGTTGCCCTTTTTCTATCCGTTCCGGCGAATCTAGTGCTTCCTGTTTTATAAATCTTACTTCAGCTCCCGTGTCGACTGTCAGCCGAACGGCTGTGTTTTTGCTTTAATCCAGTGGTAAGTCTACCACTGGTACATTTTCTTTAGTTTGTTGTTTTGTTTTTTGAGAAGACCCTGAAGTAATTTGCACAGTTCTATTTAATGTCGAGCCGGGGATTTTCGGTCGACAGTGTGTCGTTTCCCGAATGTGTTGCCTCCCATTGTTGTTTCTGCTGGTAAGTGGACACCGTATGGCTTCTTCGGCCACAAAAATCGCACATATTCTGTATGTGATTTACTCGTTGTTCCCGATTTGTAGAGAACCACCGAGCATTGTTGCTAGTGTTTGCATGTTCGGGTGGCGCCATGGAATTTTGCTTGCAATGTTGGGCATCATGGCCCTTTATTCTGCAGGTTACACAGAAAGGAGTATTTTTCCGTTTAAAACATTCATCTTACGTGTGTCTCTTGTAGTTGCAGTAGCTGCAGGTGATTTCATTCAAAAGTACCTTTGGTTTGTCTTACTTTCTTTCCTCCCGCTGGTTAGAAGAGTTCTGATATGGAGGTGGACTTCCTGATGGTTTTCGGGTGATACTAGTTTGATTGGAGTGCCAATTAGTTGTTGGATTTCCCTCAGTGTTAAAAGACACTGATGGCACCTTTGGAGGCTCCTGTATAATAGGTATATTGTACTCCGTTTTTATATTGGGTTTGCTCATCTCATTGGTGGAAGGGTAAGGAGCAACACTCTCGTGAATAGGGAGATTACAAGCATTAGCATAATTTGTAGGATTATGCCTTAAAAAGTTGTCCATTGGAAAATAGTTTGTGGTATGTGGAATGTAATTAGTGGGTTGTGGGATATGAACGAGAAAAAGAAATTATTCCACAAAACATCTTGTTATTCTTCGCTGCGTTTTTTTTTATTTCAGGGGAATCGTTTAAAAACGAAAAGTGATGGGAACCGTTTGTGTTGGATATTAATAGCATTTTTTGGGAGTAATGCTGATGTAATAGTCGTGCCATGACTGGGGAATTATATGTTTTAGTCTAGACTTTTATTCATAGAAGGTTTCTAATCTATTATTGGATTATTATTGGATTTCAGAATTCACTGAATTGCGAACTTTAATCACCTGATATGGTATGTTGAGGTGGAATGTATTCTCTTCTCTTTCTTTAAAAGGTTAACTATTATTCGTGGAATGGTTTTAACCTGTTGTTATGTACTGTTACTCTTCGTCTGCCGATTTGAATAATAGTATTAACAGGAGTGAAAACTAGATATGGACCTAGCCATTTCTGGGACAACTTGTGTTTCTTAGCTTGATTCTTCAATAATACTTTATCACCTGGTTGGAAAGTTACTGGTCTTGACTATTTATCGTAGTGTAGTTTTGACTTTTCCTTAGCGTTAAGTAAATTTTTTCGGGCGATAGCGTAGGTTTTCTGTAATTTGTACCTAAGAATATGGTAGTAACTTTCGTGATTGTACATTGGCTCTGGCTCACTTCTTAGATTTGAAGGTACATCCGCTGTAAATCCAAAGAGACCGTCCATTGGAGTGAGCTTAGTGCCTTCATGCGGACTATTATGATACACAAAAGCCGCAGTTCTCAGGAATCGATCCCAAGCCTTTGGATTATCGGATACAATTGCTCTTAAATACTCTACTAGTGGTCTGTGAGTTCGTTCAAGTGCACCGTTGGGTTGTGGATGATAAGCGGATGTTTGCAGTTTTTTAATTTTTAAGAACTTACAAACTCGTTTGAAGAGATCGCTTAAGAAGTTGGAGCCTTGATCAGTTACTACCTTTTTAGGAATGCGGTAGCGAGTAATTGTCTCGTCGAAAAATATTCCTGCTACCGTTTCTGCTTCGCCATTCGGCATGGCGTAACAATCTACGAATTTCGTAAGATTGTCTTGAAAAGTCAAAATATATTTGTTTCCTGAGTGCGTTTCCTCAAGAGGACCTACGATGTCCAGATATATTTTTTAGAATGGCATTAGGTATCCGTTATAACCATTGGCATACAATACTCTGGGTTAGCCTTCATTTTCTGGCATTTAGTACATTTGCGGACATGTTTTCTAACCGAGCTGAGCATGTTTTTCCACTTATACTTCCTTTGTATTCTTTTATAGGTTCTGACTACACCTTGGTGACCACCGAATGCAGAATCATGGTAGTCCTTTAAAATTGTTTCGATTTCCTCCGGGTCCCTGATAGTTTCCGCCAATTTAACCTGGGAATCTATAAGATTATTTTTTGTAGGGGATTTGCTGTGTTCGGATGCAGCGTTTTCAAATTGGCTGTTCTCAGTTGAGCCAATTTCAACTGAGTCTTTTATGGAGTTCTGAGAATTCTTTTGAATTTTATGGGGAGTTTTCTGAACTATGCCTTCCATTTCTGTCTCCTTTGCTTGAGCACTTGTCACCACATGACAATGTGCTTGTTTAAATTTTGAAGGTGGCGGAGAACTTAACTCATTTTCGTCTATATCGGAATCGGCTCGGTGATGTACCTGAGCTTACACAATGAACGAATTGGGATTTGCCTGGTTTATCTGGGTAGGTATTCGACTAAGCGCGTCTGCATTAGTATTATATTTTCCAGGCTTATATTCAATTTTGTAGTCAAATTCCGAGAGTTTATGATGAAACCTGACTAATCTCGATGTTGAGTCTTTCACATTGAATACGCCTTTAAGAGGCTTGTGATCTGTGTAGACCGTGAAATTTCTGCCCTGCAAATAATACCTGAAGTTCCTGGCGGCCCATACAATAGCGAGTAACTCTTTTTCTATTGTGGAGTATTTTTGTTCCGCCTTATTTAAATTTCTACTTGCATATGCTATTGGCTTGTCTTCGCCTATTTCCCTTGGGATAAGACAGCTCCCAATGCCGGGTTGCTAGCATCTGTTGTCAAATTAAATGGTTTAGTAAAATCAGGATATGTGAGAAGGGGAGGATTTACAAGCGACCTTTTAATTTCGTCGAAAGAGTCTTGGAACTTTTGCGTCCAAGTAAATTTAACATCTTTGCGTAAGAGATTTGTTAGGGGTCTGACTATTTTGAAAATTTGGAATGAACTTGCGGTAGTAGTTAGCCAACCCAAGGAACGATTGGGTTTGTCTAACGGTTCGTGGTTGAGGAAAGCCTTGGACACAACTTGTTTTGTTGGGATCTGGAAGTGCTCCTTCGTTTGAACATTTGTGTCCAAGATAAATCACTTCTCTGCGAAGGAACTGGCACTTTTCGGGTTGTAATTTAAGGTTATGGGCTCTAAGTCTGTCGAATACCTTAGTCAATTTCTCGTTCTGATCTTGCAAATGTGTTCCATGTATTACAATATCATCGAGATAGACAAAGCATTCTAAGCCGTGGAGACTCGTTAGAATGTAATTCATTAAACGCTGGAAGGTCGCAGGCGCGCCTTTCAGCCCAAATGGCATTCTCTTGAATTCATAGTGCCCATATGCGGTACTGAACGCAGTTTTTGGTCTATCCCTTGGATCAACAAGTACTTGATGATATCCGCTTGCAAAGTCAAGCGTAGTGAAATATCGCGAATGCCCAAGTTGATCCAGTATATCTTCTATCCTAGGTAATGGAAAAGCATCTCCTATAGATTTCTCGTTAATTTTACGGAAATCTACTACTACTCGCCAGCGTTTATTGCCGTCAGGTCCAGCTTTCTTCGGGACTACAAGCAACGGAGAGTTCCACGGGCTTTTACTTAGTTGAATTATGTCATTTTCCAACATTTCTTTGATTTGTTTATTTATGACTGCCCGATGCGTTTCTGGGAGTCTACACAGTTTTTGATTTATGGGGGTTGGTTTTGTACTATGGGTATAGTATGTTTTATTGTATTTGTGCACGTTAGTTTGTCTCCCTTTAGGTAGAAAAGGTCATTGTATTTATAGCATAGCTCGAGAATTGAATTTTCTTCTTCTTGATTTAGATATCTATCCAACAGTAATTCTTTACGTAAAGCCACTAGCCTATCTTGACTGTAATTTGAAATGTGGTTTACGTTTATTGAATGTGGATTGTAGTTGAAATTCTTCGTATTTAGTTTGAAGTTATTGGGCTTTTTGCTATGTGCATGAGGGAAAGGTGGTCCACCTTCTTTCTGAGAACTTTGGGAATTTATTTCAACCAAAGGTAACTGGAGAGATTTTATATTGAATATGCTTTTGTCTTGTGCACGTGGGAAAGGAAGATCATCTTCTTTCTGAGAACGTTGGGAATTAATTCCGTCCAAAGTTGAATAGAGAGATTTTATATTGAATACGTTTTTGTATTGTGCACGTGGGAAATGAAGATCACCTTATTTCTGAGAACGTTGGGAATTTATTTCGTCGAAAGGTAACTGGAAAGACATAATGTTATAATGATTAACTGGAACTAGAGTAAGTTTTAATCTACTTAGGAATACGTGTTCTGTGTTTACGTTCAGAACAGATAACGGTATGAAATTTCTATGAGGACTAACTGGGCAATTTGCGACAAATACTCCGTCTTGAATCGCCTGAGACAAACAGATCATTTCCTGGTCCATTTGTAATGGTATGCTCAGTATGATTTGAGATGGGTATTCTATTAGATCGCTGAAGTTCTACTTAATATTGCCTACCTTCATGTTCATTCAAAGTACTTGAAACGTCTTCTATTGGAAATAAGGAATTTTTGTTCTTGGGTGCCCGTGGAACGGTAGTAGATTCAGATTCCTCCACTATTTGATCCTCTGGTATATCCTCTCCATCTTCTTTGGATGTTTCGAGAGGTACCGTGAATTCGATAGGGTTGGTAGGTTTCCTCGCACTGAAGGAAACCGGAGTAATCTGTTAGGCCCTTCAATATTGCAATTTCTTGCAAGTAAATCGTTACCTAATAACCCATCGTGCGAGATTTGGGCGTTATCTTCTACAACCTGTAGATTGTACGGGATACTGCGGCTTAATAAAAAATTGCCTTGGCTGTTACCCAATGTTTCTCCTTCTCCAAATGGAGTTTTCAGAGTGACTTTTTGCCCTTTTCTATCCGTTCCGGCGATTCTAGTGCTTCCTGTTTTATAAGGCTCCAGTGTCTACTATCAGCCGAACGGCTGTGTTTTTGCTTATATCCAGTGGTAAGTCTACCACTGGTACATTTTCTCTTGTTTGTTGCTTTGTGTTTTGAGAAGACCCTGAAGTAATTTGAACAGTTCTATTTAATGTGGAGCCGGGGATTTTTCGTTCGACAGTGTGCCGTTTCCCGAATGTGTTGCCTCCCGTTGTTCTTTCTGCTGGCAAGTGGACACCGTATGGCTTCTTCGGTCACAAAAATCGCACATATTCTGTATGTGATTTACTCGTTGTTCCCGATTTGTAGAGAACCACCGAGCATTGTTGCTAGTGTTTGCATGTTCGGGTGGCGCCATATAATTTTGCTTGCAATGTTGGGCATCATGGCCCTTTATTCTGCAGTTTACACAGAAAGGAGTATTTTTCCGTTTTAAACATTCATCATACGTGTGTCCCTTGTAGTTGCAGTAGCTGCAGGTGATTTCATTCAAAAGTACCTTTGGTTTGTCGTACTTTCTTTCCTCCCGCTGGTTAGAAGAGTTCTGATATGGAGGTGGACTTCCTGATGGTTTTCGGGTGATACTAGTTTGATTGGAGTGCCAATTAGTTGTTGGATTTCCCTCAGTGTTAAAAGACACTGATGGCACCTTTGGAGGCTCCTGTATAATAGGTATATTGTACTCCGTTTTTATATTGGTTTTGCTCATCTCATTGGTGAATAGGGAGATTACAAGCATTAGCATAATTTGTAGGATTATGCCCTAAAAAGTTGTCCATTGGAAAATAGTTTGTGGTATGTGGAATGTAATTAGTGGGTTGTTGGATATGAACGAGTCCTTGTTGCAATCTTTACATATCAAGTGCCCTACTGAATCTTCATTCAAGGTAAGTAGATATGCACATAGATACGGATTAGTTGCACCACTCTTGACTGAAGCCATAGCAAAATCCTCTATTTGTCGTTTCACCACGTTAAAGTTTTCAGCACCCTATTTGTTATGTGCTGCTTCTTTACATTGTAATAATAGGCCTTTTAGCCTAGAAGTGAATGAGTTAAACGACTCATGTGGGTATTGTCGACAAGTAATTAGTCTGTTTATCAGCTCATGGTATATCTCACGAGGTAAGTAATTACGATAAACCAATTTTTCATCTTCTTCAAATGTTGTGAGTGAGTTTGTAGCGATTAGCTGGTATGCATTTCCTCTCAACATAGTGGGGAAAATTTGCATAAAAGCTACTTTTTCTTTCGCTTCTAGACATTGCTGTACTTGCTTACAACAGCCTCTAAAAGTTTGTAATTCTTTGAGGATGTGGGGGCTAAATTCCCCAGAGAATAAGGGCACCATTTGTGCTGTTAGTTTAACCACCTTTTCATAATTTACTGACATTTTATTTATTTTGTTTGGCTGGTCTGTCTGGATAATATCTGGCGTGCCTGGTTCTGAATCAGGCGTGATTAAATCTGTTATTAAACCGTTTAAGTTATTGTTTCTTACGAGGGAGTTAAGCAAACCACGCCTTTTGAAACGTTTGCTTGAACGATGCTCGCGATACCAGTTTATGGATGGTATACTTTGGGGGGAATTTTGCTCTACTATTGGGTTATCTGAAGGGCTCCCTGGAGGGCTAGTGTTATCAAATGACAATGAACTTATTGCCGTCGCAAAATTGGAGCATGAAGAGCTTCGGTCAGGTTTAGGCATGAAAGCCAACACTTTGAGTTTCCATGAATAAGTGTGAGAAAGAGCAGTAGGGAAGAAAAGGGAATAAGTAGTTTAGCGACTTTTGTTTTAAAAACATAGAAATTTGCATTAACGAGTGAGAGCTGTCCTGTTTTATCACTAATAGTCAATTAAAGCTATTTAGCTTGAAATGAAAAGAAGGCGAGAAGAATCAACGAATTTGTTTTTAAAATGCCTTAGATATAGTATAATATATCTTCAACACTGTTTAAAGTGATTTCGTTAATAATTGTTTGCCTCTTTTTAACATTTTTTTATGGAAACTTACTTAAATTTTTTTCTTTTTTCCTCTATTGTAGCGTCAGCTTGGATTAGCCGAATATACATATTTTTTTTCGATTATTTTGTCCAGGGAAGTCGTACTGCAATTTGGGGCTTCTTCCGTGTGTTGGCTGGGTTAGAACCGCCCTATCGTGGTATTTCTGAGGTCAAATTCAACAGTTAGATCTTTGTATGCACTCGTAGGTTCGAGGATCAAGGCTTTTCAAGTATTTCTAGGTTCAACTAACTTCCTTGATCCTACCGGCTGCGCCAATTTGTTACTGTTTCTTTGCGAGGAAACTTGTTTTGAGTTTATGAAGTACTTGCTATCAAACTATAGCCAAGTACTCTCATACAAGCACCTTATTTGTTGATCTGACTGTTAGAAATAGCTTACTCGCTCTTGTTTATGACGATAAGTTGGTTGTAGGTACGTTGATGGATCGGAGTAGCTAATGTAGCTTTGCTCCTAAGTTTAGTGTAATGGAGTAGCTAATGTAGCTTTGTTCCTAGTGAGGTGTAGTGGAGTAGCTGAACAGCTTTGCTCCTAGTAAAAACAACTTGGTGTGTTATCTGTGAGTTACTATTGCAACTGATCTTTTAATTAAAAACGTTATAATATTTATACTAAAATTTAACCTTAACTGCTACGGAAGTAAAGCTAAAACTCTTAGACTCACAGCGCTCGCCGTATACATATATGTATAAATTGCACCTTGCTCAACATCTACAGCTGGCCATTATCATCCATCGTTTTTCATCCATAAATATTATTTTCGTTAAACGTTTGTACTTTGTTTCTATACGTACATACGTAAATATAAATTTTGCTAAATGCTTGCAGCTGGTCATTACTACTTCATGTCATTCATCGTGAATCATCAATTTGGTCGCGTACATACATACATTTGTTTTACCTCCGGCGCAAGGTCGTCATATTACAACGTGGGATTTCTTGCGCGCAGGGGTATTACCTCACTTTCTTTTTCCACTTGTTTTATATGCGGAAATACATATGTATGTACATATTTTCTTTTGACAAGAATTAATGTAGATATGATAGACCATCTAATGGATATATTATGTACGTATGTATGTACGTAATCTCTTTTAGTAAGGGCTGTACGTAACAATAGAATTTATGCCGTTTAAGATAGTGACTGATCATGCGAGCTTGAAATGGCTGATGTCTCAAAAGCACCTCAGCGTTAGACTTCCTCGGTGGAGTTTGAAGCTTCAGGGTTTCAACTTCACTATTGAGCACCGAAAAGGAAGCCTGAATGTCGTCCCTGATGCGCTGTCAAACAATTATTGCGACGGCCTGTCCACAAACGAAGATCCTGGCCTGAAAGTTCACCTTAGTTCGCCATATTTCAACTCGTTGGAATATGAGGAACTGAGGCATAAAGTTAAAACGACTTCTGGCAAACTACCAGATCTTTGCGTGAGGGATGGCTCCGTGTACATTCGGACTGTTCCGAGAACAGGCGATCCGATTCAGGAAGAAGAAGCTTGGAAGCTTTGGATTCCACGAGGGCTTGTCTCCGACGTTATTTCAAGAGCGCATGATCGGCCACTAACTTCTCACGATGTCAGAAACTACGTAGGCGCCTGTGACGTGTGCAAAGAGATCAAAGCCCCCAATACCATTCTTAGATCACCTATGGGAGTCCAGTCTGCGACAGAAAGACCCTGGTAAAAGTTGTACATCGATTTCCTGGGTCCATATCCTCGGTCAGTCAAAGGAAATGTCTGCATCTTAATAGTTCTTGACCACTTTTCAAAGTTCCCGATTCTCAAACCTATGAGAAAAGTATCTACACTCAATGTGTGCCAGTTCATCGAAACGCCTCTGACAATGGAGTCCAGTTTTGCTCGGTTCAGTTCACCAGATTACTGGACAAATATGGGGTGAAGCACTTGCTAACGGCAGTTTACTTGCCGCAAGCAAAAGCCTCAGAGCGAAAAAACAGGTCTCTATTGTCAGGGATTAGAGCATACATCCGGAAGGAACCTATGAAGTGGGATGAGAAGCTGAGCCAGATAGCTAGTTCCCTCAGGAGCTCTTTCCACCAAGCAACTGGTTTGTGTCACTATCGAACACTTTTCGCACAGTAAATGATTGAACATGGCAGCTCCTATTCCATCTTGAGGAGCTTTGGGACCCTCAATGAGCTTCTGAGAGTAGATGCTGAAGACAAAATTGAGATTGATCCGTGCGAGAGTGCAGGAAAACATACACCATGCGAACAGGGTTCGAATGCCTATAATCTTAGGGTGAAGCCTGTTAGTTGCAAAGTGGGTCAAGAGGTAATCAGACGGAATTTTGCCCAAAGCAACTTCCAACAGCAGACTAGTGCTAAACTAGGACGAAAATTTTTTAAGTGTCGGGTTAAAGCCAAGAAAGGAAACTCCTTATACGAGCTTGAGGATCTCCAGGGGAAACTGTTAGGAGTCTATCACGCCAAAGACATCAGGCAGTGATATCCATTCTAGAAGCGTCATCTATCTACTGCCACATTTATTCCTGGTAACCCTAAGAAGGCATCCAGCCAGCTTCACTGGTAAGCTATAGGATATCGCGAAGCCCTCCTATTGCACCGTTAATGGTGGGTGATATACCTGTTCGAATTCCACCTCGTCGACACACCTCTACCTCTTATGAGTAGATAAACATTGTATAGTCCCATCCGGATCGGCCTCATAAGGAGGCTTTTTCTTTGCCTGTCCGTCTACAACGTTTCGTTAATCGGCAACCGTCGGACATAGTAGTACCAAATCTAGATCCTGGTAGCCCTAAGAAGGCATCCAGCCAGCTTCACTGGTAAACTATAGGATATCGCGAAGCCCTCATATTGCCCCGTCAATGGTGGGTGATATACCTGTTGGAATTCAACCCTGTATACGGTCTTTATCAATCTAAGGCATAAAATCGGCAACGTAACTACTTCGACGACGCCTTGGAGACACACCCTTGAACAATCGCCGGTCGGAGATCAGAGTGAGATGTCGTGCCGGGAAAGCTTAGCGATCAGTTGTTTGGGGAGAGGCATCGACCGGCTGGATTTTTTAGGTTACCAGTTTGTCAACGTACCTTTGGTTTCGAACACGGAAAAAGATGTCGAGGTCTGATCGAAGACTGACGGGACTTCAAGGATGTGTCCTCGATGCGTCATCGGTCAAGTGGGACCAACAGTCGTAGTCGAGTACGAGCAATGAGTTATGCTTTCATTGGGTCGTGGGGGTCACACATTGGGCGCCCACAGCAATGAGGCCTATGTTTAAAACCGGCTAGCTCAGTCGACCATTTTCCAGAGTCGTCTAGACTACTCTGCCCTGTTATGGTCGTAGCAAACTGCAGGCAGCAATATGCTACCCGGCGGCTAGCAGCAGCACCTAGCGAGCACACGACAAACGTGCGGTTGCCGAGACTCGACGACACGTTTCAAGTCTGACGGGGACGAGTGCCGACAAAAAAGTGGATACAGGAGAAGAAGAAGACAATCTTCTCTGTCTTGTCAAATCTTCCACAGTGAACCCACCAAAGAATAGATTAATTAAGTTTCCGAAGGCAGCGAAAAGAAATTAGACCCTGTACGTAAGTCCAAAGCATTTTTCATCCATAAATATAATTTATTTTCAATCGATAAAATTATTTTCCCTATTATCAGGCAAAAAAAAAATCCGAAAATGATTTGAAACCTCCTACAGTGACAAGGAAGAAATCGAGTTGATATATTTGAAAGATTTAATAAATTTCCATCTTATCAATGGAGTGAACACAGTGGATGATACTGTTCGTACTTTCTTTCCGGCATCGTATGATATAAAATTTGCTGATGAACTGAAAAATCTCTTCGGCGATCGAGCATCATTTGAATATCATCGTGGAGTCTCTCTAAAATTCATCGTTGTATCAAATTGAATAGCACAAATAATGAATACTATCAGCAGCCGCTGCCTAAAGTATCAAAGTATGACTATACGGAAAATGCATTCCTCTCAGCACGAAAGAAATCTGAAGCATCATTGGGTGAACGTCATCGAAAAATGTGTGGATCAATGTCGGAATTGAATCTTCACACTGATACATTTGTCGCGAAGATCATCAAATATGGTTTGAAAAAATATTGAAGTCTTAAAATTTGGAACTCATAGCATGTAGTGCTGAAGTACATATCGATTAATGAATTTTTGTTATAAGCACTATAGAATAAGTTGTGAAAATTTTGAGAGACTCTTATCTTCTGATAGTGACATAGGTAGACATAGGAAAGTTAGAGCCACGGCTTAAATTGCTGACGTAGATATATATGTACATGAATTAGAGATTTTGTCATATACATAAATTAACGAAGGTTTCGAGATGATATTCACTAGTCTGATGGTATAAATTCGTCGCCAAGGTCAGGGCAATAATCTCTACGTGAAGTTAAATTCACTAGTAGAAACGGCAAATTGAAGTACTAAACCGAGTGAAAAAGGACTTGTGCAGGAATTATATTTGAGGTATTGAGATACGCTCACTTAGGTATAGATCATGATTGAAAACATTTCACTCATCCCCATAGAATAGCGAACGGTCGGATTCAGAAATAGTCTTTTGAGGACGAGTCGAAGTTTTTTTCTACTTTTCAGCTACTGCGGAGTACCTCCAGGGAGCTCCTTGAGGGATCAATTAAAACAGGAAAAACCATAAGAGCGTAAGTCGCAATATTATTTGTCTTTATTATCAAATCATTTATAAATTTAAGCCAGTAGACTTATCAGAGTCGTCCTGAAGGGAGAATTCGATCCAAATCAACATTAATGTTCTAAGCAAAAATATGTATTTTTATGAAAAATAACAAAAACTAGTAACTATTTAAACTTAAAAGAAAGGAGGAGATGCAGGAAGCTATTGGAATTGATTCTAAGTCGAAACATGGAAAAAAATTTAGGCGTGACGGTTAAAAGGACACTTGTCCATAATTGAAATTGAAAGCTTTTGAGGCCGACCTTATTGGCGAGTAGTCATTAGGGCTCTATATTTTGATCACACGGATAAGACACATTATCAATAATGGAATTGTCTTAGATATGGCGATACCTATGATTGTACATTTTGTATTTGCATTCATTCAGTAAAAGTTTAAAGCCCCGCCCCCATTCCAAGTTTCTGCTTTTGAATTTTTGTTCTTTTCCCTAACGTCAGAGTACGTAAAGTTTTAATATTTCGTGCACCTCTATTTAGGTCGGTTAAATGTGCATATCTGTCCCAATGATTGATTTTATTTTTAGACTAAGTGTAGCTGTTACAACATCACACACCACGCAACGCAAAATCGTGATATAAACCCTCGAATGCATTAAGATTATCGACTCCACTACAATTTTATTGAACCCAAATTAGCTGAGATTATTTCCTTTTCGAAACAAATTAAAAACCCTACTTCAATCTTACTCCAAACAAAGTCAGCTAAAATTATTTATTCATCAACCTAAAATCAAGTACTATCAGCAAATAATTTTCCAATAACCCTGTTTTGTAATGTAGCTGCAATTGATAACTACAGCTAGATTACGGCATTTAGGTGGACAGTGTAGCGGTATGAAAAAATAGATATGTGTGCTTGTGTTTAATGCTGTATTTATTGAATAATTCTTTTGCGAAACACTCAAATTCATAAATTCACTACAATTTAATTCTGTTCATTAATTGCTCGATTGCATGTGTAGTTATTATGCCGTATTTTGGCATATATTCAACTAAATGCAATTTATAGCCTTTTCTAAAGTTTTCACGCTTTATGCACTTATTTTTAATTCACTTTAAACTTATTTTAACTTAACTACTTAACTATTTTGTTTCGTTGCATATATTCTTAAAATGCCAGATTTGACATGTGTTTAAGTTTATGCAAGAAACTTATTTAAATTACGCACTAATTAGTATTACACAATACTTATCTGAAAATCCAAATCCAACAAAACTTTATGTCCCTTGCCAGCACCAATTGCACCACTTTCCAGCATATATAATAATAAACCTTGAATTGGCACTTTTAATTAGATGCTTAATTGCTGAAAAATAAAAATTCACTGTCACTTGATCGGATGCTAGTACTTGCATATCTGATCGCCTGAAAAAAACTGAGAGAGATCTTAGGGATTGCCTCCTTTTTTTGGCTTTAAGCGGCCATTTTGACATACGTTCCACAAGAAAAATGCAAATTAAGCATATTTTTCGACTTTGCTTGACTTGTATACTTATGTCAAAATGTGCCAATTTCCTTCAACTAATTTATTATATATTATCCATGAATTTTCGTAATTTATTTTATTAAATATTTCAATTTTTCTAAAAATTGTCAATATGGCGTCGCACTGCCATATCATGACAAATTTCGATGTGGAACACAAATTTCTTTCCATTTTCTTCCACCTCGTTTTCGCAGCATTCTGTTTCCCACTCGATATGGGAATTAATTTCACCTTTTTTATTAAATTTCTAATTAACTGGTGAAATTCGCACCTTCTATGCCTGCTAATAGGTTGCGTGCCGTCGATTTCACCCAATTGACTTTCTCGCGAGTCAATTTTACAGTCGCGGTCGCGGTATTTTAATTCGTTAGTGCCGTGTTGTTTTTCGTGTTTTTCACCGCAAATTGTGGATTAATTGTACAGGTAAGTGTATTTTATTACATTCTAAGTGTTCCTTAATAATTATTTATGTGTTCCAATACGAATAATTTGCAGGAAATAAACAAATTCTGTTAGATTATTCATGTTGGAAAAGTGATTTTTGAAAATGTCAACAATGGTATAAATTGTTGATTTTTGTTAATTGTACGCTTTGTGCCTAATGCAAATTCATGTAATTTGCATATATAAACATATTTGAATAATTTGCAAATATTTATTATGCACCCAATTGACTTTCTCGCGAGTCAATTTTACAGTCGCGGTCGCGGTATTTTAGTTCGTTAGTGCCGTGTTGTTTTTCGTGTTTTTCACCGCAAATTGTGGATTAATTGTACAGGTAAGTGTATTTTATTACATTCTAAGTGTTCCTTAATAATTATTTATGTGTTCCAATACGAATAATTTGCAGGAAATAAACAAATTCTGTTAGATTATTCATGTTGGAAAAGTGATTTTTGAAAATGTCAACAATGGTATAAATTGTTGATTTTTGTTAATTGTACGCTTTGTGCCTAACGCAAATTCATGTAATTTGCATATATAAACATATTTGAATAATTTGCAAATATTTATTATGCACCCAATTGACTTTCTCGCGAGTCAATTTTACAGTCGCGGTCGCGGTATTTTAGTTCGTTAGTGCCGTGTTGTTTTTCGTGTTTTTCACCGCAAATTGTGGATTAATTGTACAGGTAAGTGTATTTTATTACATTCTAAGTGTTCCTTAATAATTATTTATGTGTTCCAATACGAATAATTTGCAGGAAATAAACAAATTCTGTTAGATTATTCATGTTGGAAAAGTGATTTTTGAAAATGTCAACAATGGTATAAATTGTTGATTTTTGTTAATTGTACGCTTTGTGCCTAATGCAAATTCATGTAATTTGCATATATAAACATATTTGAATAATTTGCAAATGTGTATTATGCAGAGAATATGAATTTTGCAAGAAATTGGCAATGTTTACATTTGCATGCAATTGTTGTTGTACTGCCAAGAAATTCGTTTCTCGGCAGTTTTGCATGTAATTCGTAGAATTTAATCTTGTTTTGTTTGTTAGTTTTTATATTGCTGCATTTAAATTAATTTATGCATTTTTTCTCATTTTCAGATTAGTTCCTGACACTGTGGGATGACCTGGAGGGAATTACCTGGTAGACATTAAGGGAAGTATGAAATACATTTTTTATCAAATGCTAATATTTCATTTTATTTTTAGCTGTGCTCAACATACCCCCCCTCGTTGAATAGTTCGTTCAACTGTCGTGTCCCCAGTAAAACACTCGCGTAATCCACATATAAAACTTTATTTAATTAAGCTACCTTGAATAACTATACAATTTGAGCTTCTTTACTGATACATATAATAACTCTTAACTCCTAATCGCCAAAAACACAACTGTGCAACCTGATCCACTCGCAGAGTCGGGTCACCTCTTAGAATCTTTACAGGCGGAAGCGACTCTGACCTAGTGAGCAGTGCAATACCTTGCAATTAATCGCAAAGCATTACATCAGTAACTGCCGTCAGCTGGAGACCCCAATACTGTTAGTAAACAAACAGTAAGCCCAGCTGAGTATTTCACTATGTGAAGTGTATTACTTAACCATGGCTTAATGCTTAATTACAACAGCAGTGGATGCAACAGTTTTTTAATAAACAATTCGCAATCGCCAAGCATTTAACTGTGCGAAGTAAAAATGCTTAGATACTGCAAACTGCTTAATTAGTCGTATACCTGCTGCTGGCTAAAGTTATGATGTCACAACCGCAGAATGATTAATATTTGGCCACGACATTCCTCCCCCCTGTGAAAGACTAATTCCCAGGGGGAATTAGATCAGGGTCCTCGGCTTAGTTTCAGCTACATTGTACATTTTATCATATACAGGGTTTTCCAATAAGAGGTGTTTTTTTAATTAGCCCGCTCTTTCGTTAGATGTCACTTTTGGATATGTAATTTTTAGACATTTGACAAGTAGAAACTACGCTATTAATAAAAGTGGAACGATACACGATTCAACAACGCATTGAAATTATTAAAATTCACTATAAAAATGGTGAAAATGTGGCAGAGACGGTTCGTAAAACTCGAACTTTTTGGGGTCGTTGTGAAGCACCTTGTCGGACCGCAATACAGAAATTGGTAGAAAAATTCGAGCTGTCGGGACAAGTTAGTGATGTGGAGAATATTTACGGCACTACGTAAACAAATATCCCCTTTCTTGGGATAGCTGGACGCCCTATGCCATCTTTGTGTTCAATACTACACCACACTCTAGTACTAGCTATACACCCTATGAGCTCCTATACGGATATCCGCCTAATATACCGAGTTCCTTTCAGCAAAAACCACAAGTGTCATATAATTACGACAATTATGCCAATGAACTCAAATCACGCTTGCAACATGGGTATTCAGTGGGACGTGAGACCATATATAAGAATAAAACCCGTTCTAAACAGTACTATGACAAAAATAGTTCTCCAAAAAGCTTCAACTTAAGAGATAAGGTTCTCGTAAAAGTTCATTTGCGAAAGAACAAATTTACCCCACTTTGGGAGGGACCGTATGAAGACGTTAAAATTGTTTCTGCCGAGAATTCTGTGATTAATATAAAATCTAATTATAAGACAGTACATAACATTGAACTGAAACTCTTTATCGATTAATATCTTTAAATTTGAGGGTGACCTACTTTCCAATGTCGTCAAAGTGAGATCTGTAAATTCACTAAGAATTTGTCAAGCTTTAGACGTTCTTGTTTTTAAAGTATCCACCAACTTTCAAGCCCTTCTTATTCTTCTCCGGGGCATCTCAAATTGCTTTTCACTTCCTTGCAAAAGTTTAAGAAACCCCTTTTTTTTATCTGGATCAGCTGGAATATCCGGATTTTCTTTCCATGTTCTGGAAAAATTAAATCACAACCAGGTTGTAAAGACATTACGTCATCCTTAAGCAACAAGTTGGTCTCTTGCAAAAAAAGGAGAAATTTTTTTTATATCCTTAAACCAACTAACTATTCGAAACTTAAACCACTTTTTTTATATTCAATGGCCAATCACTGACAGCGCCAATACTAACTGCATGCCTTTTTCAGGAAATGATGCGAATTGTGTTGATCATGCTCATGGTTTCATGCACCAGCGGCAGCAATATTAACATCTCTATAATTAACCATCGTCCAGGTATATACTTCGAAGAGCTAGGAAAGGTAGAACTATTGTCTAACGAGTGGAAGGTAATCGCTTTTTACGATCTAAAAAACATCGAAAATGAAGCAGCAAAAATTAACGCATACGTAAAAGCCACTAGTAATTTATGCGAACTCTTGACGGATAATTTCCCTATATGTAACAGTATAATAGCAGAAATCAACCACATAATGCATGATATACAACAAAAACTAAAATTACTAACGCATGGGTCTCGTAGAAAACGCGCTCTATTCATCGTTATAGGAGTAATTAGCAAAAATCTGTTCGGATCATTAAACGAGGAAGACGCTAAGCACTATGATAAGCAAATCGAAAGATTACGATACTACCAAATCCATCTGCTAGATCTGATAAAAAATCAAACTGTTGTTGTAGAAACCACCGCGAATATATTTAACAAATCGCGAATAACTTTTGAAAATCAAGTTAAAACCCTCTACTCTAAATTATTACAAGTTTAGAGTATAATTGACAATCTCACAAACGGAAGTTACAACCAAAGAATTATCACCGAAGTCGAATCCCTCTCTTCACTCGTGACACTTGTATTAATGCGTTACCAAAATGCTGTCAACGCAATTGTCGACCTGGTGGCGGATGTTCGACACGGGAAATTTCACCCTACAATCATTACCCCAGGGCAACTGGAGGAAATCCTAACAACGATTCGAAAAGGTATCTCAAGCGATATTAAGCTATCTTCAATGGTTAAGGATGATAATTTATTATCATAATACCGAACAAGCTATATAAGCGCATCAGTCTTGAACTCTAAGGTCATATACGAACTTAGAATCCCTTTACCAACCAAAGAAAATTATCAACTATTCAAGGTTATCCCCTTACCAGCTCCAGACAACCAGCGTTTGGTTTTTATACAGCCAAAAATGGAGTATATAGTCATCGACTACAATAAAGAACATTATTACGAAATGTCGCATCAATAATTTGATAATTGTATAACGGAAGACCATGCCCAGTTTCTGTGTCATATATTGCACCCAATATTTACCATAGATAAAAACACAAAAGTATGTGAAATAAGCTTGCTACGAAGGGAGAATAATCTACTACCTTCATGTAACTTGAAACTATCTGTGCATAAAACAGTATGGATACAATTATCTCAAGTAAATAAATGGCTTTTCTCAACACTCCAAACCTTTAGCGCAGATTATATCTGTGATGATAAGATATCCCACAGTCCATGGCATCCACTGGTATTGTTGAAATTTCAGGTAATTGCTACTTACGAACTCCTGATCTTGTAATACTGGAATACAATGTCAAAACCACCCAGTTAAAGAATTTCTACATACCCTCTGTTAATCTGGCAACGGATATTATTAGTGAAATAATACCTACCAAGCATTATATAAATAATAGCGGGGTAGGTTTAATTAAATACTCGTCACAGCATGAGTTAACTAGCCTGTTTGAGAATATAAAATCACTCAAGGAGACCGAAAACGAACAGCTACTTCCAGTAGATAGTCACGATATACATCATTACTCAATTACATACATTCTACTGTTTACCGTCATATCATATGCTCTCTTCAAAATTTATAAAAAATACATATATACAAGCAAGAAAAGGTCTTCTAAAACCCTACACATAGAGAGACAAAGCGAGAATTTCGATAAAACCGAAAAGAAAGAGGAAACCGAGGGTGTTCAACCGATAGTGCTCACTCTGCGACTCTGCGTTAAAAATAAAAAAAAAAAATTTAAAGTACAAAAATTATAAAAATAATTATGTTTTCCTAAAGGGACTTAGTAACAAAAAATTTTCTTTTTCTCTTATAAAAAAAAAAAAAGAGAAAAAAAATAACGAAATATTTCCATCAATCTTGATGCACATGCCACTAGCGCAAAAGCGAACAAAAAAATAGAGAAAAACGTATACACTTTAAATCAGTCAGAATTATGGGATATATCTAATAATTGGGAAAATTAATCTGCATTTTTTTTATATTACTATTTGTATCATAGTTCATTACGTTGTACTTCTAAGAATAATTTTATAATATTAAATAACAAACGGATAGGTAATAAATAATCGATATAATATCATAGTTAATTTTAGTATTTGTATTTTAATTTCCTACCTATTTTAATTTAAAAAACAAAATGAAAAAAAAACATGGTTAATTTTACTTTTACTTTTTATCTAAATATATGTATAATCGGCTATATTGTAAAAAAGAAAAGAAAAAAAAAACATAGGATAGAAACATTATGTATGCAAGCATAGTAAAGACTTTATGTACTCATGTAAAAACATTTTTTTATAATAACGCAAGTATAGCTTTAATCAGATAATTTTTAACTTACCTTTAATTCATTTAGCCTTGACTTCATTTTGATTTTAAAACCAAAATCAGATCGCACTAATCTTACCATGGCCAGGCTCGTCAATCTCAAGAAAATTCTCTTGCGACCTCAGAATTTTCTTTTCTTTAGGGGGATGGAATGTAATGATCATAAGTAATGATCATACATAAAATGATTATACACAATACAATCATAATGGAATGGTCGTACATGGTGTGGTCATTGCATAATAAAGTCATACGATATGCATGATATGATTGTACATCATGATCAACCCATTTCAAGTCACACCTAATTGTGATGACCATTCCACCCATTTCATGTCACACCTAATTGTGATGACCATTCTATTTCCAATTTCAGATATTCAATTTTCAATTTCAAGTGCCTTCGTAATTATTTCTCAAACCTTCGAATTTCATTACATAAACAAAAATCATAAAATCTCTTAAGAACGGGCAATTTTCTAGAACACTTGAAATTCATATTTCTTTCATCGACTTGACTACGTAAACAAAAATTCGTTTAAGAACAAACAATTTTACTCGTGTGTTCTTATCAACGTGTCAAGTTACATCCGTTGCATCGTGCTAACGACACGAAATTATGCTGAGTCGCAAGACGAGCAGTAGAGCCCGGGAATGAGTGCGATTTGCAAAGTCGAGTTGGATTTTGGGTCTTGGTGCGTCCGGACGACGAAGAAATTTACTTACAATTTAAAAGAAGTTAAAATTTTGATTACATCTAAGAGTACTAATTCGATTGCCTAAAGAAGTCTTCGTTTTTATATAAATTCGTTTGCCTAAAGTTATACAAAGAAGATTTGCGAAACAAAAGAAAGCTTATTCCGGTGAATTTAAATAAATCAAAATAAAGGAAAATGAAAAATCAAAATTAAAAGTATGTTCTTGTAATCAATCCCAACTCCCCCTGACTGGCTCTTCTCCGCAGGAAAGCACGGTCAGCAGGGTATAACATCAGATTCCTCCGAATTGCGGAGAGGCTGGAGGGTTAAAGTGCCAGTTGATTTGCTTGAAGGACAAATATTTTGCAGCTTCTGTTGTTGAGGCATGAATGGCTTGTCGTACATCCTTTTCCAGAAGAGATTTTGCCACAATCTGAATATATGTATCTCAGTGCATAATCCTCTCTAGCTACAAATCTCTTTAATGCTGCGAGAAATGCTTCAGATGTGAGATCTGACACCAGTTCTAAATGTACAGCTTTTGTAGCCATACAAACAAAGATACAGAAGTATGCGTTGCGTAACTTTGAGCTTCTTTATTGTTACAGGTCCGGCATAATCAATTCCCACTTTAGTAAATGGCTTCGTTTCATTTACTCGCGGGGTTGGTAAATTTCCCATCAACTGGCTTCTAGTCGTAGTGCGATATTTGAAACATGTAATGCACTTATGTAATCGACTGGTAATGCAAAGTCTAGCATCTAATATCCAGTATCAATTTCGACTAGTGCTGAGAACCAATGAGGGACCGCCATGTAGAGTTTCTACATGTAGTTTGTCGATTAAAGTTAATGCGACATGATGATCACGTGGTAAGATGACTGGGTATTTCCTATTGTATGGAATTGAAGCATTATCGAGTCTACCACCCACTCGTAACAAGCCATTGTCGTCCATAAAAGGATTAAGTTTAATCAACTTGCTATTCTGCGACAAAGGATTCTTGTTCAATATAATTTTGTACTCATCTGCGAACGCAGTTTGTTGTACCAGTTTAAATATTGTTAGTTCTGCCTGGCTCCATTCGAGCGAATCGATATACTGTGAGCGTTTATTATGAGGATGCCGACAATTGTGTATGAATCGTTGCATCATAGCTACTATGCGAACGAGGCGAGTATATGATGAATATCGTAGAAGGAACTGGTTATCTACTTTTGCTAAAAGATTTATCGCAATAGGTTCTTTAGCCTCTAGATTGGTTTGTTCCGAATTATCCTTAAATTTTGGCCATGCATCTTGTTCCACCGATAGCCATGCAGCATGTACTCCTCTTGAGGCCACATCCGCAGGATTATGATTCGTTGACACATGACGCCATTGCTCAAAGCGTACGATGTCCTGAATCTCTACTACACGATTTGCAACGTACGTTTTCCATCGTGAGGGATGTTCCTTTATCCATTGCAGGACAATTGTAGAATCTGTCCAAGCAAAAACTGGAACCTGTGGTAAGCGCATGTCCTTCATTGTAACTTGAAGCAGTCTTGCTAATAATAGAGCTCCATTTAGATCCAAACGTGGCATGGTCGTTGGCTTTATAGGAGCTACCCTCGTTTTGGCAGTTTTGTAAGTTGTTGATAGGCTTCAAATTATTTTTGAAACTATCCCATTGATGTTCAATGGCTTCGGAAACCTTATTGTCCCATGGGCATCCCGTGACCCACAATAATTGCATAAGCACCTTTGCTGTAATTAAAATAATATCTGACAAAATGGTTCGTTTGGTTACCTTGGCATGCGTTTTCCAAGGTTTGGTCAAGAACGAAAATTTATCTGATTTAGGATGCCAACGAATTCCTTACGTTTTTACGGATTCCGTGTCCGAAATCATCAACGTATCCTTGAATTCGCGCTGTTCTGGGGAAGATGTTTCAACAAGTACGAATTGTTACTTGTCCATTTCCTTAGATTGAATCCTCCTGCTTTCAACATGCTAATTAGTTCATCTAATAGATTCTTCGCATCTTCTATGCTCTCACCTCCAGTGAGTAGGTCGTTCACATAGAAATCTGTGGCTGTGACCTTTGAAGCTAGAGGCCATATTTGGTAGTTGTTGAAGCGTCTGAATGGCTAAGTATGGCGCAGAAGACGTTCCAAAGGTCACTGTATTCAGCTGAAAATCTTGGATCTCGTTAGTTTTAGGATGTCTCTGAAAGGTACAATGATCCGGATGCATGGTTATCATACGGTACATCTTTTCAATGTCCGCGTTCATAGCAATCTTGTATTTACGCCAGTTGAGCAACGTGGCGAATAATTTAGGTTGTAAAACTGGTCCCTTTAATAGGAACTCATTGAGTGAGTTGTCATTTGACGTTTTCGCTGAAGCGTCAAATACTACTCTCACCTTTGTTGTCGTGCTTTCTTTGACAACTGCATGGTGAGGTATGTAGTAGTGTGGCTCGTTGTTGTTGGGTGGAGGTATTTCCTCCATGTGACCCAACTCGAGATATTCATCTAAACATCTCTCATATTCGGACTTCAAAGCTTGATTCCTTTCAAGTTGACGTTGCATTCCTTGAAAGCGTTTAATTGCTTGTTGTCTTGATTGCCCTAGGTCGAGGACTTCATCATTCACAAATGGTAATTTCACCTGGTAAGTACCATTGTGAAGACGTTGATGGGTGAGCTGATATCTCTGTTGACATTCTCTGTCTTCTTTGTTGAGAATCGGATTTGTGGGAAACTCTTCTGTTTCCCAAAACATTTTAAGTTGTTCAGCTAAGTCATCAGTTGTGACGGTAAACGTTGATGTATTGCTTTCTACAACATTTGCTGTTGACCCTAGTAGAATCCAACCAAATATTGTCTTAATGGCTGTAGCGGTAGTAGTAGATCCTTGTTTAATGCCGCTTAAGACTATCTGAGCATAAACTCTTGCTCCTAGTAAAGCATCTACCTTTCCAGGCTTCCAAAATGTGGGATCAGCTAGTGGCAGTTTATTGAGATGTAAACATTCCCTGTGATTTTGTTCAATATTAGAAAATTTTCTTCTAATATTCTTGTAGACTTCGCTTTTCGGGTCGAAGTGTAAGTGTGGTTTGCTGCTTTGAGATTGCTGTATGGCTAGTGTTTAAGCCAGTAATTTATACTGCAGTTGGGCTGCGACATGCTTCCAGTTTCCTGCAGGCTTCCTCTGTAATAAAGGATGATTGCGAGCCACTATCTATGAGACATCGTAGAATATGTGAGTTCCCGCTTTTTGTTTGTGCCACTACTAACGCTGTTGATAGCAGGGCATTATGGTCTTCTCTAATTACAAAGTTTTGACTAGTGTTTAAGTCGTCAGTGTTGTTCACTGACTGTAACCGTGGAGAACGTTCATGAATAGTGTTGCTAGCTTGATTGACTTGACTTGAGTTCGAGCTAACGTTGTTAGTATTTGACCTATGCTCAGTTCCGACAGCTGCATGATTGGGTTTGTCCCTGTTGTGTTCTTCATGCAGGGTGCCATGATGCTTTTTGTTGCATCTTTGACAGCTATATTTACTAGTGCAATTGTTGACATGATGCAAGCCTAAACAATTTGTACAACGGCTTGATGCCTTGATTATCTGGTATCTGGATGGTATGTCCATCCTACTATAGTTCGGGCATCTTTGTAAAACGTGACTTGCATTGCATGCTGGGCATTTGATTCCCTTTGTAATATGGTATGTTTTGGTTGTATCAGGTGTGCAGCTTGATTTGGATTGTGTGGACTTAATTAAACTATCTGCTAAAGACTCTAATATTCTTAAACGCGCACTTAAAAATTGCTTAAATGACTTGAATGTTGGGAGTTCTTGTGTACCTCCCTGCTCTTTTTCCCACAGTTTGAGGGTAATGAAAGGTAATTTCTGTACTAACAGATGTATTAGAAGTACATCCCACGATGTCGTATCAACTTCTAAACTTTGTAATTGTTGAATACATTCGTCTGTTGTATCAATTATTGACTTGAGTCCTTTAGCAGATTCTGAATTTAGTTTGGCTTGGTTTACTAAAACTTTTAATTGATGATTAACTAAAATTCTCTTGTTCTCATATCTAGCCTTCAACTTGTTCCATGCTGGCATATAATCTTCATTTGTTACTGGGGTGTGCCGCAACAATTTCTCAGCATCACCAACTAAACAAGATTTCAGATGAAGCAGCTTTTGAACTGGTGTTAGCTTTGTATTGTCATGAACAAGAGAAATGAATAGAACATGAAATGATCGCCATAAATTGTAGTTGCCGTTATACTTTGGCAACTGAATTCGCGGAAGGAACGATTCCTGTTGAACAACAGTTGTCTAATGAACTGATATTTGTCCCGAGCTTGATGTTTCAGTAGCTGGGACGAATTTCCGCAATCCTTCTACTAATTCTCTCATATATTCAGAATATTTTAACTCTGTTGAGCTTTGATTATCTTGGGCTAAATACTCATGTTGCTTTTCATCAGAACTTTCTAATAAAGCCTGATTTATTGCCATATCTGTATCACTATATATTTCCCATAGTTTCTTCAACTCGGTCATTTTAGTCTCATAAAACCCATGCGTTGGTTTAACAAGATTCGTTTTCTTTCCATTTTCGATTAACCTTTCAATTCGCGCACGCAATATGCTTTCCGTGAGGATTAGTTTATCTACTGAATCCATGTTGATTTATATCCTACTATTAGCTGCGGTTTTATCTCCGTGATCTAATCCGGATCAAAGGAGATTATCGATTGACGCCGGTGTCAAGAACGGTTATAAATTTACATGGTTTTCTAAATTCATAAGAAATGAACACATTGCCATGCTTTTGTTGGGTAAAAACTTCAAAATTAAAACCAAATTTTACTCAAGTTCTATTTTGACGTTTTGTGAAGATTGAAATCATGGCAATTTGATAATTTCCCTCATATGTAAAATCATAGCTACCTACAGAAATTTTTTTAGAACCAAATCAACTTGAAATTTCCAATGATCCGGATCAATATAAAAAAACGCAGCTATTATAGTTAATTAACCGTGTGCACAACATTAAATGTTTTGTAATGTAGCTGCAATTGATAACTACAGGTAGATTACGGCATTAAGGTGGACAGTGTAGCGGTATGAAAAAATAGATATGTGTGCTTGTGTTTAATGCTATATTTATTGAATAATTCTTTTGCGAAACACTCAAATTCATAAATTCACTACAATTTAATTCTGTTCATTAATTGCTCGATTGCATGTGTACTTATTATGCCGTATTTTGGCATATATTCAACTAGATGCAATTTATAGCCTTTTCTAAAGTTTTCACGCTTTATGCACTTATTTTTAATTCACTTTAAACTTATTTTAACTTAACTACTTAACTATTTTGTTTCGTTGCATAGATTCTTAAAATGCCAGATTTGACATGTGTTTAAGTTTATGCAAGAAACTTGTTTAAATTACGCACTAATTAGTATTACACAATACTTATCTGAAAATCCAAATCCAACAAAACTTTATGTCCCTTGCCAGCACCAATTGCACCACTTTCTAGCATATATAATAATGTACCTTGAATTGGCACTTTTTATTAGATGCTTAATTGCTGAAAAATAAAAATTCACTGTCACTTAATCGGATGCTAGTACTTGCATATCTGATCGCTTGAAAAAACTGAGAGAGATCTTAGGGATTGCCCACTTTTAATAGGCTTTAAGCGGCCATTTTGAGATACGTTCCACAAGAAAAATGCGAATTAAGCATATTTTTCGACTTTGCTTGACTTGTATACTTATGTCAAAATGTGCCAATTTCCTTCAAATAATTTATTATATATTATCCATGAATTTTCGTAATTTATTTTATTAAATATTTCTATTTTTCTAAAAATTGTCAATATGGCGTCGCACTGCCATATCATGACAAATTTCGATGTGGAACACAAATTTCTCTCCATTTTCTTGCATCTCGTTTTCGCAGCTTTCTCTTTCCCACTCATTATGGGAATTAATTCCACCTTTTTTATTAAATTTCTAATTAACTGGTGAAATTCACACCTTCTAAGCCTGCTCAATAGGTTGTGCGCCGTCGATTTCACCTAATTGACTTTCTCGTGAGTCAATTTGACAGTCGCGATCGCGATATTTTAATTGGTTAGTGCCGTGTTGTTTTTCGTGTTTTTCACCGCAAATTGTGGATTAATTGTACGGGTAAGTGTATTTTACTACTTTCTAAGTGTTCCTTAATAATTATTTATGTGTTCCAATACGAATAATTTGCAGGAAATATACAAATTCTGTTAGATTATTCATGTTGGAAAAGTGATTTTTGAAAATGTCAACAATGGTATAAATTGTTGATTTTTGTTAATTGTACGCTTTGTGCCTAATGCAAATTCATGGAATTTGCATATATAAACATATTTGCATAATTTGCAAGAAATTGGCAATGTTTACATTTGCATGCAATTGTTGTTGTACTGCCAAGAAATTCGTTTCTTGGCAGTTTTGCATGTAATTCGTAGAATTTAGTCTTGTTTTGTTTGTTAGTTTTTATATTGCTGCATTTAAATTAATTTATGCATTTTTTCTCATTTTCAGATTACTTCCTGACACTGTGGGATGACCTGGAGGGAATTACCTGGTAGACATTAAGGGAAGTATGAAATACATTTTTTATCAAATGCTAATATTTTATGTTATTTTGAGCTGTGCTCAACAAACCCCAAGCGGCGATGCAATCACTATTTCTTTTGAGTAATAAAAATCAATAATCCCAAACGCAGACGAAATCATTTTTCTTTTGAGTAATAAAAATCAATGACCCCATACGCAGACGAAATCACTTTTCTTTTGACCTCAAAAATGCACGCGTAACCTTTTTTTGTCGATCGATCGATCGCTGCTAAAGAAAATCGATAATGAAAAGATAGTCCGTTCTTAAATTCCGATGGGGAAAGTTGCCTTCAGTTTTTAAAAAATTACCTAAGTTTCTGTTTTGGTTAACAAAGTTTTGTAAATTAGCTAAGTTCTTTTTAAATTAATTTTGATAATATAAAACAATAAAAGAAATAAAATGTGTAACTAAGAAGCGACTTTCTTTTGTATTTACAAATAATTAAAGATAATTATTTTTACTGGCGCAGTCGGTAGGATCGCGTTTAGTTCGAAGCTAACTCGATCTCTGTATATTAATGCTTAAAACGCGAATCAAGCGCGATAACATTTACTAAAGGATTAGTGAAGTGCAAATTTATTGTGATAAAGTTTTACTAAAAGATTAGTGAAATTCTCATCCACAATAAAAGTGACACGGGAAAATAACCAACACAAAAGTGTCAGTGTTACATTCAATTATACTGCGAATTGTCGTATAACCCTGCATCGATAGAGAAGCGAAAAGGAACACCGCATACACTTGAAGCAGAAGCAACTAATTACCCCATACGAAGGAAAGAAGAACTAATTACCCCATAAGAAGGAAGGAAGAACTAATCACCCTATAAGAAGGAAGGAAGAACTAATCACCCCTAAAGAAGGAAACATAAACTATCTCAACGGAAGGGAAAACCTAAAGCAACCATGTAACGTACAATTATTTCAGCTAGCACAATTTTGGGAGAATTGAAGTAAGAAGATTGATCAACGTTGGTAATAAATTTATAAATTTAATAGTTCCAGTATAGTGAGTAAATTTTGTTTTTTTTTATATAAGCATATATAATATCTTCCAGTATAGCGATTAAATTTTTTTTTTTTATATACAATATACATATATATATTCCGGCATATAGTGAGTAAATTTCAATTTCCTTTTTCAAAGACTACTAATGATAGGTAATGAATAACTCTGAATTGGACAAAGAAAAAAGTCTGGAATTATTAACTGCTGATGTTGGATTTACATTAGATAAAATTCATGAAAAAGTAGATTCTCTTCATCCTCTTATTACTAATAATACTCCCAAAATGACAGCTATAACTATGTACCCTCTAAAATACCTATCCCGTCTCCACGACTTTAATGGCGACTATTTTACTGATTTAGTAGACAGAATCCACCCTCAAATCACAAAATATGCAAAATATGATGTAACGTCACAATTAATCTGCATCGATATAATTAAATCTAAACTAACTGGTAGGGCTCGCGAAATGATAGATATAAACTGCGACATAACTTCTTGGACAGAGATCAAAAAATTATTAAATCACTATTTTGGAGACAAAAGGTCAGCAGACCAACTGTTTGAAGAATTGAGAAGTGTAACTTTCCGTACTAATAGCCTCGAAATGTACAACGAAATTAAAAACATATTAGGGAGATTAAATATAAAAGCAAAGAACGAAGGGCAACCTGAGAATCTTGAAGCAAACAAAAAATCGGCTCTAGATCATTTTTCGCATAAATGCTAGAAGTGCAGGAGGCTAAAGCCATACTATACTTCATCCAAATACACATGATGTTATGGTGTGAGCCTATAAGCATATGCTATACTTCACTGAAATATATATGATGTTATGGTGTGAGCCTATAGGTGCACGAATCCTATTACTCATTAGTTGTATGGCTAAGTGCCTGAGATCAGAGTTGATCACATGAACTATTGTAAATGATTATTTATGAAAGTTACATGTATGTTAATCACCGTCTCCAAATATCATGAGTAAAATGATTGGAACAAGGATGCGTACCCATTATAAATATATGTTTGTTTATCATGGCCTGTTTACTGTGAGAATGTAGTTGTATTTAATTAAACTTAGTTTAATTAATAATCAAAACTTGTGTATATTATGTTCCATTACCTTCCCGGTAACTGGTAATAGATGTTTGAGTGGAATCATATTCAACGGTATGAATAAGTTCGTGGTTAGGGAATGTTATGCTATGATTTTATTAACTTTATATCAAATTTAGTATATATATGGGATGCCGTTAAGGCTCCTACTGGGCTTTTCCGGACGTTTCGCTCCCGCCACGGAGTCTTTTCAACGGTTTTGCTATAAAATGTGGTAATTTATCAGATGTTCAAACATGTGTACAAATAGTGAGTGGGTATAGTTAACTAATTCAAGAAATATTGTGATACGGTCTGAGAAGTTTGTTAAATTATTTATGTGTTTTAATTAATTAATTATCCATATCTCTTTCTTTGTGGACTAAAAATTGTATGTATAGGCTATTTTTAACTTCGAAGATTATTTATTGGAGCTAAACAGCTACTGAACTGACTATTTTAACTATTATCAAAACATTACTTGTTTGTAATGAAGCGAAGAAATTTATGAGGAGGAAATCAGTAATGTTTTTTGTTTAGGTATTTCAAAGGATGAAATCTACTTCCCTCTTAGTGAGTTAAATGTCTAATTTATGTAATATGTATTAAACAAATTTGGATTTTGAATTTAAGTTTTAACATACCTTAGTAACAAATTGTAAATGGAAAATTAATGTTGAATTATTATCAATTAATTCATTGGTATGTGATAATGTGATTAGAATTTTAAGGAGGAAATTTGTGAAATTAGAACTTTATAATAAAGTTAAATTCGATATTGTAGGTAGGTATCCCTGACTAGTGTTAAATATTTTATTGGATTGTTTAGAAAATATGTTAAATTCGTGAAATGTTGAGAAATTATGTTGAATTGGTTGTACTCCATTCAAATTTTGTTTGGGTAAACTTACTGATCAATTCGATCTCCTTTCTAGTTAACCAAAGAATCATAATTCAACAAAATATGTGTGAAATGTCTAGGTTTAGTAGTGGATTTAGAATAAGCACTAGATTTAGCATAAGCTATAGATTTAGCAATGGATTACTAATTGATTGTTATGAAAATATTTATAGAATGTAAAAATGTGGTTGAATTTATTAGGAAATTTGTAAACTTGATCTAAATAATAATTTTAATTAGAAAGTACTAACCTTGTTTTAATGTTTTCACTCTAATTCCTACGCTTGGGTAGTTATTTTACTAATATAGTTGTTTGCTTGGGTTGTAATTTTATATTCTCCAGTAAATATTATTAGGATAATCCACGCTGATAAATATTTCCTCTGAGATAATCAAGATTTTCTGGTAAAATATTGTTAGGATAATCCACGCTGGTAAATATTTCCTCTGAGATAATCAGGATTTTCTGGTGTTTGTTTTTTCACTAATGACTGTAATTTTAAGTTGATATGAAAATATTGCAATTAAATTTGAGCTTATGAACACTAACTTGGGATACACTGTTTATTAACTTCAGCTTTCAAATTTGTTCTAATTAGAATATTACTACCGAGTTCAATGCCTATAAGTATGTAAGTGGGTTAAGTTATCTTGACTTTGTTTTGTTCTGTACTCGTTCTTCTAGTGTTTGATGTTATGCTTTCCAGATAACTATTCGCGGAACCATTGGTGTGTATGGGAAAGTTTCCAATACCATATGACAGTTTGGAGTTGAGCTGCCATGTATGGTGAATTATTTTGGTAGGGCCATATTTAAGTGAATATTAATTAGCAATGATTTTTCATGCTGAATGGATATGGTTCCTGTAGTGTTAATAGATTATTAGTTTATAACCTTAACAAGTTTATTGTCTAACTTGTGTGAGTTATTTAGTTGAATCTACACTAATATTACGCTATATGTAGGGGTATTGATTATCTAGGTGCTAAGTTTATGATGTAGGTACGTTGTGCCGTGTAGGTCTATGATGGGTAGTGATGCTAGGATTAGCCTATGTCAGCTGATATTAATAGTATTTGAATCTATTATTACTAACATGTCAGTTTTTGGCTATTGAATTATTTGATTGGATAAATTATATATATGTATGTAGCAAATATTATATAATTATGGGATTATGATAGGATTATATGAAAATATTGTTATTATTTTCTACCCTTAGTATGATGCTCATGTGTATATTCAGAGTCAGCAATGAACCACATATCTGTGTTATTTAATAATTTATTTAAATATCTTATGTATAGATGTTCATTCCTCACATATACATATGTAAGATCCCACGATGGATTTATTACTTTCAAGAAGCTTGAGGCAGCAAGCTGAGTATTACTCCATCGATGCCTAATCTACCTAAAAACGAAGAAAGAAGACACAAAGAATCATTCAAATTTATTTTATATACAAATAATACTTATCTAATTAAATCCTCCAGCACATCAGCTCGCATTCGAAAATCATTTTTGGAATGATTATTCATTCAATAAAAAAGGTACTGCTCCTCCTCTGCCATTTATCTAAACCAATATATATAAAAATCATCAATTAAACAACACAATTCCATAAAATATACCACAGTCTACTTACCTCCGTATATTTACAAATTTGTCGACGACATCAAGTGACATTACGTCAGCCAGCTGTCGGTGGTACATTCAGACACCGCATGAATCGTTGCTAGGGCAACACCAAGAGGCGAGAATTCGTAACTGGTTACAGCGGCTATATAAAGCCGATGAAATTCAGTAGATGGCACCATTCTTTTGGCAGAGTTGATCTGTATCAGAGCTAATCTGAGTAAAAAGAATTGTGTTTCCTACCTTAGTACAGAAGATAATTCTGGTCAGGGATAACCTGAATTTCCTTTCACGTTACACAGAAGATAATTCTGGTCAGGGATAACCTGAATTTCCTTTCACATTACACAGAAGATAATTCTGGTCAGGGATAACCTGAATTTTGAATTATTGAATTATTGTGATATTTAGGTTAAGCAAATTTAAGTTTTAAATAAAAATTTTATATATTGAATTTTAAAACTGAGTTGTCCTTCAGAAACCGGCACTCCCTTCCTTACGTTCGAGACTAGATCTCACATTGGTCCTTCAAAGCCGGATAACTCAGTCGAATCAAATATAAAATTGAATACATTGCTTAATACTATCACGTGATTCAAGCCTCTCTATACAAAATGCCTACAGATGATGAAGGCAGTACATCTGACGCCGGGGACGAAACCATTAGCTCAGTATTAGAGTTGGTTGAGTCTCAAAAAGAGGTCAAAGACCTAATGGAAGACCTCTTTAAAAGGCATCAAAGAGACGGTAAAAAGAAAACTGTCAAATCGACACAAAAACGCCTACAAACGTTCACCGAATATTGGAAAGAATTCCAAACACGGCATAAGGTAATTGAAAAGAGAGCGACAAACGAAGATCGCAAATTAGAATATTTCACGAAAGAAACATTTAGTGATGCACAGGAGTATTATATTGAAAAAGCAGCTAGCATGGAAGAGGATATAGACAAACTAACACCAACGCCTGTCAACAATCCACCTCAGACTCAGACATCACATGCTAGCACAAATTCATGTAATAATGAAAGATTCCCCAGAATTAAACTTCCCACCTTCAATGGAGAGTACTCTACGTGGATTTCATTCCACGATTTATTTAATTCGGTTATTCATAAAAACAATAATTTAAGAGACGTTGACAAATTATATTTTCTAAAAACGAATTTAATAGGAGAAGCTGAAAAATTGCTCAGGCATTACGAAATATGCGACGCAAATTATTAACCAGCTTGGAAACTCCTAAAGGAACGCTACTCAAACAAACGAATTCTCGTCAATGTACAGTTAAAAAAATTATTGTCTCTCCCAACCATAAACCATGACAGTGCCGACAATATTAAAAGGCTATTAGATAACATAACCGAGGCTTTATTAGCACTACAAAATTTAGGAATAGTAACTGATAATTGGGATCCAATAATTATATATTTAACAGTGCAAAAATTGCACCCAGACACTCATCAACTATGGGAACAGAGCTTACATAATAGCACTGACTTACCAGAATTTAAAACACTCACAAAATTCCTAGAGTCTCGCTTCAGAACTCTAGAAATGATAGGAAACAAAAATATGTCGTCAAATACGACACAGAGAAAACCATTCTCACCAAAACCAACTTATGGATTCTTGAATAGAAGCCAAAGTTCAATACCAAAACACCCACCTACAAAAAGGTCTTCTTGCAGCCATTGCATGGGTGACCATATCATATTTTACTGTCCAACTTTTAGGAATATGAACACCCGACAACGACATGAAGTTGTCACAAATAAGCATTTATGCAAAAATTGCTTATCACCCAATCACCTAACCTTAAATTGCACAAGCAATAAAAGGTGTTACCACTGTAACAAAAGTCACAATACTCTGCTCCATTATGAGCAAAACAATTCAGTGACAAATTCAACAAATGAATCCGCCCAAAATTCCAATATGGATATCGAACCAAGCACACCAAGTTCAAAATTTTCTAACTGCCAATATGAAAAGAGCTCTCCTCTCTACAGCTTTAATAAACGTCAACGCACCATCTGGAAGCACAATGACATTTCGAGCATTAATAGACTCTGGATCTCAAGTGTCTATTATGACCGAAAAGGCCTTTAAACTATTACAGCTTAAAGGATCTCAAACTACCCAAGAATTAATTGGACTTGGCACAACTCCCACCAATACATTGAGTGAGTTGTCATTTGACGTTTTCGCTGAAGCGTCAAATACTACTCTCACATTTGTTGTCGTGCTTTCTTTGACAACTGCATGGTGAGGTATGTAGTAGTGTGGCTCGTTGTTGTTGGGTGGAGGTATTTCCTCCATGTGACCCAACTCGAGATATTCATCTAAACATCTCTCATATTCGGACTTCAAAGCTTGATTCCTTTCAAGTTGACGTTGCATTCCTTGAAAGCGTTTAATTGCTTGTTGTCTTGATTGCCCTAGGTCGAGGACTTCATCATTCACAAATGGTAATTTCACCTGGTAAGTACCATTGTGAAGACGTTGATGGGTGAGCTGATATCTCTGTTGACATTCTCTGTCTTCTTTGTTGAGAATCGGATTTGTGGGAAACTCTTCTGTTTCCCAAAACATTTTAAGTTGTTCAGCTAAGTCATCAGTTGTGACGGTAAACGTTGATGTATTGCTTTCTACAACATTTGCTGTTGACCCTAGTAGAATCCAACCAAATATTGTCTTAATGGCTGTAGGGGTAGTAGTAGATCCTTGTTTAATGCCGCTTAAGACTATCTGAGCATAAACTCTTGCTCCTAGTAAAGCATCTACCTTTCCAGGCTTCCAAAATGTGGGATCAGCTAGTGGCAGTTTATTGAGATGTAAACATTCCCTGTGATTTTGTTCAATACTAGAAAATTTTCTTCTAATATTCTTGTAGACTTCGCTTTTCGGGTCGAAGTGTAAGTGTGGTTTGCTGCTTTGAGATTGCTCTATGGCTAGTGTTTAAGTCAGTAATTTATACTGCAGTTGGGCTGCGACATGCTTCCAGTTTCCTGCAGGCTTCCTCTGTAATAAAGGATGATTGCGAGCCACTATCTATGAGACATCGTAGAATATGTGAGTTCCCGCTTTTTGTTTGTGCCACTACTATCGCTGTTGATAGCAGGGCATTATGGTCTTCTCTAATTACAAAGTTTTGACTAGTGTTTAAGTCGTCAGTGTTGTTCACTGACTGTAACCGTGGAGAACGTTCATGAATAGTGTTGCTAGCTTGATTGACTTGACTTGAGTTCGAGCTAACGTTGTTAGTATTTGACCTATGCTCAGTTCCGACAGCTGCATGATTGGGTTTGTCCCTGTTGTGTTCTTCATGCAGGGTGCCATGATGCTTTTTGTTGCATCTTTGACAGCTATATTTACTAGTGCAATTGTTGACATGATGCAAGCCTAAACAATTTGTACAACGGCTTGATGCCTTGATTATCTGGTATCTGGATGGTATGTCCATCCTACTATAGTTCGGGCATCTTTGTAAAACGTGACTTGCATTGCATGCTGGGCATTTGATTCCCTTTGTAATATGGTATGCTTTGGTTGTATCAGGTGTGCAGCTTGATTTGGATTGTGTGGACTTAATTAAACTATCTGGTAAAGACTCTAATATTCTTAAACGCGCACTTAAAAATTGCTTAAATGACTTGAATGTTGGGAGTTCTTGTGTACCTCCCTGCTCTTCTTCCCACAGTTTGAGGGTAATGAAAGGTAATTTCTGTACTAACAGATGTATTAGAAGTACATCCCACGATGTCGTATCAACTTCTAAACTTTGTAATTGTTGAATACATTCGTCTGTTGTATCAATTATTGACTTGAGTCCTTTAGCAGATTCTGAATTTAGTTTGGCTTGGTTTACTAAAACTTTTAATTGATGATTAACTAAAATTCTCTTGATCTCATATCTAGCCTTCAACTTGTTCCATGCTGGCATATAATCTTCATTTGTTACTGGGGTGTGCCGCAACAATTTCTCAGCATCACCAACTAAACAAGATTTCAGATGAAGCAGCTTTTGAACTGGTGTTAGCTTTGTATTGTCATGAACAAGAGAAATGAATAGAACATGAAATGATCGCCATAAATTGTAGTTGCCGTTATACTTTGGCAACTGAATTCGCGGAAGGAACGATTCCTGTTGAACAACAGTTGTCTAATGAACTGATATTTGTCCCGAGCTTGATGTTTCAGTAGCTGGGACGAATTTCCGCAATCCTTCTACTAATTCTCTCATATATTCAGAATATTTTAACTCTGTTGAGCTTTGATTATCTTGGGCTAAATACTCATGTTGCTGTTCATCAGAACTTTCTAATAAAGCCTGATTTATTGCCATATCTGTATCACTATATATTTCCCATAGTTTCTTCAACTCGGTCATTTTAGTCTCATAAAAGCCTTGCGTTGGTTTAACAAGATTCGTTTTCTTTCCATTTTCGATTAACCTTTCAATTCGCGCACGCAATATGCTTTCCGTGAGGATTAGTTTATCTACTGAATCCATGTTGATTTATATCCTACTATTAGCTGCGGTTTTATCTCCGTGATCTAATCCGGATCAAAGGAGATTATCGATTGACGTCGGTGTCAAGAACGGTTATAAATTTACATGGTTTTCTAAATTCATAAGAAATGAACACATTGCCATGCTTTTGTTGGGTAAAAACTTCAAAATTAAAACCAAATTTTACTCAAGTTCTATTTTGACGTTTTGTGAAGACTGAAATCATGGCAATTTGATAATTTCCCTCATATGTAAAGTCATAGCTACCTACAGAAATTTTTTTAGAACCAAATCAACTTGAAATTTCCAATGATCCGGATCAATATAAAAAAACGCAGCTATTATAGTTAATTAACCGTGTGCACAACATTAAATGTTTTGTAATGTAGCTGCAATTGATAACTACAGGTAGATTACGGCATTAAGGTGGACAGTGTAGCGGTATGAAAAAATAGATATGTGTGCTTGTGTTTAATGCTATATTTATTGAATAATTCTTTTGCGAAACACTCAAATTCATAAATTCACTACAATTTAATTCTGTTCATTAATTGCTCGATTGCATGTGTACTTATTATACCGTATTTTGGCATATATTCAACTAGATGCAATTTATAGCCTTTTCTAAAGTTTTCACGCTTTATGCACTTATTTTTAATTCACTTTAAACTTATTTTAACTTAACTACTTAACTATTTTGTTTCGTTGCATATATTCTTAAAATGCCAGATTTGACATGTGTTTAAGTTTATGCAAGAAACTTATTTAAATTACGCACTAATTAGTATTACACAATACTTATCTGAAAATCCAAATCCAACAAAACTTTATGTCCCTTGCCAGCACCAATTGCACCACTTTCTAGCATATATAATAATGTACCTTGAATTGGCACTTTTTATTAGATGCTTAATTGCTGAAAAATAAAAATTCACTGTCACTTGATCGGATGCTAGTACTTGCATATCTGATCGCTTGAAAAAACTGAGAGAGATCTTAGGGATTGCCCACTTTTAATAGGCTTTAAGCGGCCATTTTGAGATACGTTCCACATGAAAAATGCGAATTAAGCATATTTTTCGACTTTGCTTGACTTGTATACTTATGTCAAAATGTGCCAATTTCCTTCAAATAATTTATTATATATTATCCATGAATTTTCGTAATTTATTTTATTAAATATTTCTATTTTTCTAAAAATTGTCAATATGGCGTCGCACTGCCATATCATGACAAATTTCGATGTGGAACACAAATTTCTCTCCATTTTCTTGCATCTCGTTTTCGCATCTTTCTCTTTCCCACTCATTATGGGAATTAATTCCACCTTTTTTATTAAATTTCTAATTAACTGGTGAAATTCACACCTTCTAAGCCTGCACAATAGGTTGCGCGCCGTCGATTTCACCTAATTGACTTTCTCGTGAGTCAATTTGACAGTCGCGATCGCGATATTTTAATTGGTTAGTGCCGTGTTGTTTTTCGTGTTTTTCACCGCAAATTGTGGATTAATTGTACGGGTAAGTGTATTTTACTACTTTCTAAGTGTTCCTTAATAATTATTTATGTGTTCCAATACGAATAATTTGCAGGAAATATACAAATTCTGTTAGATTATTCATGTTGGAAAAGTGATTTTTGAAAATGTCAACAATGGTATAAAATGTTGATTTTTGTTAATTGTACGCTTTGTGCCTAATGCAAATTCATGGAATTTGCATATATAAACATATTTGCATAATTTGCAAGAAATTGGCAATGTTTACATTTGCATGCAATTGTTGTTGTACTGCCAAGAAATTCGTTTCTTGGCAGTTTTGCATGTAATTCGTAGAATTTAGTCTTGTTTTGTTTGTTAGTTTTTATATTGCTGCATTTAAATTAATTTATGCATTTTTTCCCATTTTCAGATTACTTCCTGACACTGTGGGATGACCTGGAGGGAATTACCTGGTAGACATTAAGGGAAGTATGAAATACATTTTTTATCAAATGCTAATATTTTATGTTATTTTGAGCTGTGCTCAACAAACCCCAAGCGGCGATGCAATCACTATTTCTTTTGAGTAATAAAAATCAATAATCCCAAACGCAGACGAAATCATTTTTCTTTTGAGTAATAAAAATCAATGACCCCATACGCAGACGTAATCACTTTTCTTTTGACCTCAAAAATGCACGCGTAACCTTTTTTTGTCGATCGATCGATCGCTGCTAAAGAAAATCGATAATGAAAAGATAGTCCGTTCTTAAATTCCGATGGGGAAAGTTGCCTTCAGTTTTTAAAAAATTACCTAAGTTTCTGTTTTGGTTAACAAAGTTTTGTAAATTAGCTAAGTTCTTTTTAAATTAATTTTGATAATATAAAACAATAAAAGAAATAAAATGTGTAACTAAGAAGCGACTTTCTTTTGTATTTACAAATAATTAAAGATAATTATTTTTACTGGCGCAGTCGGTAGGGTCGCGTTTAGTTCGAAGCTAACTCGATCTCTGCATATTAATGCTTAAAACGCGAATCAAGCGCGATAACATTTACTAAAGGATTAGTGAAGTGCAAATTTATTGTGATAAAGTTTTACTAAAAGATTAGTGAAATTCTCATCCACAATAAAAGTGACAAGGGAAAATAACCAACACAAAAGTGTCAGTGTTACATTCAATTATACTGCGAATTGTCGTATAACCCTGCATCGATAGAGAAGCGAAAAGGAACACCGCATACACTTGAAGCAGAAGCAACTAATTACCCCATACGAAGGAAAGAAGAACTAATTACCCCATAAGAAGGAAGGAAGAACTAATCACCCTATAAGAAGGAAGGAAGAACTAATCACCCCTAAAGAAGGAAACATAAACTATCTCAACGGAAGGGAAAACCTAAAGCAACCATGTAACGTACAATTATTTCAGCTAGCACAATTTTGGGAGAATTGAAGTAAGAAGATTGATCAACGTTGGTAATAAATTTATAAATTTAATAGTTCCAGTATAGTGAGTAAATTTTGTTTTTTTTTATATAAGCATATATAATATCTTCCAGTATAGCGATTAAATTTTTTTTTTTTATATACAATATACATATATATATTCCGGCATATAGTGAGTAAATTTCAATTTCCTTTTTCAAAGACTACTAATGATAGGTAATGAATAACTCTGAATTGGACAAAGAAAAAAGTCTGGAATTATTAACTGCTGATGTTGGATTTACATTAGATAAAATTCATGAAAAAGTAGATTTTCTTCATCCTCTTATTACTAATAATACTCCCAAAATGACAGCTATAACTATGTACCCTCTAAAATACCTATCCCGTCTCCACGACTTTAATGGCGACTATTTTACTGATTTAGTAGACAGAATCCACCCTCAAATCACAAAATATGCAAAATATGATGTAACGTCACAATTAATCTGCATCGATATAATTAAATCTAAACTAACTGGTAGCGCTCGCGAAATGATAGATATAAACTGCGACATAACTTCTTGGACAGAGATCAAAAAATTATTAAATCACTATTTTGGAGACAAAAGGTCAGCAGACCAACTGTTTGGAGAATTGAGAAGTGTAACTTTCCGTACTAATAGCCTCGAAATGTACAACGAAATTAAAACGTATTAGGGAGATTATATATAAAAGCAAAGAACGAAAGGCAACCTGAGAATCTTGAAGAAATTCTTAAAACAAACAAAAAATCGGCTCTAGATATATTCAAAAGAAAATTACCAGAACCCATGAAATCGATTTTATATTGTCGCAATACGCCAGATTTAGAAGCCTCCATAAACATCCTCCCTGAGTCAGGATACGCATATCTCAATCCATACTCTCAAAACCAATTAAAATTATTATAATACTGCAAGAAATAATCAGAATCGAAACAGAAATTCCACCGCAAATAATGAACTACCAAACAGATTTATTAGAACCAGGCATTTTCCTCATGCATATACAAACCCACCACGAAATAATTACAATACTCGAGAGCCCACCATACCCACAGGATCCAATGTAGTGAATCCCCAATTTACAAATAGATATAATAATAACATACAATCTACAAATAGATATAATCTCAACACACACCGACAATTCAATCCGAATAGATTTAATAATGTAAGTAACCACCATCCTAATAACAATAATCATAGTAATATACGTTCTAATATTCCTAATAGTCATAATTACGATAGCACTCGTAACAACAATAGTGGTAATTACAATAATAATAGTTCCTATGTAAGACCAGAACCTATAGAGGTTGACTTAATACATACCAATCAAAATGAAATCACGGACTTTGAACCACAGAATTTTCACTCTCCGGCCTCAATAGAAACCTACCCTATATAGTAGTGAAGTCAAAAACTATCCCCTTAAGGTTTCTCATAGACACAGGCGCCACACACTCTGTCATAAACCCAAATATTTGCCACCCTAAATGGATAACAAAATTCGAAAAGCCATTAAAGCTAAAAACCATAAATCACTCTATCGACATAAATGAAAAAGTAAATATTCCCCTTTTCGAGCAGTTAGGAAATCCATCTAATAAAATAGACATGTTGATATGTAGCTTCCACACCGAATTCGATGGATTAATAGGAAATAATATTCTTTCCCCGCTCAAAGTTAATATAAACTACGAAACAATCTATCTAACAGCTGGAGACAAAAGGGTTAAAATACACTTTAACTCAGACCAAGGAAACACGTATTGCTTCACAGAGAAAGACAAATACGAAATTTCTTTACCAGTGACACAAAAAGAGGGCTTAGGTTACTTGACTGAACAGCGTAGTATTGACGGATCTTTCGTGATTTATGAAGGGGTTTATATCATTGAAGATTATAAACTGACCGCCAAAGCTCAATTGTTAGGAAATATGCCAATTAAGGTGCCCCTCAAGCCTGTAAACGTGCAAAGTGTCGATTGTCAAAACTTTAGCATTATAGAAAATTTAAAGATACAACCCCTTATTGAACAATTAAAGACCGATCATCTCAATCTAGAAGAAAAAAATAAACTATCAAATTTGGTAAAAAGGTTTCACGACATCTTCTATACAGATGACTCTAAATTAACATTCACAAATGCTATTAAACATAGCATCCGCACAGAGAATAATATACCTATCCAATGCAAAACCTACCGATACCCCTACGTTCATAAAGCTGAAGTTGAAAAACAAATCCAAGAAATGCTCGATAATGGTATTATACGACATAGTAATTCCCCTTACTTGGCACCAGTTTGGATCGCACCTAAGAAAGAATATGCTAGTGGGAAAGCCAAATGGAGACTAGTAATCGATTACCGTAAATTGAACGAGATTACAATCGAAGATAAATACCCTATTGCGGTCATAGATGAAATTCTTGAAAAATTGGGAAGAAGCCAATATTTCAGCACACTTGATTTGGCGAAAGGATTTCACCAAATCTAGATCGACGAAAGAGATGTGCATAAAACGGCCTTCAGCGTAGAGAATGAGCAGTATGAGTTCCTACGAATGCCATTCGGACTGAAGACGGTGCCCGCGACTTTCCAGCGTCTTATGAACAGTGTGTTTAAGGAGTTCATAAATAGAATATGTCTGGTGTATTTGGCGACATAACTATTTTTTCAACGTCATTGCAGGAGCATATGGAATTGTTGGAAGTGATATTCAAAAGACTAAGGGAAGTCAATCTTAAAGTCCAATTGGACAAGTCGGAGTTTCTAAAGAAGGAAACAGAATTTCTGGGACACGTCGTGACCCCGGACGGAATTAAGCCAAATCAAAAAAAAAAAAAATTGAATGCGTCAAGAATTTCCCAACACCGAAAACGAACAAGTAAATAAAACAATTTTTAGAGCTAACGGGCTATTACAAGAAGTTTATCATTTATTCAATGATTTCCAAACCCATGACTAGGTATCTTAAGAAAAATGCCAAAATCGACGTAAATAACCCCGAATACTTAAAAAGTTTTGAGACTCTGAAAAGGTTGTTAATTAATGAACCCATTTTGAGCTACCCCGATCTGACTAAGGCATTCGTTCTGACGACAGACGCTAGCCAATATGCCCTGGGAGCAGTTCTCTCCCAAGAAGGTCACCCTATTTGTTACGCGAGCCGTACATTAAATTACCACGAGACAAACTACAGTACTATAGAGCAGGAACTGTTGGCAATTGCATGGGCGACAAAATATTTCCGATCATACAATTTTGGGCGAAAATTCCTGATCGAGACGGATCATAGACCATTAACTTGGCTGTTTTCCGTAAAAGAACCTAATTCCAAACTGGCTCGATGGAGACTCAAATTATCTGAGTATGATTATGAAATAAGGTATAAAAAGAGGATTAAAACGGTAACGCCGATGCTTTATGTAGATTAGAGGATGTAAAAACTAATCTTACCGGTATAGAAACCCAGCAGGAAACCACCTTTCCAGTAAGCACCTCACCATTAAACATATTTAAAAACCAAATAATAATAAAAAAAACTAACTCCGGATCTATGAAGATAAGAAACGTTAAAATTTTTAGAAACAATAGGAAAATAATATATGCAAAAAGCCTGAGTGAGGATTCCGCTTTGATTCTCTTAAAAAACCACTTTAATATAAACCAACTCAATGCAGTCATGGCCGAAGACGAATCCCGTCTCCCCGACTTTAACGGCGATATAATTAAATCTAAACTAACTGGTAGGGCTCGCGAAATGATAGATATAAACTGCGACATAACTTCTTGGACAGAGATCAAAAAATTATTAAATCACTATTTTGGAGACAAAAGGTCAGCAGACCAACTGTTTGAAGAATTGAGAAGTGTAACTTTCCGTACTAATAGCCTCGAAATGTACAACGAAATTAAAAACATATTAGGGAGATTAAATATAAAAGCAAAGAACGAAGGGCAACCTGAGAATCTTGAAGCAAACAAAAAATCGGCTCTAGATCATTTTTCGCATAAATGCTAGAAGTGCAGGAGGCTAAAGCCATACTATACTTCATCCAAATACACATGATGTTATGGTGTGAGCCTATAAGCATATGCTATACTTCACTGAAATATATATGATGTTATGGTGTGAGCCTATAGGTGCACGAATCCTATTACTCATTAGTTGTATGGCTAAGTGCCTGAGATCAAAGTTGATCACATGAACTATTGTAAATGATTATTTATGAAAGTTACATGTATGTTAATCACCGTCTCCAAATATCATGAGTAAAATGATTGGAACAAGGATGCATACCCATTATAAATATATGTTTGTTTATCATGGCCTGTTTACTGTGAGAATGTAGTTGTATTTAATTAAACTTAGTTTAATTAATAATCAAAACTTGTGTATATTATGTTCCATTACCTTCCCGGTAACTGGTAATAGATGTTTGAGTGGAATCATATTCAACGGTATGAATAAGTTCGTGGTTAGGGAATGTTATGCTATGATTTTATTAACTTTATTTCAAATTTAGTATATATATGGGATGCCGTTAAGGCTCCTACTGGGCTTTTCCGGACGTTTCGCTCCCGCCACGGAGTCTTTTCAACGCTTTTGCTATAAAATGTGGTAATTTGTCAGATGTTCAAACATGTGTACAAATAGTGAGTGGGTATAGTTAACTAATTCAAGAAATATTGTGATACGGTCTGAGAAGTTTGTTAAATTATTTATGTGTTTTAATTAATTAATTATCCATATCTCTTTCTTTGTGGACTAAAAATTGTATGTATAGGCTATTTTTAACTTCGAAGATTATTTATTAGAGCTAAACAGCTACTGAACTGACTATTTTAACTATTATCAAAACATTACTTGTTTGTAATGAAGCGAAGAAATTTATGAGGAGGAAATCAGTAATGTTTTTTGTTTAGGTATTTCAAAGGATGAAATCTACTTCCCTCTTAGTGAGTTAAATGTCTAATTTATGTAATATGTGTTAATGATCGTGTTAACTTATACCTAAGCAAAATGAACTTATAATAAAATGTGCTTTAATTGAACTTACATCTAAGCTAAAGTGAACTCTGACCAATGTGAGCTAGGCTTTATACTATTAGATGAATATTGCATTAACTCGCTTATCACACCATCTACCGGAATTGTCGGCACAGTGGCACATGACAGAGCAGGGAACCATATGACTTGACAACCGGGGTTGCTTTTTCTTCTTCTATCATCGTTCAGCAAAGGCACACGTATCGGCATCAATTTCCATAGAGCTAATCGACCATATTATTAGTAATTTAGTATTAGTATTGCTTTTTATACAGTCCATTTTATTTGAAGTACAATAAATTAAATATTATAACGTAAAGGCGAAAATTCTCGTTTTTTCGATAACATTTTGGTCCCATCGAGCCGGATCGTACGTGTGCCTAAGACTACTTAAACAAATATCGTACATCTAGCGATCATCATTGCATAAGCAGAGAACGCTACTTACTCTAATATCGAAGCAAAATTGATTTATATGAGCAACGCATCACTGCTAGTGATCGCCAATAAAGCATCATCACCATTCTGATATCGTCTCGCTGAAAATCGTGCATCCTAAATAAACCATCAACTTGTAGGTATCATTTAGGACCGGAGAATACTCCAATGTGCTCAGCAATTGACAATTGGAGATAATTCCATAAAGGCAGACAGAACATCACAACTTTCCATTTAATTACAAGAAGAAAGCTGTATAGAGAAAATCCCCATCTGTGCGGATAACCCATCAGCTACGCTTGCACAATTTAAGTATCGTTTCAAAGAACATAATTGTGTTAAAATTCTATCAAGTTTTTATACAATTTTTAGCACAACTAGAACCGGATGCATATACTCCAAGCCATCAGTATAATTACACATCTTAAAGGACAGGAATTTCCAGATTTCGTGCATTTGCCACCGTAAGCAGATACAAGTAACGGTGCCCACTGTGCCGACTAGAGATAAGCCCGTTGCAAACGTGAATGAGTGAGTTCAGTCATAATTATAAACTAATCTTTGCAAAAAAAACTGAATATTTACCGACAAATTTATATAGAATTATATGAAATTCACATTATATGCATACCCTAGCAATAACAATGAATAATTATTAACAATTAAGTAGTTTCTAAATAAATAATAGTGCATACAAATAACTATCACTCTAGAAATTTGCACACATAAAACATTTCGGTTAAGTGTAACACTTGTGCTGTGTCGCAGTCGAATTCATTGTTACGTACATACATAGAACCCATTCGCGTAATATAACAGATCGACATGGCAGAGAAAAAGTTAACCAATATTAGGATACAACGCGCTGTGTTAGTTGATCAACAAGAGCGTACCAAGGAATTCATTGAAAAGGATAGCGGAGATGCCACCTTAGCTGCATTAGAACTGCGGTTGCTTCATGTGGAGAATCAAATGACCAAGTTTCTCGACATTCAGGCCGAAATAGAAAAACTTGATGAGACTGAGCTTACTACAACTCATCGCGCAACCTATGAAGAAACCTACTTTACGCAGCAGCCGCAATTAGTTACTTTACTACAATCGGCAAGAGGGAATCAAGAAGCTCCTCAAGCGCATAATAGTTCACTTGGTACTCAATCAAATGTGCGTTTACCTAAGATAACATTGCCCTCCTTTAGCGGAGATGTCACTAAATGGAGTGATTTTTATGAATCTTACAAGGTGCTGATTCATGATGAACAGTCATTAAGTAATCTTCAAAAATATCAATATTTAAAATCCACTTTGTCAGGTGCAGCAGCGGCACAAATAGCTTCTCTTGAACTCAATGCAACGAATTACGATGTAGTGCTAAATATTCTTAAGGCTAAATATGGAGACAAAAGGATAATCTGCCAAGCTCACTTGCGAGACCTCCTAAATATTAAAGCAATTTGCAGCAATAAACCTGAACTTATACGAACGTTGGTCGATAGAACTAATGTGCAGCTTCGTGCACTAGAGTCATTGGGTCGCCCAGTTAATCAATGGGATGATGTAATTATTCATCTCATACTACAAAAACTTGATGCACACCTACGGTCAGCTTGGGAAGATAAGGCTCCGGAAGGTAGACTTCCAACTCTTAAAGAACTTTTATCATTTCTTAGCAAGAGTTCTGATAAAATTGAAGCATCCAAACGGGCCCAAAGTGAAGTAATCACGCCTGCTAGTACTAAATCAAATAAAGTGGTTCACACGTCGTTACTTTCATTAAAAAATTATTGCACTTTATGCAAGAAAAATGGACACACTATTTATAAATGTCGTACTTTCCTTAACTTATCTGTGGTTGATAGACAAAATAAAATCCGAGAACTGAAATTGTGTACAAATTGTTTACGGGGACATAATAGGGCTAATTGTAATTCGTCCTACACTTGTCAGGTTTGCAATGCAACCCATCATACATTACTGCATAATTGCGATAATCAGTCTATTATCCACGCGCACAATAATCAATTACAGCTAAATTCATTACAACCGTCTACTTCCAGTACAAGTAATCACACCGCATTACATTCAATGCAATCTAGGGCAAATAATAATTCGTCATACATTTTTATGCCAACAGCTATTGTCAATATTCAAGATGCTTACGGAAATCTTGTTCCATGCCGAGCAATTCTAGACTCCGCTTCGCAATTGAACTTTGTCTCTGAAAGGCTAGTACAACGGCTCAGGCTCAGTAAAACAAAACGATCTACTGTTGTCAGCAGTATTGGTGATGAATCGTCTGTAATATCTAACCGTCAGACACACGTAAATGTCTCCTCAAGATTTAATAACTTTTCCATAGGCTTAGATGCAGTTATCTTAGCGAACATTACAGCATATCAACCGTCAATCTATGTTAATGTTTCTTCGTGGAGCATTCCTGCCAATATCCAACTTGCAGATCCTGATTTCAATAAGCCAGGTGGCATAGACCTTTTAATTGGTGCTGAGCTCCACTTTCATCGATTACAACTTGGTCAAATAGGGTTGGGAGAAAACCTGCCAATTCTACAGAAAACAATGCTAGGTTGGGTAATCGCGGGCAAGACAAAGGTGACTTCTGCACCTCAATATAGCTGCAATGTTGCATCTATCACCTCACAAGATGATGAATCCTTAAACAAAATAATTAAAAAATTTTGGGAGCTCGAGGATCACAAGCCTACAGGTCCTAGTAAGTCAACTGAAGAGCAACTGTGTGAAGAACACTATAGAAGACATCACACAAGGAACGCTGATGGTCGTTTTATCGTAAAATTCCCATTTCGTGACGCAACCAATTGCCTAGGTGACTCGACTCAAATGGCAGTAAGAAGGTTCATTAATTTAGAGCGTCGCCTTCACAGATGCCAAAAACTTTACAAAGAATATAAAGACTTTATCGATGAATATCTCGAGCTGAAGCACATGCGTCCTCTCATGGATACAGAAATCTCTTCAATTAAATATGTCATGCCGCATCACTGTGTGAAGAAACCAGATAGCTCAAGTACCAAACTAAGGGTAGTATTTGATGCTTCAGCTAAGACAACAATAAACTATTCTTTAAATAATATTATGATGACAGGGCCAGTAATTCAAAGTGATCTATTCACAATAATCCTAAATTTTAGGAAACATCCCATTGCAATAACTGCTGACATTTATAAAATGTATCGGCAGATATTAATCGATCCTAAGGATTGCGCATACCAAAATATAGTTTGGCGAGACCATCCAAGCGATAAACTAAGGTTTTACCAGTTGCAAACAGTTACATATGGGACAGCAGCGGCACCATATTTGGCTACAAAATCTCTCCTCCAGTTAGCGGTTGATGAAGAAGGCAATTACCCTTTAGGTGCTAGTATAATAAAGTCAGATTTTTACGTGGATGACCTTGTCACGGGAGCAGACACATTGGACAAAGCTTAAGAGATAAAGCGTCAAGTGGAAGCAGTATTACAAACTGGAGGCTTCGAATTAAAAAAATGGTGCTCTAATAGTAAGACACTGCTAAATGAAATACCGGCTGATAAAAGGGAGCATGCTATACAATTTCATGAGAAGGATGTTGTAAAAACCCTCGGACTCATTTGGAACCCAGAGCAAGACAATTTCAACTTCAAGGTTAGTCTTTGCAATAAAAATAAAATCACAAAAAGACTTGTTTTATCTGACATAGCAAGAATATTCGATCCTATCGGCTTCATAAATCCTGTCATTGTCTTAGGGAAGATATTTTTACAACAATTATAGAAACTATCACTGGACTGGGATGAATCCCTTCCTGTAGAGTTACACACGGCTTGGTTAAAGTACAGAGATCAACTAAGTCTTATTGAAACATTTCAAATCCCAAGGAGGATATATCCTTTCAATGATGTACGGGAGGCTCAAATTCATGCTTTTTCGGATGCAAGCGAGAAGGCTTACGGGTCATGCGTATATCTTAGATGCGTCGACAGCTCCGGAAATACTAGTGTTAATTTAATGTGTGCCAAATCTCGCGTTGCCCCAATCAAGCACACAACAATTCCGCGCTTGGAACTATGCGCTGCAGAATTAATGGCTGACTTGGTATCCCGAATTAAATCTATAATAAACATCTGTGTTGATGCGCTATTCTACTGGACAGATTCACAGATAGTCCTTGCCTGGCTGGCAGAACCATCCAATGTTTGGTGCACATTTGTAGCCAATCGTGTGGCCAAAATACAAGAAGCTTCAGAGTTTGAATGTTGGCGTTATGTTGAAAGTGCGAATAACCCAGCGGATTTGGTATCTCGCGGTGCACTACCAGAGGATTTTCTTAACTCAAATTTATGGTTAAATGGCCCAAGGTTCCTTCATGAGGATGACCGACGTTGGAAAAAGGACTACAAGCAACCAAGCTTCAAAACGCTAGGAGGTAATGAAAGACGGAAACAAAGGTCAATATTTGTAGCAACTTCTAATGAATATGATATGGTGAAAACGTCCAAATTCATCAACTCATTCATAAAACTGCAAAATTCATTTGTGTACATACTTCGATTCATTAACAATTCAAGACTAACATTATCATCGCGCCATTTAAATACAATTTCCCCCCACGAACGGGATGCCGCCTTGAAGGCCATTATTAAGGTTGTTCAAAGAAAGGAGTTCGCAGATGACTACCAATCATTAATTAAGCACGGACAAGTAAGCAAGTGCAGCCGATTAAGAAACCTAACCCCTTTCCTTGATTCGGACTATATCATAAGAGTTGGAGGCAGGCTTAAACATGCTATAATAACGTATGATGCAAAGCATCCAATGCTTCTACCGTCGTCTCACCCATTTACGAAATCAGTAATGACATATCTACACGAGAAAAATATGCACATTGGTCCACAAGGACTACTAGCTACAGCTCGACAAAGATTTTGGCCTCAAAGGGGTGCTAGCGTTGCAAGGCAAATAGTCCATGCTTGCATACGATGCTTCCGGACAAGGCCTACTAACATTCATCAAATGATGGGCGATTTGCCTCCCAGAAGAGTTCAACCGGCTCGGCCATTTGTCAATTCTGGTGTGGATTTTTGCGGCCCATTTTTTATTCACTATAAATCAAGAGGAAGGCAACCAACAAAAACATACATAGCTATTTTTGTATTCTTTGCAACGAAGGCAGTCCATCTTGAGCTCGCTAGCGATCTATCATCAGGTAGTTTTCTTGCCGGGCTTAGACGTTTTATTAGCCGAAGAGGTGCTTGCGGTCACTTATATTGCGACAATGCCACCAATTTCATCGGAGCTAATTCAGAGCTGAAGAAGTTGCGCAATATCGTTCTATCAGAAGATGGCAGGAATAAAATAAATGAGCTATGCAGCAAGGAATTTATCAACTTCCACTTCATACCACCTCGGTCACCCCACTTCGGCGGCTTGTGGGAAGCTGCAGTAAAATCTACGAAATATCATCTTCGTAGAGTGGTACATCAACATCCTTTAACGTATGAAGAATTACATACTTTGGTTGTGCAAATGGAGGCAATACTAAACTGCAGACCTATAGAACCGATGTCTTCAGATCCTAACGACATTTCAGCCTTAACTCCAGGGCATTTTTTAATTGGAGAGCCGTTAACTGCCGTCGTCGAACCAAGTCTCAAGGAACTCCCTTTAAACACACTCAGTCGATGGCAACGCGTACAATGGTTGCAACAACAATTCTGGTCCAGGTGGTCGAAGAGCTATTTAACCCAACTGCAATCTCGAACTAAATGGACCTCACCTGTACCTAACGTACATATCTGTAAATAGTTCGGTACTGATCAAGGAGGACAACTTGCCAGCAATGAAATGGGTTCTCGCCCGGGTCGTAGACATCCATCCGGGCGATGATGGAAGGGTTCGCGTCGTGACGGTAAAAACAGCAAGTGGATCATTTACAAGGGCAGTAACTAAGATATGCCCACTTCCCACCAATAATGATTGAAAGCCAATAAGGCTTTTCAAGGCGGGCGGCATGTTAATGATCGTGTTAACTTATACCTAAGCAAAATGAATTTATAATAAAATGTGCTTTAATTGAACTTACATCTAAGCTAAAGTGAACTCTGACCAATGTGAGCTAGGCTTTATACTATTAGATGAATATTGCATTAACTCGCTTATCACACCATCTACCGGAATTGTCGGCACAGTGGCACATGACAGAGCAGGGAACCATATGACTTGACAACCGGGGTAGCTTTTTCTTCTTCTATCATCGTTCAGCAAAGGCACACGTATCGGCATCAATTTCCATCGAGCTAATCGACCAAATTATTAGTAATTTAGTATTAGTATTGCTTTTTATACAGTCCATTTTATTTGAAGTACAATAAATTAAATATTATAACGTAAAGGCGAAAATTCTCGTTTTTTCGATAACAATATGTATTAAACAAATTTGGATTTTGAATTTAAATTTTAACATACCTTAGTAACAAATTGCAAATGGAAAATTAATGTTGAATTATTATCAATTAATTCATTGGTATGTGATAATGTGATTAGAATTTTAAGGAGGAAATTTGTGAAATTAGAGCTTTATAATAAAGTTAAATTCGATATTGTAGGTAGGTATGCCTGACTAGTGTTAAATATTTTATTGGATTGTTTAGAAAATATGTTAAATTCGTGAAATGTTGAGAAATTATGTTGAATTGGTTGTACTCCATTCAAATTTTGTTTGGGTAAACTTACTGATCAATTCGATCTCCTTTCTAGTTAACCAAAGAATCATAATTCAACAAAATATGTGTGAAATGTCTAGGTTTAGTAGTGGATTTAGAATAAGCACTAGATTTAGCATAAGCTATAGATTTAGCAATGGATTACTAATTGATTGTTATGAAAATATTTATAGAATGTAAAAATGTGGTTGAATTTATTAGGAAATTTGTAAACTTGATCTAAATAATAATTTTAATTAGAAAGTACTAACCTTGTTTTACTGTTTTCACTCTAATTCCTACGCTTGGGTAGTTATTTTACTAATATAGTTGTTTGCTTGGGTTGTAATTTTATATTCTCCAGTAAATATTATTAGGATAATCCACGCTGGTAAATATTTCCTCTGAGATAATCAGGATTTTCTGGTAAAATATTATTAGGATAATCCACGCTGGTAAATATTTCCTCTGAGATAATCAGGATTTTCTGGTGTTTGTTTTTTCACTAATGACTGTAATTTTAAGTTGATATGAAAATATTGCAATTAAATTTGAGCTTATGAGCACTAACTTGGGATACACTGTTTATTAACTTCAGCTTTCAAATTTGTTCTAATTAGAATATTACTACCGAGTAAAATGCCTATAAGTAGGTAAGTGGGTCAAGTTATCTTGACTTTGTTTTGTTCTGTACTCGTTTTTCTAGTGTTTGATGTTATGCTTTCCAGATAACTATTCGCGGAACCATTGGTGTGTATGGGAAAGTTTCCAATACCATATGACAGTTTGGAGTTGAGCTGCCATGTATGGTGAATTATTTTGGTAGGGCCATATTTAAGTGAATATTAATTAGCAATAATTTTTCATGCTGAATGGATATGGTTCCTGTCGCATTCGAAAATCATTTTTGGAATGATTATTCATTCAAAAAAAAGGTACTGCTCCTCCTCTGCCATTTATCTAAAACAATATATATAAAAATCATCAATGAAACAACACAATTCCATAAAATATACCACAGACTACTTACCTCCGTATATTTACAAATTTGTCGACGACATCAAGTGACACGTCAGCCAGCTGTCGGTGGTACATTCAGACACCGCATCAATCGTTGCTAGGGCAACACCAAGAGGCGAGAATTCGTAACTGGTTACAGCGGCTATATAAAGCCGATGAAATTCAGTAGATGGCACCATTCTTTTGGCAGAGTTGATCTGTATCAGAGCTAATCTGAGTAAAAAGAATTGTGTTTCCTACCTTAGTACAGAAGATAATTCTGGTCAGGGATAACCTGAATTACCTTTCACGTTACACAGAAGATAATTCTGGTCAGGGATAACCTGAATTTCCTTTCACATTACACAGAAGATAATTCTGGTCAGGGATAACCTGAATTTTGAATTATTGAATTATTGTGATATTTAGGTTAAGCAAATTTAAGTTTTAAATAAAAATTTTATATATTGAATTTTAAAACTGAGTTGTCCTTCAGAAACCGGCACTCCCTTCCTTACGTTCGAGACTAGATCTCACATTGGTCCTTCAAAGCCGGATAACTCAGTCGAATCAAATATAAAATTGAATACATTGCTTAATACTATCACGTGATTCAAGCCTCTCTATACAAAATGCCTACAGATGATGAAGGCAGTACATCTGACGCCGGGGACGAAACCATTAGCTCAGTATTAGAGTTGGTTGAGTCTCAAAAAGAGGTCAAAGACCTAATGGAAGACCTCTTTAAAAGGCATCAAAGAGACGGTAAAAAGAAAACTGTCAAATCGACACAAAAACGCCTACAAACGTTCACCGAATATTGGAAAGAATTCCAAACACGGCATAGGGTAATTCAAAAGAGAGCGACAAACGAAGATCGCAAATTAGAATATTTCACGAAAGAAACATTTAGTGATGCACAGGAGTATTATATTGAAAAAGCAGCTAGCATGGAAGAGGATATAGACAAACTAACACCAACGCCTGTCAACAATCCTCCTCAGACTCAGACATCACATGCTAGCACAAATTCATGTAATAATGAAAGATTCCCCAGAATTAAACTTCCCACCTTCAATGGAGAGTACTCTACGTGGATTTCATTCCACGATTTATTTAATTCGGTTATTCATAAAAACAATAATTTAAGAGACGTTGACAAATTATATTTTCTAAAAACGAATTTAATAGGAGAAGCTGAAAAATTGCTCAGGCATTACGAAATATGCGACGCAAATTATAAACCAGCTTGGAAACTCCTAAAGGAACGCTACTCAAACAAACGAATTCTCGTCAATGTACAGTTAAAAAGATTATTGTCTCTCCCAACCATAAACCATGACAGTGCCGACAATATTAAAAGGCTATTAGATAACATAACCGAGGCTTTATTAGCACTACACAATTTAGGAATAGTAACTGATAATTGGGATCCAATAATTATATATTTAACAGTGCAAAAATTGCACCCAGACACTCATCAACTATGGGAACAGAGCTTACATAATAGCACTGACTTACCAGAATTAAAAACACACACAAAATTCCTAGAGTCTCGCTTCAGAACTCTAGAAATGATAGGAAACATAAATATGTCGTCAAATACGACACAGAGAAAACCATTCTCACCAAAACCAACTTATGGATTCTTGAAAGTTCAATACCAAAGCACCCACCTACAAAAAGGTCTTCTTGCAGCCATTGCAAAGGTGACCATATCATATTTTACTGTCCAACTTTAAGGAATATGAACACCCGACAACGACATGAAGTTGTCACAAATAAGCATTTATGCAAAAATTGCTTATCACCCAATCACCTAACCTTAAATTTCACAAGCAATAAAAGTGTTACCACTGTAACAAAAGTCACAATACTCTGCTCCATTATGAGCAAAACAATTCAGTGACAAATTCAACAAATGAATCCGCCCAAAATTCCAATATGGATATCGAACCAAGCACACCCTTAGCTTGTAGAAATGACGAACAACAAGTTCAAAATTTTCTAACTGCCAATATGAAAAAAGCTCTCCCCTCTACAGCTCTAATAGACGTCACCTCACCATCTGGAAGCACAATGACATTTCGAGCATTAATAGACTCTGGATCTCAAGTGTCTATTATGACCGAAAAGGCCTTTAAACTATTACAGCTTAAAGGATCTCAAACTACCCAAGAATTAATTGGACTTGGCACAACTCCCACCAATACAGCCGTTCAGCAAGCCACAGTCACAATTAATTCCCTACACAACAATTTTAAAATAGCAAGCGACATACTCGTGATAGGAAAAATCACAGACTTGCCGCCTACCAATACGATTAAAGTGTCAAACTGGAAACACATTGAAAATCTACCATTAGCAGATCCCACCTTCTCGATTCCAGGAGAAGTTGACATTCTTCTTGGAGCAGAGGTTTACGCCGCCATTATTAAAAATGGAATTAGAAAGGGATCTAGCAATACACCCACAGCCCAAAACACTCAACTAGGCTGGATTCTGGTCGGAGGAGTACCAGAAATAAAGAGCACGACTACGACTGTGCTATCTACCTATACTACAACAAACCCCAAGTTGAACAAAAAATTAAAACGAATTTGGAATCACAATACCGCGCCAACATTCACACCGAAAGATCAGCTCTGCAAGGGATCAAGACAACGCTTGCTGCCCGAAAAATATGAATATGTATCCATCAAGACGCATAATACACTTAAACACCACAGTTCTCAGAAAAAACTCTGGAAAAGTACACCAAGTGAAGCAAGGAAGTACTGCACTTTAACAACTCTTTCCACCATTAACACAAAATGGAAAAATAAAACAAAAGTATCGCCATCTCGTTCAGCGTCCACACAAACTGAACCCAATCATACAGAAATTAAAACTCTCACCACCAGATGGCATCAATATAGTCTAAAATCTACTTCTCACCATGGACCAGTAATACGAAAGAATGTTATTTCCCCAATGGCACAATCTGGAGTAAATTATGTCAGACCTTTTATTCCTCTGCCAAAAAATGCAACAACAAATATTCTCACTCGTCCACTCTCTAAAATCTGTCCTCTCCCATTCACAAACATTTCCTGACAATCAAATATCCCCACCAAAATTTATTGCTCTCTGGCAGTCCTAAATTCCAAAACACCCGTTATATTCAAATATAAACGATTCCAAAATCCGCCAAAAGTCACTTCAAGTTTGAAAGTTGACAAGTGCGCGCAGTGGTTTTTTCTTTTTGAGTTCGTTTACATTTTTTTTATTTTTTTTACTTTTCTTCTACCATGGATGAGTTATTGGAGATTTTTAACTCGGAATCCTTGGATTCTGTGGATGCTGGCCTATCTCCAACTCCACCTGAATTATTGGCTCCCTTCAAGCCAATCAGGCCTATCAGCCCACTGCCACCAACTCCGAAAAAGGCACGAAAAGTTCGATCGGCTGTTGTTCGGCCACCACCTCACGAGATCGTGCCAGTGAAAAGATTGTGCAGGCCATTCGAGTCCATGCCAGCCACATCCAATCTAAAAAGATTGCAGACCAAATCTAAGCAAACGATAGCCTGAAATTTAAGCAGAGAGCGAAAGAACACCTCCCAGAAGTCCGGATCCAAACTCAACCAAGGCTACCTACTGGAAAACGATCTGTACCATTAAGTCTGCCTGAAGTGTACACAACAGTCAGCAGCAAACCACAATTCAGACCGAGGTCAAGTAATCGTTGTCCAGAGGCACCAACTCATCCAGCATGCCCACGGACAAATGACAAAGGTAAAAGCAAGACACTACCAAGTTTGCCAGGAAATCTTGATGAGGTGACGCCTACTGCCAGCACATCTAGTGTTATCCAGACTTCAGGTGAAAAAACTAGTAGCAAAACATCACCGAAGAAAGCAGAGGAACAATTGATGAATGTCCCGATTACTCCTCCGAAGGAATTCCGAGATCATCCAGCACCCAGTACCAAGCAAGCATCAGAGAAATCAGAAACAGAAATTCCAAAGGATTTAATTGGAAGAATTATTGCCACGCCAATCGTCATAAAACTGCTGGAATCGACAAATACTCCTTGGAACGTCATCAGGGAAGCAAAGACGTTCTGCAAATGGTCTCTGCCTGGAGACGTTACTATGAAGATGAAAACGAAAAGGAACAAATTACACATCTTCCATCAACAAAACGTAAGTTTATTCATAAAACAAAAAATATATATTTTTTTCTTTTTCGAGGCGGGAGGATGTTCAGTCCTCAGATATATGTAAGATCCCACGATGGATTTCTTACTTTCAAGAAGCTTGAGGCAGCAAGCTGAGTATTACTCCATCGATGCCTAATCTACCTAAAAACGAAGAAAGAAGACACAAAGAATCATTCAAATTTATTTTATATACAAATAATACTTATCTAATTAAATCCTCCAGCACATCAGCTCGCATTCGAAAATCATTTTTGGAATGATTATTCATTCAATAAAAAAGCTACTGCTCCTCCTCTGCCATTTATCTAAAACAATATATATAAAAATCATCAATTAAACAACACAATTCCATAAAATATACCACAGTCTACTTACCTCCGTATATTTACAAATTTGTCGATGACATCAAGTGACATTACGTCAGCTAGCTGTCGGTGGTACATTCAGACACCGCATCAATCGTTGCTAGGGCAACACCAAGAGGCGAGAATTCGCAACTGGTTACAGCGGCTATATAAAGCCGATGAAATTCAGTAGATGGCACCATTCTTTTGGCAGAGTTGATCTGTATCAGAGCTAATCTGAGTAAAAAGAATTGTGTTTCCTACCTTAGTACAGAAGATAATTCTGGTCAGGGATAACCTGAATTTCCTTTCACATTACACAGAAGATAATTCTGGTCAGGGATAACCTGAATTTCCTTTCACATTACACAGAAGATAATTCTGGTCAGGGATAACCTGAATTTCCTTTCACAAATTACAGAAGATAATTCTGGTCAGGGATAACCTGAATTTCCTTTCCCATTACACAGAAGATAATTCTGATCAGGGATAACCTGAGCGCCTTATTACTACAGAAGATAATTCTGATCAGGGATAACCTGAGCGCCTTATTATTACAGAAGATAATTCTGATCAGGGATAACCTGAGTGCTAGAATTCTCTAGAAGTTTTTTACTTCCGTGTGCTTAGACGTAACACCCCTTTGAAATTTATTTCAGAAAATTTTTATTTATCCATAGAAGATTGACACTTTGCTTCTTCTTCTTTTTCAGAATAAATAATTCAAGGGTGGCGAAGTGCGGAGTTGTTCTGAATTATTGAATTTATTTTTATATTTTGAATTTTTAATATTGAATTTGATATTAGTTTGTAGGGTAGTTTTAGATTGATTGAATTATTGAATTATTGTGATATTTAGGTTAAGCAAATTTAAGTTTTAAATAAAAATTTTATATATTGAATTTTAAAACTGAGTTGTCCTTCAGAAACCGGCACTCCCTTCCTTACGTTCGAGACTAGATCTCACAGTCCTCAATTATCAGGCTATCAGCTGATGTGTTCCATTCTTCACCCAATACACCCAGCCTGGGTTATAGGTGGTTTCAACTCACAACCAAATTGTTTGTGTGTTTACCCTCCCGGGTCTATATCTCAACAACAAGGTCTACTTTTAACAAAACTAGGTAAACCCGCAGTAGTCAGTAATAAGTGAGTTTATTACGTATACTACCGATCTATTACCAGTTTCAAGTGACATTGTTCGAGCTATGCCCATTTTTAAGGAGCGGAATCATCTAGATTATTTTTCGCATAAATGCTAGAAGTGCAGGAGGCTAAAGCACATACTATAACTTCATCGAAATACACATGATGTTATGGTGTGAGCCTATAAGCATATGCTATACTTCACTGAAATATATATGATGTTATGGTGTGAGCCTATAGGTGCACGAATCCTATTACTCATTAGTTGTATGGCTAAGTGCCTGAGAAAGTTACATGTATGTTAATCACCGTCTCCAAATATCATGAGTAAAATGATTGGAACAAGGATGCGTATCCATTATAAATATATGTTTGTTTATCATGGCCTGTTTACTGTGAGAATGTAGTTGTATTTAGTTAAACTTAGTTTAATTAATAATCAAAACTTGTGTATATTATGTTCCATTACCTTCCCGGTAACTGGTAATAGATGTTTGAGTGGAATCATATTCAACGGTATGAATAAGTTCGTGGTTAGGGAATGTTATGCTATGATTTTATTAACTTTATATCAAATTTAGTATATATATGGGATGCCGTTAAGGCTCCTACTGGGCTTTTCCGGACGTTTCGCTCCCGCCACGGAGTCTTTTCAACAGTTTTGCTATAAAATGTGGTAATTTATCAGATGTACAAATAGTGAGTGGGTATAGTTAACTAATTCAAGAAATATTGTGATACGGTCTGAGAAGTTTGTTATATTATTTATGTGTTTTAATTAATTAATTATCCATATCTCTTTCTTTGTGGACTAAAAATTGTATGTATAGGCTATTTTTAACTTCGAAGATTATTTATTAGAGCTAAACAGCTACTGAACTTACTATTTTAACTATTATCAAAACATTACTTGTTTGTAATGAAGCGAAGAAATTTATGAGGAGGAAATCAGTAATGTTTTTTGTTTAGGTATTTCAAAGGATGAAATCTACTTCCCTCTTATTGAGTTAAATGTCTAATTTATGTAATATGTATTAAACAAATTTGGATTTTGAATTTAAATTTTAACATACCTTAGAAACAAATTGCAAATGGAAAATTAATGTTGAATTATTATCAATTAATTCATTGGTATGTGATAATGTGTTTAGAATTTTAAGGAGGAAATTTGTGAAATTAGAACTTTATAATAAAGTTAAATTCGATATTGTAGGTAGGTATGCCTGACTAGTGTTAAATATTTTATTGGATTGTTTAGAAAATATGTTAAATTCGTGAAATGTTGAGAAATTATGTTGAATTGGTTGTACTCCATTCTTCATCGGATAAACCTTTGCAATCTTTCACTGTGTCGGAAATGATGATGTTGTAATGGCCGTGTTGAAAATATGTACCATTGGTCTAATTATAAAAGGCAAGATGGGCTTAAGGAACCGCAAATCAATATCATCCGACCCTATTGCATTTGATTTGATAGATTTTATAGCAAAGATCGTGTCAATAATAGTGACATTCCTGAAAAAGAATTGGGCGGATATACTATTCACAGTATTGGGGAACACGTTTACATTAGGTAAGCCAGGATTACGAGAACTATTTACAAAGTAAGTATTAAGTTCGTCTAGGTCAATGGTACAACTGTCGTATGATTTTGGGATAATTCCGGCTTCTTTTATATTTCTCCATACAGTACCAGATGGCAAAGACGGATCCTACTTTCGACGAAAATACCTAGATTTCGCTTTCCGAATCTCAGCTGTAGTAATGTTTCGTAATCTTTTATAGTTTCTTTCTAGCTCTGAGCCACCAAACCTCCTCCAGAAATTATAAGCAAGATTGCGCTCAATTATTAATGATTTAACATTATTGTTCATCCATGGCGAGCAATATCGAGTTGTAATAGTTCGTACTGGAACAAATTCATTATAAAGACTTAAAATAGCGCTATTAAAATACTCTACTTGGTCAGTGGAGTTGTTCGTTGCGTAAATATAGTCCCATTCAATAGATGTCGCTTCCTGGTGCAGACTCTCGATATCAATTGAACGAAAGCTTCTGGTCTTGAATGTCCTAAGCTTAGATCTCTTAATAGCAGGACATACCACGGAAACAAAAACAGCTAAGTGATCACCAATACCAGCCAATGGAAACTCAGTACAAGATTTAACTAGTTCCGGCTTATCACATATAACTAAATCAAGCAAGCTTGAGCCATTACCATAATAATATGTTGGATTCGTATTTATAACTTGCAAGCCGCTAGAACCCAGCTGAGTAATAAAGTATTCTTTGCTTGCGCTATCAGATAACATATTAATGTTAAAGTCACCACAAATTAAATTCAGATGATATGCCCATGCCCCGTATAGCTGCATTAGTTCGTCGAAAAAAGGATCAATGTGTGAAATTCTAGGAGGCTTATAGACACACCCTATAAGCCATTTTTGTCCAGACACAAGGATTTCCAGCAATATATATTCAGGACCAGGAACACTACTATCTGAAGTGCATAATATTCTGCACTGAAAACAGTCACGTATATATAGAGCTACACCACCTCCGCGGGAGTAACTACGATCATTTCGATACAAATTAAAACCTGGCAAACATACATAATCGTCGCTGATACCATTATGCAGCCACGACTCAGATATCATCACTACGTCCATATCACTATCTGAAAAAACATATTTAATTTCATCTAGATTTGATAGAATGCTTCTGGCATTAACATGGCAGAACCTAACACAGTCCTCATTTGACAGGACAAAGCTCCGCAGCATCTCTCTTTCAGATATGGGGCCAGAGTCCAGATCTTCACAAATAGAGACCAAAAAATGAAAATATGAGAGTCATCAGAGGCATCAGGATGGTTAGGGTAGCAATCCAATAATCAAGCAACTTAACGCAAGCAAGCCCAAAATTAAAGATCCTAATCCTAAAGTCTAAACAATTTAACATAATTTCTATTAAATATTCAGAAAAGAAAAAAGCATATATATAAAGTTGACATTAATAACATAAGACACTTCAAAGAAACAATAGAAAAGAAAAATTTACATATAAAAGAAAAAAAACTCCGAAAATCAGCCTATTTGACCAGATCCAGATTAATCAGATGACTGCACCAATTTCTCCAGCTGTAGAGGAGAAGTAAGCTTATAGGGGGCCTCTGATTGACTTCGCCTGATGTAAACAATATCATGATTAGTGAAAACAGACACTATGGACCCACTACGTTTCAGTTTCATGCACTCTTTAAAAATATTTTGATCAGCTGCTGCCAGGCACTCACTAACATATATGTTGTTATCTCCCGTAAACCCAAGCTATGATGCCTTTGGCTTGAATTTACGTACTGCTCGAACTAGTTTGATTTTGTCATGCGAACTTCGAAATATCAAGATAAGTGGTGACATCAGACACGCACCAGACCTATCACTATTCAATTTATTTAATCTGAATGCAATTGTGCTAGGCGGTATTTCACAATTTACGATTGCAGACAATTTTTGTATCACATCATTAATATTCTCACCATGCATTCGAAGTACTCCGTGAATAAGCACGTCAGTTGAATTGGACTTCCTTTCTAATTTAACAATTTGAGTTTCTTGAATTGCCGCTTGTTTTTCCAGGGTTGTTACTTGTTTCTCCAAAGTTAAAACTTGCTCCTCAAGAGTAGTTACTCGCTTCATTATACCAGCCACAGCTTCTCTGGATTCCTTACAAGCATCAACGATTTTTGCAGTTAATTTAACTTCAAAAGCCTTCAATTTAGAATCCATGGCTGCTTAATGGCATCTATATGTTGTTTTATTTCGATGGATGTCACAGGGCCCTCGACAGCTGAGCCATTGCCAGCACGTGTTTTTCCAGCCATTATAATTATTATCCATAATTTGAGGTAAATAATACAAAACTCCGAAAAGAAAACTTGCAGGCAATTATATCAATACTAGATAATAGTTCATGGCACTAGAATTTCACGAAATTCAAAAATTCTACTGGCAAATAATTAAAAATTGTCGGAGCCAAATTTCGCGTGACTACTCAGCAGCCATTACACACACAACCAACAAAATAGCCTATACATACAATTTTTAGTCCACAAAGAAAGAGATTTGGATAATTAATTAATTAAAACACATAAATAATTTAACAAACTTCTCAGACCGTATCACAATATTTCTTGAATTAGTTAACTATACCCACTCACTATTTGTACACATGTTTGTACATCTGATAAATTACCACATTTTATAGCAAAACCGTTGAAAAGACTCCGTGGCGGGAGCGAAACGTCCGGAAAAGCCCAGTAGGAGCCTTAACGGCATCCCATATATATATCCTAAATTTGAAATAAAGTTAATAAAATCATAGCATAACATTCCCTAACCACGAACTTATTCATACCGTTGAATATGATTCCACTCAAACATCTATTACCAGTTACCGGGAAGGTAATGGAACATAATATAAACAAGTTTTGATTATTAATTAAACTAAGTTTAATTAAATACAACTACATTCTCACAGTAAACAGGCCATGATAAACATTTATTTATAATGGATACGCATCCTTGTTCCAATCATTTTACTCATGATATTTGGAGACGGTGATTAACATACGTGTAACTTTCATAAATAATCATTTACAATATTTCATGTGATCAACGCTGATGTCAGGCACTTAGCCATACAACTAATGAGTAATAGGATTCGTGCACCTATAGGCTCACACCATAACATCATATATATTTCAGTGAAGTATAGCATATGCTTATAGGCTCACACCATAACATCATGTGTATTTCGATGAAGTATTGTATGTGCTTTAGCCTCCTGCACTTCTAGCATTAATGCGAAAAATAATCTAGATGATTCCGCTCCTTAAAAATGGGCATAGCTCGAACAATGTCACTTGAAACTGGTAATAGATCGGTAGTATACGTAATAAACTCACTTATTACTGACTACTGCGGGTTTACCTAGTTTTGTTAAAAGTAGACCTTGTTGTTGAGATATAGATTCGGGAGGGTAAACACTCAAACAAATTGGTTGTGAGTTGAAACCACCTATAACCCAGACTGGGTGCAATGGGTGAAGAATGGAACACATCAGCTGATTGCCTGATGTGAGATCTAGTCTCGAACGTAAGGAAGGGAGTGCCGGTTTTGATGAACAACTCAGTCTTAAAATTCAATATATAAAATTTTTATTAAAACTTAAATTTGCTTAACCTAAATATCACAATAATTCAATAATTCAGTGGTCTAAAACTACCCTACAAACTAATATTAAATTCAATATTAAAACTTCAAAATAAAAATAAATTCACTAATTCAGCACAACTCCGCAGTTCGCCACCCTTGATTTATTTATTCTGAAAAAGAAGAAGAAGCAAAATGTCAATCTTCTATGGACAAATTAAAATTTTCTGAAATAAATTTCAAAGGGGTGTTACGTCTAAGCACGCGGAAGTAAAAAACTTCTAGAGAATTCTACACACGGAAGTAAAAAACTTCTAGAGTATTCTAGCACTCAGGTTATCCCTGATCAGAATTATCTTCTGTGTAATGGAAAAGGAAATTCAGGTTATCCCTGACCAGAATTATCTTCTGTGTACTGTGAAAGGAAATTCAGGTTATCCCTGACCAGAATTATCTTCTGTAATATGTGACAGGAAATTAGGTTATCCCTGACCAGAATTATCTTCTGTAATATGTGACAGGAAATTCAGGTTATCCCTGACCAGAATTATCTTCTGTGTACTGTGAAAGGAAATTCAGGTTATCCCTGACCAGAATTATCTTCTGTAACAAGGTAGGAAACACAATTCTTTTTACTCAGATTAGCTCTGATGCAGATCAACTCTGCTAAAAGAATGGTGCCATCTACTGATTTTCATCGGCTTTATATAGCCGCTGTAACCAGTTACGAATTCTCGCCTCTAGGTGTTGCCCTAGCAACGATTGATGCGATGTCTGAATGTACCACAGACAGCTGGCTGACGTAATGTCATTTGTTGTCATCACAAATGTAAATATTAGGAGGAAAGTATGCTTTGCTGCATTTTTATATTGATTTATTTATTTTGATTGTTTATTAGTCTTCTTTATATTTTTAGAGACTATATAAAATCCGACATCTCACAGCTGCAACATTCGGCTGTCACTAGAATTTGTGGGTTTTTTGTGGTTTATCACAGGATATTTTAATGCTGTGGGTGAACCCGTGAACCACACTGTCAGCAGCAAATCGTTGATTGGATCAACAGGAAGCTTTAGATAAGTATTATGTAATTTAATCATTTGAATCTAGATACTTTGTGTTCCTTTTTTATATATTTTAGGTAGATTGAGCTGGGAGTACATCGAGGGATTTGTTGCATAAAAACTGACAGTAGAATTCATCATGGGATGTCCACATATTTGTGTGAGGGCTGAACATCCTCCCGCCTCGAAAAAGAAAAAAATTTTTTTTTTTGTTTTATGAATAAACTTACGTTTTGTTGATGGAAGACATGTAATTTATCCCTTTTCTTTTTCATCTTCATAGTAACACCTCCAGGCAGAGACCATTTGCAGAACGTCTTTGCTTCCCTGATGACGTTCCATGGAGTATTTGTCGATTCCAGCAGTTTGATGACGATTGGCGTGGCAATAATTTTTCCAATTAAATCCTTTGGAATTTCTGTTTCTGCTTTCTCTGATGCTTGCTTGGTACTGGGTGCTGGACGATCTCGGAATTCCTTTGGGGGAGTAATCGGGACATTCATATATTGTTCCTCTATATTCCTCGGTGATGTTTTGTGTTGAGTGTGTTTTTCAGATTTGCCCTTTGCTGAATGAGGTGCCTGAGTACTCGGTGGATGTTGAGATATCGTTTTCTCTACTGCGTTTGGTAATACTCCATGTAGATTTTCCGACAGTAGAGCAGTACTAGGTGGTTTATTCACTTTGGTTGGCATCTTCCTTTTTATATTAGGTCTGTGATCAGCGCCTTTTACAGGTTTTACCTTATGAGGTTGCGTGCTGGGAGATTGCTGGGTTGATCTACTGACTTCTGTGAATACCGCTTCGTGCAGAATCGGTAAACTTGGTAACATGGCCCTTTGTTTAGTAGGGGGAGGCCTTGGTTTTGTTGCCTTACGAATCACAGGGTGATTCGGAGTCGGTTCAGACCCAAATTTCAACATTTTGTTGGGAATAGGCAACCCTCGTAGTGCCTTTACCGAAGAGGATGCTTCTTGTGCCTCGAATGGTCTGGCCTTTCGCTTGATAGGCGATGAGTGCACAGGTGGTGGTCGTATGATGACTGATTTCATCTTCCGTTCCTTCTTAGGTGTTGGAGGTAGAGGGCTGATAGGCCTGATTGGCTTGAAGGGAGCCAATAATTCAGGTGGAGTTGGAGATAGGCCAGCATCCACAGAATCCAAGGATTCCGAGTTAAAAATCTCCAATAACTCATCCATGGTAGAAGAAAAGTAAAAAAATAAAAAAATGAAAAAATAAAGAAAATGTAAACGAACTCAAAAAGAAAAAACCACTGCGCGCACTTGTCAACTTTCAAACTTGAAGTGACTTTTGGCGGATTTTGGAATCGTTTATATTTGAATATAACGGGTGTTTTGGAATTTAGGACTGCCAGAGAGCAATAAATTTTGGTGGGGATATTTGATTGTCAGGAAATGTTTGTGAATGGGAGAGGACAGATTTTAGAGAGTGGACGAGTGAGAATATTTGTTGTTGCATTTTTTGGCAGAGGAATAAAAGGTCTGACATAATTTACTCCAGATTGTGCCATTGGGGAAATAAAATTCTTTCGTATTACTGGTCCATGGTGAGAAGTAGATTTTAGACTATATTGATGCCATCTGGTGGTGAGAGTTTTAATTTCTGTATGATTGGGTTCAGTTTGTGTGGACGCTGAACGAGATGGCGATACTTTTGTTTTATTTTTCCATTTTGTGTTAATGGTGGAAAGAGTTGTTAAAGTGCAGTACTTCCTTGCTTCACTTGGTGTACTTTTCCAGAGTTTTTTCTGAGAACTGTGGTGTTTAAGTGTATTATGCGTCTTGATGGATACATATTCATATTTTTCGGGCAGCAAGCGTTGTCTTGATCCCTTGCAGAGCTGATCTTTCGGTGTGAATGTTGGCGCGGTATTGTGATTCCAAATTCGTTTTAATTTTTTGTTCAACTTGGGGTTTGTTGTAGTATAGGTAGATAGCACAGTCGTAGTCGTGCTCTTTATTTCTGGTACTCCTCCGACCAGAATCCAGCCTAGTTGAGTGTTTTGGGCTGTGGGTGTATTGCTAGATCCTCTTCTAATTCCATTTTTGATAATGGCGGCGTAAACCTCTGCTCCAAGAAGAATGTCAACTTCTCCTGGAATCGAGAAGGTGGGATCTGCTAATGGGAGATTTTTAATGTGTTTCCAGTTTGACACTTTAATCGTATTGGTAGGCAGCAAGTCTGTGATTTTTCCTATCACGAGCATGTCGCTTGCTATTTTAAAATTGTTGTGTAGGGAATTAATTGTGACTGTGGCTTGCTGAACGGCTGTATTGGTGGGAGTTGTGCCAAGTCCAATTAATTCTTGGGTAGTTTGAGATCCTTTAAGCTGTAATAGTTTAAAGGCCTTTTCGGTCATAATAGACACTTGAGATCCAGAGTCTATTAATGCTCGAAATGTCATTGTGTTTCCAGATGGTGAGGTGACGTTTATTAGAGCTGTTGAGAGGAGAGCTCTTTTCATATTGGCAGTTAGAAAATTTTGAACTTGTTGTTCGTCATTTCTACAAGCCAAGGGTGTGCTTGGTTCGATATCCATATTGGAATTTTGGGCGGATTCATTTGTTGAATTTGTCACTGAATTGTTTTGCTCATAATGGAGCAGAGTATTGTGACTTTTGTTACAGTGGTAACACCTTTTATTGCTTGTGCAATTTAAGGTTAGGTGATTGGGTGATAAGCAATTTTTGCATAAATGCTTATTTGTGACAACTTCATGTCGTTGTCGGGTGTTCATATTCCTAAAGATTGGACAGTAAAATATGATATGGTCACCCTTGAAATGGCTGCAAGAAGACCTTTTTGTAGGTGGGTGCTTTGGTATTGAACTTTGGCTTCTATTCAAGAATCCATAAGTTGGTTTTGGTGAGAATGGTTTTCTCTGTGTCGTATTTGACGACATATTTTTGTTTCCTATCATTTCTAGAGTTCTGAAGCGAGACTCTAGGAATTTTGTGCGTGTTTTTAATTCTGGTAAGTCAGTGCTATTATGTAAGCTCTGTTCCCATAGTTGATGAGTGTCTGGGTGCAATTTCTGTACTGTTAAATATATAATTATTGGATCCCAATTATCAGTTACTATTTCTAAATTTTGTAGTGCTAATAAAGCCTCGGTTATGTTATCTAATAGCCTTTTAATATTGTCGGCACTGTCATGGTTTATGGTTGGGAGAGACAATAATTTTTTTAACTGTACATTGCCGAGAATTCGTTTGTTTGAGTAACGTTCCTTTAGGAGTTTCCAAGCTGGTTTGTAATTTGCGTCGCATATTTCGTAATGCCTGAGCAATTTTTCAGCTTCTCCTATTAAATTCGTTTTTAGAAAATATAATTTGTCAACGTCTCTTAAATTATTATTTTTATGAATAACCGAATTAAATAAATCGTGGAATGAAATCCACGTAGAGTACTCTCCATTGAAGGTGGGAAGTTTAATTCTGGGGAGTCTTTCATTATAACATGAATTGAGGAGGATTGTTGACAGGCGTTGGTGTTAGTTTGTCTATATCCTCTTCCATGCTTGCTGCTTTTTCAATATAATACTCCTGTACATCACTAAATGTTTCTTTCGTGAAATATTCTAATTTGCGATCTTCGTTTGTCGCTCTCTTTTGAATTACCCTATGCCGTGTTTGGAATTCTTTCCAATATTCGGTGAACGTTTGTAGGCGTTTTTGTGTCGATTTGACAGTTTTCTTTTTACCGTCTCTTTGATGCCTTCTAAAGAGGTCTTCCATTAAATCGTTGACCTCTTTCTGAGACTCAACCAACTCTAATACTGAGCTAATGGTTTCGTCAGATATACTGCCTTCATCATCTGTAGGCATTTTGTATAGAGAGGCTTGAATCACGTGACAGTATTAAGCAATGTATTCAATTTTATATTTGATTCGACTGAGTTATCCGGCTTTGAAGGACCAATGTGAGATCTAGTCTCGAACGTAAGGAAGGGAGTGCCGGTTTTGATGAACAACTCAGTCTTAAAATTCAATATATAATATTTTTATTAAAACTTAAATTTGCTTAACCTAAATATCACAATAATTCAATAATTCAATGGTCTAAAACTACCCTACAAACTAATATTAAATTCAATATTAAAACTTCAAAATAAAAATAAATTCACTAATTCAGCACAACTCCGCAGTTCGCCACCCTTGATTTATTTATTCTGAAAAAGAAGAAGAAGCAAAATGTCAATCTTCTATGGACAAATTAAAATTTTCTGAAATAAATTTCAAAGGGGTGTTACGTCTAAGCACGCGGAAGTAAAAAACTTCTAGAGAATTCTACATACGGAAGTAAAAAACTTCTAGAGAATTGTAGCACTCAGGTTATCCCTGATCAGAATTATCTTCTGTGTAATGGAAAAGGAAATTCTGGTTATCCCTGACCAGAATTATCTTCTGTGTACTGTGAAAGGAAATTCAGGTTATCCCTGACCAGAATTATCTACTGTAATATGTGACAGGAAATTCAGGTTATCCCTGACCAGAATTATCTTCTGTAATATGTGACAGGAAATTCAGGTTATCCCTGACCAGAATTATCTTCTGTGTACTGTGAAAGGAAATTCAGGTTATCCCTGACCAGAATTATCTTCTGTAATAAGGTAGGAAACACAATTCTTTTTACTCAGATTAGCTCTGATGTAGATCAACTCTGCTAAAAGAATGGTGCCATCTACTGATTTTCATCGGCTTTATATAGCCGCTGTAACCAGTTACGAATTCTCGCCTCTAGGTGTTGCCCTAGCAACGATTGATGCGATGTCTGAATGTACCACAGACAGCTGGCTGACGTAATGTCATTTGTTGTCATCACAAATGTAAATATTAGGAGGTAAGTATGCTTTGCTGCATTTTTATATTGATTTATTTATTTTGATTGTTTATTAGTCTTCTTTATATTTTTAGAGACTATATAAAATCCGACATCTCACAGCTGCAACATTCGGCTGTCACTAGAATTTGTGGGTTTTTTGTGGTTTATCACAGGATATTTTAATGCCGTGGGTGAACCCGTGAACCACACTGTCAGCAGCAAATCGTTGATTGGATCAACAGGAAGCTTTAGATAAGTATTATGTAATTTAATCATTTGAATCTAGATACTTTGTGTTCCTTTTTTATATATTTTAGGTAGATTGAGCTGGGAGTACATCGAGAATTCATTATGGGATGTCCACATATTTGTGTGAGGACTGAACACCTGATAATTGAGGACATTATACATAAGATGTTTAAATAAATTATTAAATAACACAGATATGTGGTTCATTGCTGACTCTGAATATACACATGAGCATCATACTAAGGGTAGAAAATAATAACAATATTTTCATATAATCCTATCATAATCCCATAATTATATAATATTTGCTACATACATATATATAATTTATCCAATCAAATAATTCAATAGCCAAAAACTGACATGTTAGTAATAATAGATTCAAATACTATTAATATCAGCTGACATAGGCTAATCCTAGCTTCACTAACCATCATAGACCTACACGGCACAACGTACCTACATCATAAACTTAGCACCTAGATAATCAATACCCCTACATATAGCATAATATTAGTGTAGATTCAACTAAATAACTCACACAAGTTAGACAATAAACTTGTTAAGGTTATAAACTAATAATCTATTAACACTACAGGAACCATATCCATTCAGCATGAAAAATCATTGCTAAATAATATTCACTTAAATATGGCCCTACCAAAATAATTCACCATACATGGCAGCTCAACTCCAAACTGTCATATGGTATTGGAAACTTTCCCATACACACCAATGGTTCCGCGAATAGTTATCTGGAAAGCATAACATCAAACACTCGAAGAACGAGTACAGAACAAAACAAAGTCAAGATAACTTGACCCACTTACCTACTTATAGGCATTTTACTCGGTAGTAATATTCTAATTAGAACAAATTTGAAAGCTGAAGTTAATAAACAGTGTATCCCAAGTTAGTGCTCATAAGCTCAAATTTAATTGCAATATTTTCATATCAACTTAAAATTACAGTCATTAGTGAAAAAACAAACACCAGAAAATCCTGATTATCTCAGAGGAAATATTTACCAGCGTGGATTATCCTAATAATATTTTACCAGAAAATCCTGATTATCTCAGAGGAAATATTTACCAGCGTGGATTATCCTAATAATATTTACTGGAGAATATAAAATTACAACCCAAGCAAACAACTATATTAGTAAAACAAGCGTAGCAATTAGAGTGAAAACAGTAAAACAAGGTTAGTACTTTCTAATTAAAATTATTATTTAGATCAAGTTTACAAATTTCCTAATAAATTCAACTACATTTTTACATTCTATAAATATTTTCATAACAATCAATTAGTAATCCATTGCTAAATCTATAGCTTATGCTAAATCTAGTGCTTATTCTAAATCCACTACTAAACCTAGACATTTCACACATATTTTGTTGAATTATGATTCTTTGGTTAACTAGAAAGGAGATCGAATTGATCAGTAAGTTTACCCAAACAAAATTTGAATGGAGTACAACCAATTCAACATAATTTCTCAACATTTCACGAATTTAACATATTTTCTAAACAATCCAATAAAATATTTAACACTAGTCAGGCATACCTACCTACAATATCGAATTTAACTTTATTATAAAGTTCCAATTTCACAAATTTCCTCCTTAAAATTCTAATCACATTATCACATACCAATGAATTAATTGATAATAATTCAACATTAATTTTCCATTTACAATTTGTTACTAAGGTATGTTAAAACTTAAATTCAAAATCCAAATTTGTTTAATACATATTACATAAATTAGACATTTAACTCACTAAGAGGGAAGTCGATTTCATCCTTTGAAATACCTAAAAAAAAAACATTACTGATTTCCTCCTCATAAATTTCTTCGCTTCATTACAAACAAGTAATGTTTTTGATAATAGTTAAAATAGTCAGTTCAGTAGCTGTTTAGCTCTAATAAATAATCTTCAAAGTTAAAAATAGCCTATACATACAATTTTTAGTCCACAAAGAAAGAGATATGGATAATTAATTAATTAAAACACATAAATAATTTAACAAACTTCTCAGACCGTATCACAATATTTCTTGAATTAGTTAACTATACCCACTCACTATTTGTACATCTGATAAATTACCACATTTTATAGCAAAACCGTTGAAAAGACTCCGTGGCGGGAGCGAAACGTCCGGAAAAGCCCAGTAGGAGCCTTAACGGCATCCCATATATATACTAAATTTGAAATAAAGTTAATAAAATCATAGCATAACATTCCCTAACCACGAACTTATTCATACCGTTGAATATGATTCCACTCAAACATCTATTACCAGTTACCGGGAAGGTAATGGAACATAATATACACAAGTTTTGATTATTAATTAAACTAAGTTTAATTAAATACAACTACATTCTCACAGTAAACAAACATATATTTATAATGGGTACGCATCCTTGTTCCAATCATTTTACTCATGATATTTGGAGACGGTGATTAACATACATGTAACTTTCATAAATAATCATTTACAATAGTTCATGTGATCAACTCTGATCTCAGGCACTTAGCCATACAACTAATGAGTAATAGGATTCGTGCACCTATAGGCTCACACCATAACATCATATATATTTCAGTGAAGTATAGCATATGTTTGTAGGCTCACACCATAACATCATGTGTATTTCGATGAAGTATAGTATGTGCTTTAGCCTCCTGCACTTCTAGCATTTATGCGAAAAATAATCTATTCAAAAGAAAATTACCAGAACCAATGAAATCGATTTTATATTTTCGTAATCTCCCAGATCTAAAAGCCTCCATAAACATCCTCCATGAGTCAGGATACGCATATCTCAATCCATACTCTCAAAACCAAAAAAATTGTTATAATACTGCAAGAAATAATCAGAATCGAAACAGAAATTCCGACGCAAATAATGAACTACCAAACAGATTTATTAGAACCAGGCATTTTCCTCATGCACCCAAACAAACCCACCACGAAATAATTACAATAATCGAGAACCCACCATACCCACCGGATCCAATGTAGTGAATCCCCAATTTACAAATAGATATAATAATAACATACAATCTAAAAATAGATATAATCTCAACACACACCGACAATTCAATCCGAATAGATTTAATAATGCAAGTAACCACCATCCTAATAACAATAATCATAGTGTTCAGTCTTCACACATATATCACAAAATATGTTGAAATCCCACGTTGAATGTTCTGCTGTCAGCTTTAATGCAGCAAGCATTATATTAATCCCCCGATGTACTCCCAGCTTCACGTTCAATCTACTTAAAATAAAATAAAAGAAACACAAAGAACCAAGTTCTGAAACCATAAACAAAATACTTATCTGATAATTTTCACATTTCCATCAGAAATGCTCGGCTAGATTAGCTCAAACTAAATCAGAAAACATCCACTGGCACCCTGGGGAGCTGTAGTTCACCTAAAAGCAATCGAAATTGATGAATAAAATAGATAAATCAATATAAAAATGCACAAAAGCATACGTACCTTCTAATATTTACAATTGTCGATGACATCAAGTGACATTACGTCAACCAGCTGTCTGTGGTACATTCAGACATCGCATCAATCGTTGCTAGGGCAACACCAAGAGGCGAGAACACGTAACTGGTTATAGCGATGAATTTCAGTAGATGGCACCATTCTTTTGGCAGAGTTGATCTGTATCAGAGCTAATCTGAGTAAAAAGAATCGTGCTTCCTACCTTTGTCCACAGAAGATAATTCTGGTCAGGGATAACCTGAATTTCCTATTATACAGAAGATAATTCTGATCAGGGATAACCTGAGCTTCTTATCATTTTATACAGAAGATAATTCTGATCAGGGATAACCTGAGCTTCTTATACAGAAGATAATTCTGATCAGGGATAACCTGAGCTTCACATCCTTTTACACAGAAGATAATTCTGATCAGGCAAATCTGAGTCTGAAGTTTTTCATAGAAGTTTTTTACTTCCTTGTGCCCACACGTACCATAATTCTGAACAAAGACAAATCAGAGTCTGAATTTTTTCATAGAAGTTTTTTACTTCCTTGAGCCCACACGTACCGTAATTCGGACCAGAGATAAATCTGAGTGTCTGATTACTTCCTTGTGCCCACACGCAGCACAAAGGCATTTCTTTATAGACTGAACATTAAAATTTAATTTGATGATAGCGCTCAGATTTTCGCCTTCTTTTTCTTTCAGAATTGAGACCATCAAAAGAGCGTATCGTTTTTTTTAAGTTGAATTTTAATTTGTGTTATTGAATTTTAGACTGACTTGTACTAGTTTGTAGGTTAGTTTTTATGCTGATTTGATATTGAATTATTGTTATGAATTTTGTGATATTAGACTAAGCGAATTGAATTATTAAATAATTTTTTTTATGTGAAAACAAAAAAACTGAGTTATCCTCTAAACCGGCTCTCCTCCCTCACGAACGAGACTAGATCTCACACATAGTAATATACGTTCTAATATTCCTAATAGTCATAATTACGATAGCACTCGTAACAACAATAGTGGTAATTACAATAATAATAGTTCCTATGTAAGACCAGAACCTATGGAGGTTGACTTAATACATACCAATCAAAATGAAATCACGGACTTTGGACCACAGAATTTTCACTCTCCGGCATCAACAGAAACCTACCCTATATAGCAGTGAAGTCAAAAACTATCCCCTTAAGGTTCCTCATAGACACAGGCGCCACATACTCTGTCATAAACCCAAATATTTGCCACCCTAAATGGATAACAAAATTCGAAAAGCCATTAAAGGTAAAAACCTTAAATCACTCTATCGACATAAATCAAATAGTCAATATTCCCCTTTTCGAGCAGTTAGGAAATCCATCTAATAAAATAGACATGTTGATATGTAGCTTCCACACCGAATTCGATGGATTAATAGGAAATAATATTCTTTCCCCGCTCAAAGTTGGAGACAAAAGGGTCAAAATACACTTTAACTCAGACCAAGGAAACACGTATTGCTTCACAGAGAAAGGCAAATACGAAATTTTTTTACCAGTGACACAAAAAGAGGGCTTAGGTTACTTGGCTGAACAGCGTAGTATTGACGGATCTTTCGTGATTTATGAAGGGGTTTATATCATTGAAGATTATAAACTGACCGCCAAAGCTCAATTGTTAGGAAATATGCCAATTAAGGTGCCCCTCAAGCCTGTAAACGTGCAAAGTGTCGATTGTCAAAACTTTAGCATTATAGAAAATTTAAAGATACAACCCCTTATTGAACAATTAAAGACCGATCATCTCAATCTAGAAGAAAAAAATAAACTATCAAATTTGGTAAAAAGGTTTCACGACATCTTCTATACAGATGACTCTAAATTAACATTCACAAATGCTATTAAACATAGCATCCGCACAGAGAATAATATACCTATCCAATGCAAAACCTACCGATACCCCTACGTTCATAAAGCTGAAGTTGAAAAACAAATCCAAGAAATGCTCGATAATGGTATTATACGACATAGTAATTCCCCTTACTTGGCACCAGTTTGGGTCGCACCTAAGAAAGCATATGCTAGTGGGTAAGCCAAATGGAGACTAGTAATCGATTACCGTAAATTGAACGAGATTACAATCGAAGATAAATACCCTATTGCGGTCATAGATGAAATTCTTGAAAAATTGGGAAGAAGCCAATATTTCAGCACACTTGATTTGGCGAAAGGATTTCACCAAATCTAGATCGACGAAAGAGATGTGCATAAAACGGCCTTCAGCGTAGAGAATGAGCAATATGAGTTCCTACGAATGCCATTCGGACTGAAGACGGTGCCCGCGACTTTCCAGCGTCTTATGAACAGTGTGTTTAAGGAGTTCATAAATAGAATATGTCTGGTGTATTTGGCGACATAACTATTTTTTCAACGTCATTGCAGGAGCATATGGAATTGTTGGAAGTGATATTCAAAAGACTAAGGGAAGTCAATCTTAAAGTCCAATTGGACAAGTCGGAGTTTCTAAAGAAGGAAACAGAATTTCTGGGACACGTCGTGACCCCGGACGGAATTAAGCCAAATCAAAAAAAAAATTGAATGCGTCAAGAATTTCCCAACACCGAAAACGAACAAGTAAATAAAACAATTTTTAGAGCTAACGGGCTATTACAAGAAGTTTATCATTTATTCAATGATTTCCAAACCCATGACTAGGTATCTTAAGAAAAATGCCAAAATCGACGTAAATAACCCCGAATACTTAAAAAGTTTTGAGACTCTGAAAAGGTTGTTAATTAATGAACCCATTTTGAGCTACCCCGATCTGACTAAGGCATTCGTTCTGACGACAGACGCTAGCCAATATGCCCTGGGAGCAGTTATTAAATCACTATTTTGGAGACAAAAGGTCAGCAGACCAACTGTTTGGAGAATTGAGAAGTGTAACTTTCCGTACTAATAGCCTCGAAATGTACAACGAAATTAAAACGTATTAGGGAGATTAAATATAAAAGCAAAGAACGAAAGGCAACCTGAGAATCTTGAAGAAATTCTTAAAACAAACAAAAAATCGGCTCTAGATATATTCAAAAGAAAATTACCAGAACCCATGAAATCGATTTTATATTGTCGCAATCCGCCAGATTTAGAAGCCTCCATAAACATCCTCCCTGAGTCAGGATACGCATATCTCAATCCATACTCTCAAAACCAATTAAAATTATTATAATACTGCAAGAAATAATCAGAATCGAAACAGAAATTCCACCGCAAATAATGAACTACCAAACAGATTTATTAGAACCAGGCATTTTCCTCATGCATATACAAACCCACCACGAAATAATTACAATACTCGAGAGCCCACCATACCCACAGGATCCAATGTAGTGAATCCCCAATTTACAAATAGATATAATAATAACATACAATCTACAAATAGATATAATCTCAACACACACCGACAATTCAATCCGAATAGATTTAATAATGTAAGTAACCACCATCCTAATAACAATAATCATAGTAATATACGTTCTAATATTCCTAATAGTCATAATTACGATAGCACTCGTAACAACAATAGTGGTAATTACAATAATAATAGTTCCTATGTAAGACCAGAACCTATAGAGGTTGACTTAATACATACCAATCAAAATGAAATCACGGACTTTGAACCACAGAATTTTCACTCTCCGGCCTCAATAGAAACCTACCCTATATAGTAGTGAAGTCAAAAACTATCCCCTTAAGGTTTCTCATAGACACAGGCGCCACACACTCTGTCATAAACCCAAATATTTGCCACCCTAAATGGATAACAAAATTCGAAAAGCCATTAAAGCTAAAAACCATAAATCACTCTATCGACATAAATGAAAAAGTAAATATTCCCCTTTTCGAGCAGTTAGGAAATCCATCTAATAAAATAGACATGTTGATATGTAGCTTCCACACCGAATTCGATGGATTAATAGGAAATAATATTCTTTCCCCGCTCAAAGTTAATATAAACTACGAAACAATCTATCTAACAGCTGGAGACAAAAGGGTTAAAATACACTTTAACTCAGACCAAGGAAACACGTATTGCTTCACAGAGAAAGACAAATACGAAATTTCTTTACCAGTGACACAAAAAGAGGGCTTAGGTTACTTGACTGAACAGCGTAGTATTGGCGGATCTTTCGTGATTTATGAAGGGGTTTATATCATTGAAGATTATAAACTGACCGCCAAAGCTCAATTGTTAGGAAATATGCCAATTAAGGTGCCCCTCAAGCCTGTAAACGTGCAAAGTGTCGATTGTCAAAACTTTAGCATTATAGAAAATTTAAAGATACAACCCCTTATTGAACAATTAAAGACCGATCATCTCAATCTAGAAGAAAAAAATAAACTATCAAATTTGGTAAAAAGGTTTCACGACATCTTCTATACAGATGACTCTAAATTAACATTCACAAATGCTATTAAACATAGCATCCGCACAGAGAATAATATACCTATCCAATGCAAAACCTACCGATACCCCTACGTTCATAAAGCTGAAGTTGAAAAACAAATCCAAGAAATGCTCGATAATGGTATTATACGACATAGTAATTCCCCTTACTTGGCACCAGTTTGGATCGCACCTAAGAAAGAATATGCTAGTGGGAAAGCCAAATGGAGACTAGTAATCGATTACCGTAAATTGAACGAGATTACAATCGAAGATAAATACCCTATTGCGGTCATAGATGAAATTCTTGAAAAATTGGGAAGAAGCCAATATTTCAGCACACTTGATTTGGCGAAAGGATTTCACCAAATCTAGATCGACGAAAGAGATGTGCATAAAACGGCCTTCAGCGTAGAGAATGAGCAATATGAGTTCCTACGAATGCCATTCGGACTGAAGACGGTGCCCGCGACTTTCCAGCGTCTTATGAACAGTGTGTTTAAGGAGTTCATAAATAGAATATGTCTGGTGTATTTGGCGACATAACTATTTTTTCAACGTCATTGCAGGAGCATATGGAATTGTTGGAAGTGATATTCAAAAGACTAAGGGAAGTCAATCTTAAAGTCCAATTGGACAACTCGGAGTTTCTAAAGAAGGAAACAGAATTTCTGGGACACGTCGTGACCCCGGACGGAATTAAGCCAAATCAAAAAAAAAAAAAATTGAATGCGTCAAGAATTTCCCAACACCGAAAACGAACAAGTAAATAAAACAATTTTTAGAGCTAACGGGCTATTACAAGAAGTTTATCATTTATTCAATGATTTCCAAACCCATGACTAGGTATCTTAAGAAAAATGCCAAAATCGACGTAAATAACCCCGAATACTTAAAAAGTTTTGAGACTCTGAAAAGGTTGTTAATTAATGAACCCATTTTGAGCTACCCCGATCTGACTAAGGCATTCGTTCTGACGACAGACGCTAGCCAATATGCCCTGGGAGCAGTTCTCTCCCAAGAAGGTCACCCTATTTGTTACGCGAGCCGTACATTAAATTACCACGAGACAAACTACAGTACTATAGAGCAGGAACTGTTGGAAATTGCATGGGCGACAAAATATTTCCGATCATACAATTTTGGGCGAAAATTCCTGATCGAGACGGATCATAGACCATTAACTTGGCTGTTTTCCGTAAAAGAACCTAATTCCAAACTGGCTCGATGGAGACTCAAATTATCTGAGTATGATTATGAAATAAGGTATAAAAAGAGGATTAAAACGGTAACGCCGATGCTTTATGTAGATTAGAGGATGTAAAAACTAATCTTACCGGTATAGAAACCCAGCAGGAAACCACCTTTCCAGTAAGCACCTCACCATTAAACATATTTAAAAACCAAATAATAATAAAAAAAACTAACTCCGGATCTATGAAGATAAGAAACGTTAAAATTTTTAGAAACAATAGGAAAATAATATATGCAAAAAGCCTGAGTGAGGATTCCGCTTTGATTCTCTTAAAAAACCACTTTAATATAAACCAACTCAATGCAGTCATGGCCGAAGACGAATCCCGTCTCCCCGACTTTAACGGCGATATAATTAAATCTAAACTAACTGGTAGGGCTCGCGAAATGATAGATATAAACTGCGACATAACTTCTTGGACAGAGATCAAAAAATTATTAAATCACTATTTTGGAGACAAAAGGTCAGCAGACCAACTGTTTGAAGAATTGAGAAGTGTAACTTTCCGTACTAATAGCCTCGAAATGTACAACGAAATTAAAAACATATTAGGGAGATTAAATATAAAAGCAAAGAACGAAGGGCAACCTGAGAATCTTGAAGCAAACAAAAAATCGGCTCTAGATCATTTTTCGCATAAATGCTAGAAGTGCAGGAGGCTAAAGCCATACTATACTTCATCCAAATACACATGATGTTATGGTGTGAGCCTATAAGCATATGCTATACTTCACTGAAATATATATGATGTTATGGTGTGAGCCTATAGGTGCACGAATCCTATTACTCATTAGTTGTATGGCTAAGTGCCTGAGATCAGAGTTGATCACATGAACTATTGTAAATGATTATTTATGAAAGTTACATGTATGTTAATCACCGTCTCCAAATATCATGAGTAAAATGATTGGAACAAGGATGCGTACCCATTATAAATATATGTTTGTTTATCATGGCCTGTTTACTGTGAGAATGTAGTTGTATTTAATTAAACTTAGTTTAATTAATAATCAAAACTTGTGTATATTATGTTCCATTACCTTCCCGGTAACTGGTAATAGATGTTTGAGTGGAATCATATTCAACGGTATGAATAAGTTCGTGGTTAGGGAATGTTATGCTATGATTTTATTAACTTTATTTCAAATTTAGTATATATATGGGATGCCGTTAAGGCTCCTACTGGGCTTTTCCGGACGTTTCGCTCCCGCCACGGAGTCTTTTCAACGCTTTTGCTATAAAATGTGGTAATTTATCAGATGTTCAAACATGTGTACAAATAGTGAGTGGGTATAGTTAACTAATTCAAGAAATATTGTGATACGGTCTGAGAAGTTTGTTAAATTATTTATGTGTTTTAATTAATTAATTATCCATATCTCTTTCTTTGTGGACTAAAAATTGTATGTATAGGCTATTTTTAACTTCGAAGATTATTTATTAGAGCTAAACAGCTACTGAACTGACTATTTTAACTATTATCAAAACATTTCTTGTTTGTAATGAAGCGAAGAAATTTATGAGGAGGAAATCAGTAATGTTTTTTGTTTAGGTATTTCAAAGGATGAAATCTACTTCCCTCTTAGTGAGTTAAATGTCTAATTTATGTAATATGTGATAATGATCGTGTTAACTTATACCTAAGCAAAATGAACTTATAATAAAATGTGCTTTAATTGAACTTACATCTAAGCTAAAGTGAACTCTGACCAATGTGAGCTAGGCTTTATACTATTAGATGAATATTGCATTAACTCGCTTATCACACCATCTACCGGAATTGTCGGCACAGTGGCACATGACAGAGCAGGGAACCATATGACTTGACAACCGGGGTAGCTTTTTCTTCTTCTATCATCGTTCAGCAAAGGCACACGTATCGGCATCAATTTCCATCGAGCTAATCGACCATATTATTAGTAATTTAGTATTAGTATTGCTTTTTATACAGTCCATTTTATTTGAAGTACAATAAATTAAATATTATAACGTAAAGGCGAAAATTCTCGTTTTTTCGATAACATTTTGGTCCCATCGAGCCGGATCGTACGTGTGCCTAAGACTACTTAAACAAATATCGTACATCTAGCGATCATCATTGCATAAGCAGAGAACGCTACTCTAATATCGAAGCAAAATTGATTTATATGAGCAACGCATCACTGCTAGTGATCGCCAATAAAGCATCATCACCATTCTGATATCGTCTCGCTGAAAATCGTGCATCCTAAATAAACCATCAACTTGTAGGTATCATTTAGGACCGGAGAATACTCCAATGTGCTCAGCAATTGACAATTGGAGATAATTCCATAAAGGCAGACAGAACATCACAACTTTCCATTTAATTACAAGAAGAAAGCTGTATAGAGAAAATCCCCATCTGTGCGGATAACCCATCAGCTACGCTTGCACAATTTAAGTATCGTTTCAAAGAACATAATTGTGTTAAAATTCTATCAAGTTTTTATACAATTTTTAGCACAACTAGAACCGGATGCATATACTCCAAGCCATCAGTATAATTACACATCTTAAAGGACAGGAATTTCCAGATTTCGTGCATTTGCCACCGTAAGCAGATACAAGTAACGGTGCCCACTGTGCCGACTAGAGATAAGCCCGTTGCAAACGTGAATGAGTGAGTTCAGTCATAATTATAAACTAATCTTTGCAAAAAAACTGAATATTTACCGACAAATTTATATAGAATTATATGAAATTCACATTATATGCATACCCTAGCAATAACAATGAATAATTATTAACAATTAAGTAGTTTCTAAATAAATAATAGTGCATACAAATAACTATCACTCTAGAAATTTGCACACATAAAACATTTCGGTTAAGTGTAACACTTGTGCTGTGTCGCAGTCGAATTCATTGTTACGTACATACATAGAACCCATTCGCGTAATATAACAGATCGACATGGCAGAGAAAAAGTTAACCAATCTTAGGATACAACGCGCTGTGTTAGTTGATCAACAAGAGCGTACCAAGGAATTCATTGAAAAGGATAGCGGAGATGCCACCTTAGCTGCATTAGAACTGCGGTTGCTTCATGTGGAGAATCAAATGACCAAGTTTCTCGACATTCAGGCCGAAATAGAAAAACTTGATGAGACTGAGCTTACTACAACTCATCGCGCAACCTATGAAGAAACCTACTTTACGCAGCAGCCGCAATTAGTTACTTTACTACAATCGGCAAGAGGGAATCAAGAAGCTCCTCAAGCGCATAATAGTTCACTTGGTACTCAATCAAATGTGCGTTTACCTAAGATAACATTGCCCTCCTTTAGCGGAGATGTCACTAAATGGAGTGATTTTTATGAATCTTACAAGGTGCTGATTCATGATGAACAGTCATTAAGTAATCTTCAAAAATATCAATATTTAAAATCCACTTTGTCAGGTGCAGCAGCGGCACAAATAGCTTCTCTTGAACTCAATGCAACGAATTACGATGTAGTGCTAAATGTTCTTAAGGCTAAATATGGAGACAAAAGGATAATCTGCCAAGCTCACTTGCGAGACCTCCTAAATATTAAAGCAATTTGCAGCAATAAACCTGAACTTATACGAACGTTGGTCGATAGAACTAATGTGCAGCTTCGTGCACTAGAGTCATTGGGTCGCCCAGTTAATCAATGGGATGATGTAATTATTCATCTCATACTACAAAAACTTGATGCACACCTACGGTCAGCTTGGGAAGATAAGGCTCCGGAAGGTAGACTTCCAACTCTTAAAGAACTTTTATCATTTCTTAGCAAGAGTTCTGATAAAATTGAAGCATCCAAACGGGCCCAAAGTGAAGTAATCACGCCTGCTAGTACTAAATCAAATAAAGTGGTTCACACGTCGTTACTTTCATTAAAAAATTATTGCACTTTATGCAAGAAAAATGGACACACTATTTATAAATGTCGTACTTTCCTTAACTTATCTGTGGTTGATAGACAAAATAAAATCCGAGAACTGAAATTGTGTACAAATTGTTTACGGGGACATAATAGGGCTAATTGTAATTCGTCCTACACTTGTCAGGTTTGCAATGCAACCCATCATACATTACTGCATAATTGCGATAATCAGTCTATTATCCACGCGCACAATAATCAATTACAGCTAAATTCATTACAACCGTCTACTTCCAGTACAAGTAATCACACCGCATTACATTCAATGCAATCTAGGGCAAATAATAATTCGTCATACATTTTTATGCCAACAGCTATTGTCAATATTCAAGATGCTTACGGAAATCTTGTTCCATGCCGAGCAATTCTAGACTCCGCTTCGCAATTGAACTTTGTCTCTGAAAGGCTAGTACAACGGCTCAGGCTCAGTAAAACAAAACGATCTACTGTTGTCAGCAGTATTGGTGATGAATCGTCTGTAATATCTAACCGTCAGACACACGTAAATGTCTCCTCAAGATTTAATAACTTTTCCATAGGCTTAGATGCAGTTATCTTAGCGAACATTACAGCATATCAACCGTCAATCTATGTTAATGTTTCTTCGTGGAGCATTCCTGCCAATATCCAACTTGCAGATCCTGATTTCAATAAGCCAGGTGGCATAGACCTTTTAATTGGTGCTGAGCTCCACTTTCATCGATTACAACTTGGTCAAATAGGGTTGGGAGAAAACCTGCCAATTCTACAGAAAACAATGCTAGGTTGGGTAATCGCGGGCAAGACAAAGGTGACTTCTGCACCTCAATATAGCTGCAATGTTGCATCTATCACCTCACAAGATGATGAATCCTTAAACAAAATAATTAAAAAATTTTGGGAGCTCGAGGATCACAAGCCTATAGGTCCTAGTAAGTCAACTGAAGAGCAACTGTGTGAAGAACACTATAGAAGACATCACACAAGGAACGCTGATGGTCGTTTTATCGTAAAATTCCCATTTCGTGACGCAACCAATTGCCTAGGTGACTCGACTCAAATGGCAGTAAGAAGGTTCATTAATTTAGAGCGTCGCCTTCACAGATGCCAAAAACTTTACAAAGAATATAAAGACTTTATCGATGAATATCTCGAGCTGAAGCACATGCGTCCTCTCATGGATACAGAAATCTCTTCAATTAAATATGTCATGCCGCATCACTGTGTGAAGAAACCAGATAGCTCAAGTACCAAACTAAGGGTAGTATTTGATGCTTCAGCTAAGACAACAATAAACTATTCTTTAAATAATATTATGATGACAGGGCCAGTAATTCAAAGTGATCTATTCACAATAATCCTAAATTTTAGGAAACATCCCATTGCAATAACTGCTGACATTTATAAAATGTATCGGCAGATATTAATCGATCCTAAGGATTGCGCATACCAAAATATAGTTTGGCGAGACCATCCAAGCGATAAACTAAGGTTTTACCAGTTGCAAACAGTTACATATGGGACAGCAGCGGCACCATATTTGGCTACAAAATCTCTCCTCCAGTTAGCGGTTGATGAAGAAGGCAATTACCCTTTAGGTGCTAGTATAATAAAGTCAGATTTTTACGTGGATGACCTTGTCACGGGAGCAGACACATTGGACAAAGCTTAAGAGATAAAGCGTCAAGTGGAAGCAGTATTACAAACTGGAGGCTTCGAATTAAAAAAATGGTGCTCTAATAGTAAGACACTGCTAAATGAAATACCGGCTGATAAAAGGGAGCATGCTATACAATTTCATGAGAAGGATGTTGTAAAAACCCTCGGACTCATTTGGAACCCAGAGCAAGACAATTTCAACTTCAAGGTTAGTCTCTGCAATAAAAATAAAATCACAAAAAGACTTGTTTTATCTGACATAGCAAGAATATTCGATCCTATGGGCTTCATAAATCCTGTCATTGTCTTAGGGAAGATTTTTTTACAACAATTATAGAAACTATCACTGGACTGGGATGAATCCCTTCCTGTAGAGTTACACACGGCTTGGTTAAAGTACAGAGATCAACTAAGTCTTATTGAAACATTTCAAATCCCAAGGAGGATATATCCTTTCAATGATGTACGGGAGGCTCAAATTCATGCTTTTTCGGATGCAAGCGAGAAGGCTTACGGGTCATGCGTATATCTTAGATGCGTCGACAGCTCCGGAAATACTAGTGTTAATTTAATGTGTGCCAAATCTCGCGTTGCCCCAATCAAGCACACAACAATTCCGCGCTTGGAACTATGCGCTGCAGAATTAATGGCTGACTTGGTATCCCGAATTAAATCTATAATAAACATCTGTGTTGATGCGCTATTCTACTGGACAGATTCACAGATAGTCCTTGCCTGGCTGGCAGAACCATCCAATGTTTGGTGCACATTTGTAGCCAATCGTGTGGCCAAAATACAAGAAGCTTCAGAGTTTGAATGTTGGCGTTATGTTGAAAGTGCGAATAACCCAGCGGATTTGGTATCTCGCGGTGCACTACCAGAGGATTTTCTTAACTCAAATTTATGGTTAAATGGCCCAAGGTTCCTTCATGAGGATGACCGACGTTGGAAAAAGGACTACAAGCAACCAAGCTTCAAAACGCTAGGAGGTAATGAAAGACGGAAACAAAGGTCAATATTTGTAGCAACTTCTAATGAATATGATATGGTGAAAACGTCCAAATTCATCAACTCATTCATAAAACTGCAAAATTCATTTGTGTACATACTTCGATTCATTAACAATTCAAGACTAACATTATCATCGCGCCATTTAAATACAATTTCCCCCCACGAACGGGATGCCGCCTTGAAGGCCATTATTAAGGTTGTTCAAAGAAAGGAGTTCGCAGATGACTACCAATCATTAATTAAGCACGGACAAGTAAGCAAGTGCAGCCGATTAAGAAACCTAACCCCTTCCCTTGATTCGGACTATATCATAAGAGTTGGAGGCAGGCTTAAACATGCTATAATAACGTATGATGCAAAGCATCCAATGCTTCTACCGTCGTCTCACCCATTTACGAAATCAGTAATGACATATCTACACGAGAAAAATATGCACATTGGTCCACAAGGACTACTAGCTACAGCTCGACAAAGATTTTGGCCTCAAAGGGGTGCTAGCGTTGCAAGGCAAATAGTCCATGCTTGCATACGATGCTTCCGGACAAGGCCTACTAACATTCATCAAATGATGGGCGATTTGCCTCCCAGAAGAGTTCAACCGGCTCGGCCATTTGTCAATTCTGGTGTGGATTTTTGCGGCCCATTTTTTATTCACTATAAATCAAGAGGAAGGCAACCAACAAAAACATACATAGCTATTTTTGTATTCTTTGCAACGAAGGCAGTCCATCTTGAGCTCGCTAGCGATCTATCATCAGGTAGTTTTCTTGCCGGGCTTAGACGTTTTATTAGCCGAAGAGGTGCTTGCGGTCACTTATATTGCGACAATGCCACCAATTTCATCGGAGCTAATTCAGAGCTGAAGAAGTTGCGCAATATCGTTCTATCAGAAGATGGCAGGAATAAAATAAATTAGCTATGCAGCAAGGAATTTATCAACTTCCACTTCATACCACCTCGGTCACCCCACTTCGGCGGCTTGTGGGAAGCTGCAGTAAAATCTACGAAATATCATCTTCGTAGAGTGGTACATCAACATCCTTTAACGTATGAAGAATTACATACTTTGGTTGTGCAAATGGAGGCAATACTAAACTGCAGACCTATAGAACCGATGTCTTCAGATCCTAACGACATTTCAGCCTTAACTCCAGGGCATTTTTTAATTGGAGAGCCGTTAACTGCCGTCGTCGAACCAAGTCTCAAGGAACTCCCTTTAAACACACTCAGTCGATGGCAACGCGTACAATGGTTGCAACAACAATTCTGGTCCAGGTGGTCGAAGAGCTATTTAACCCAACTGCAATCTCGAACTAAATGGACCTCACCTGCACCTAACGTACATATCTGTAAATAGTTTGGTACTGATCAAGGAGGACAACTTGCCAGCAATGAAATGGGTTCTCGCCCGGGTCGTAGACATCCATCCGGGCGATGATGGAAGGGTTCGCGTCGTGACGGTAAAAACAGCAAGTGGATCATTTACAAGGGCAGTAACTAAGATATGCCCACTTCCCACCAATAATGATTGAAAGCCAATAAGGCTTTTCAAGGCGGGCGGCATGTTAATGATCGTGTTAACTTATACCTAAGCAAAATGAATTTATAATAAAATGTGCTTTAATTGAACTTACATCTAAGCTAAAGTGAACTCTGACCAATGTGAGCTAGGCTTTATACTATTAGATGAATATTGCATTAACTCGCTTATCACACCATCTACCGGAATTGTCGGCACAGTGGCACATGACAGAGCAGGGAACCATATGACTTGACAACCGGGGTAGCTTTTTCTTCTTCTATCATCGTTCAGCAAAGGCACACGTATCGGCATCAATTTCCATCGAGCTAATCGACCAAATTATTAGTAATTTAGTATTAGTATTGCTTTTTATACAGTCCATTTTATTTGAAGTACAATAAATTAAATATTATAACGTAAAGGCGAAAATTCTCGTTTTTTCGATAACAATATGTATTAAACAAATTTGGATTTTGAATTTAAATTTTAACATACCTTAGTAACAAATTGCAAATGGAAAATTAATGTTGAATTATTATCAATTAATTCATTGGTATGTGATAATGTGATTAGAATTTTAAGGAGGAAATTTGTGAAATTAGAGCTTTATAATAAAGTTAAATTCGATATTGTAGGTAGGTATGCCTGACTAGTGTTAAATATTTTATTGGATTGTTTAGAAAATATGTTAAATTCGTGAAATGTTGAGAAATTATGTTGAATTGGTTGTACTCCATTCAAATTTTGTTTGGGTAAACTTACTGATCAATTCGATCTCCTTTCTAGTTAACCAAAGAATCATAATTCAACAAAATATGTGTGAAATGTCTAGGTTTAGTAGTGGATTTAGAATAAGCACTAGATTTAGCATAAGCTATAGATTTAGCAATGGATTACTAATTGATTGTTATGAAAATATTTATAGAATGTAAAAATGTGGTTGAATTTATTAGGAAATTTGTAAACTTGACCTAAATAATAATTTTAATTAGAAAGTACTAACCTTGTTTTACTGTTTTCACTCTAATTCCTACGCTTGGGTAGTTATTTTACTAATATAGTTGTTTGCTTGGGTTGTAATTTTATATTCTCCAGTAAATATTATTAGGATAATCCACGCTGGTAAATATTTCCTCTGAGATAATCAGGATTTTCTGGTAAAATATTATTAGGATAATCCACGCTGGTAAATATTTCCTCTGAGATAATCAGGATTTTCTGGTGTTTGTTTTTTCACTAATGACTGTAATTTTAAGTTGATATGAAAATATTGAAATTAAATTTGAGCTTATGAACACTAACTTGGGATACACTGTTTATTAACTTGAACTTTCAAATTTGTTCTAATTAGAATATTACTACCGAGTTCAATGCCTATAAGTAGGTAAGTGGGTCAAGTTATCTTGACTTTGTTTTGTTCTGTACTCGTTTTTCTAGTGTTTGATGTTATGCTTTCCAGATAACTATTCGCGGAACCATTGGTGTGTATGGGAAAGTTTCCAATACCATATGACAGTTTGGAGTTGAGCTGCCATGTATGGTGAATTATTTTGGTAGGGCCATATTTAAGTGAATATTAATTAGCAATAATTTTTCATGCTGAATGGATATGGTTCCTGTCGCATTCGAAAATCATTTTTGGAATGATTATTCATTCAATAAAAAAGGTACTGCTCCTCCTCTGCAATTTATCTAAAACAATATATATAAAAATCATCAATGAAACAACACAATTCCATAAAATATACCACAGTCTACTTACCTCCGTATATTTACAAATTTGTCGACGACATCAAGTGACAAGTCAGCCAGCTGTCGGTGGTACATTCAGACACCGCATCAATCGTTGCTAGGGCAACACCAAGAGGCGAGAATTCGTAACTGGTTACAGCGGCTATATAAAGCCGATGAAATTCAGTAGATGGCACCATTCTTTTGGCAGAGTTGATCTGTATCAGAGCTAATCTGAGTAAAAAGAATTGTGTTTCCTACCTTAGTACAGAAGATAATTCTGGTCAGGGATAACCTGAATTTCCTTTCACGTTACACAGAAGATAATTCTGGTCAGGGATAACCTGAATTTCCTTTCACATTACACAGAAGATAATTCTGGTCAGGGATAACCTGAATTTTGAATTATTGAATTATTGTGATATTTAGGTTAAGCAAATTTAAGTTTTAAATAAAAATTTTATATATTGAATTTTAAAACTGAGTTGTCCTTCAGAAACCGGCACTCCCTTCCTTACGTTCGAGACTAGATCTCACATTGGTCCTTCAAAGCCGGATAACTCAGTCGAATCAAATATAAAATTGAATACATTGCTTAATACTATCACGTGATTCAAGCCTCTCTATACAAAATGCCTACAGATGATGAAGGCAGTACATCTGACGCCGGGGACGAAACCATTAGCTCAGTATTAGAGTTGGTTGAGTCTCAAAAAGAGGTCAAAGACCTAATGGAAGACCTCTTTAAAAGGCATCAAAGAGACGGTAAAAAGAAAACTGTCAAATCGACACAAAAACGCCTACAAACGTTCACCGAATATTGGAAAGAATTCCAAACACGGCATAGGGTAATTCAAAAGAGAGCGACAAACGAAGATCGCAAATTAGAATATTTCACGAAAGAAACATTTAGTGATGCACAGGAGTATTATATTGAAAAAGCAGCTAGCATGGAAGAGGATATAGACAAACTAACACCAACGCCTGTCAACAATCCTCCTCAGACTCAGACATCACATGCTAGCACAAATTCATGTAATAATGAAAGATTCCCCAGAATTAAACTTCCCACCTTCAATGGAGAGTACTCTACGTGGATTTCATTCCACGATTTATTTAATTCGGTTATTCATAAAAACAATAATTTAAGAGACGTTGACAAATTATATTTTCTAAAAACGAATTTAATAGGAGAAGCTGAAAAATTGCTCAGGCATTACGAAATATGCGACGCAAATTATAAACCAGCTTGGAAACTCCTAAAGGAACGCTACTCAAACAAACGAATTCTCGTCAATGTACAGTTAAAAAGATTATTGTCTCTCCCAACCATAAACCATGACAGTGCCGACAATATTAAAAGGCTATTAGATAACATAACCGAGGCTTTATTAGCACTACACAATTTAGGAATAGTAACTGATAATTGGGATCCAATAATTATATATTTAACAGTGCAAAAATTGCACCCAGACACTCATCAACTATGGGAACAGAGCTTACATAATAGCACTGACTTACCAGAATTAGAACGCTTCAGAACTCTAGAAATGATAGGAAACATAAATATGTCGTCAAATACGACACAGAGAAAACCATTCTCACCAAAACCAACTTATGGATTCTTGAAAGTTCAATACCAAAGCACCCACCTACAAAAAGGTCTTCTTGCAGCCATTGCAAAGGTGACCATATCATATTTTACTGTCCAACTTTTAGGAATATGAACACCCGACAACGACATGAAGTTGTCACAAATAAGCATTTATGCAAAAATTGCTTATCACCCAATCACCTAACCTTAAATTTCACAAGCAATAAAAGGTGTTACCACTGTAACAAAAGTCACAATACTCTGCTCCATTATGAGCAAAACAATTCAGTGACAAATTCAACAAATGAATCCGCCCAAAATTCCAATATGGATATCGAACCAAGCACACCCTTAGCTTGTAGAAATGACGAACAACAAGTTCAAAATTTTCTAACTGCCAATATGAAAAGAGCTCTCCCCTCTACAGCTCTAATAGACGTCACCTCACCATCTGGAAGCACAATGACATTTCGAGCATTAATAGACTCTGGATCTCAAGTGTCTATTATGACCGAAAAGGCCTTTAAACTATTACAGCTTAAAGGATCTCAAACTACCCAAGAATTAATTGGACTTGGCACAACTCCCACCAATACAGCCGTTCAGCAAGCCACAGTCACAATTAATTCCCTACACAACAATTTTAAAATAGCAAGCGACATGCTCGTGATAGGAAAAATCACAGACTTGCTGCCTACCAATACGATTAAAGTGTCAAACTGGAAACACATTGAAAATCTACCATTAGCAGATCCCACCTTCTCGATTCCAGGAGAAGTTGACATTCTTCTTGGAGCAGAGGTTTACGCCGCCATTATTAAAAATGGAATTAGAAAGGGATCTAGCAATACACCCATAGCCCAAAACACTGAACTAGGCTGGATTCTGGTCGGAGGAGTACCAGAAATAAAGAGCACGACTACGACTGTGCTATCTACCTATACTACAACAAACCCCAAGTTGAACAAAAAATTAAAACGAATTTGGAATCACAATACCGCGCCAACATTCACACCGAAAGATCAGCTCTGCAAGGGATCAAGACAACGCTTGCTGCCCGAAAAATATGAATATGTATCCATCAAGACGCATAATACACTTAAACACCACAGTTCTCAGAAAAAACTCTGGAAAAGTACACCAAGTGAAGCAAGGAAGTACTGCACTTTAACAACTCTTTCCACCATTAACACAAAATGGAAAAATAAAACAAAAGTATCGCCATCTCGTTCAGCGTCCACACAAACTGAACCCAATCATACAGAAATTAAAACTCTCACCACCAGATGGCATCAATATAGTCTAAAATCTACTTCTCACCATGGACCAGTAATACGAAAGAATGTTATTTCCCCAATGGCACAATCTGGAGTAAATTATGTCAGACCTTTTATTCCTCTGCCAAAAAATGCAACAACAAATATTCTCACTCGTCCACTCTCTAAAATCTGTCCTCTCCCATTCACAAACATTTCCTGACAATCAAATATCCCCACCAAAATTTATTGCTCTCTGGCAGTCCTAAATTCCAAAACACCCGTTATATTCAAATATAAACGATTCCAAAATCCGCCAAAAGTCACTTCAAGTTTGAAAGTTGACAAGTGCGCGCAGTGGTTTTTTCTTTTTGAGTTCGTTTACATTTTTTTATTTTTTCATTTTTTTATTTTTTTTACTTTTCTTCTACCATGGATGAGTTATTGGAGATTTTTAACTCGGAATCCTTGGATTCTGTGGATGCTGGCCTATCTCCAACTCCACCTGAATTATTGGCTCCCTTCAAGCCAATCAGGCCTATCAGCCCACTGCCACCAACTCCGAAAAAGGCACGAAAAGTTCGATCGGCTGTTGTTCGGCCACCACCTCACGAGATCGTGCCAGTGAAAAGATTGTGCAGGCCATTCGAGTCCATGCCAGCCACATCCACTCTAAAAAGATTGCAGACCAAATCTAAGGCAAACGATAGCCTGAAATTTAAGCAGAGAGCGAAAGAACACCTCCCAGAAGTCCGGATCCAAACTCAACCAAGGCTACCTACTGGAAAACGATCTGTACCATTAAGTCTGCCTGAAGTGTACACAACAGTCAGCAGCAAACCACAATTCAGACCGAGGTCAAGTAATCGTTGTCCAGAGGCACCAACTCATCCAGCATGCCCACGGACAAATGACAAAGGTAAAAGCAAGACACTACCAAGTTTGCCAGGAAATCTTGATGAGGTGACGCCTACTGCCAGCACATCTAGTGTTATCCAGACTTCAGGTGAAAAAACTAGTAGCAAAACATCACCGAAGAAAGCAGAGGAACAATTGATGAATGTCCCGATTACTCCTCCGAAGGAATTCCGAGATCATCCAGCACCCAGTACCAAGCAAGCATCAGAGAAATCAGAAACAGAAATTCCAAAGGATTTAATTGGAAGAATTATTGCCACGCCAATCGTCATAAAACTGCTGGAATCGACAAATACTCCTTGGAACGTCATCAGGGAAGCAAAGACGTTCTGCAAATGGTCTCTGCCTGGAGATGTTACTATGAAGATGAAAACGAAAAGGAACAAATTACACATCTTCCATCAACAAAACGTAAGTTTATTCATAAAACAAAAAATATATATTTTTTTCTTTTTCGAGGCGGGAGGATGTTCAGTCCTCAGATATATGTAAGATCCCACGATGGATTTCTTACTTTCAAGAAGCTTGAGGCAGCAAGCTGAGTATTACTCCATCGATGCCTAATCTACCTAAAAACGAAGAAAGAAGACACAAAGAATCATTCAAATTTATTTTATATACAAATAATACTTATCTAATTAAATCCTCCAGCACATCAGCTCGCATTCGAAAATCATTTTTGGAATGATTATTCATTCAATAAAAAAGCTACTGCTCCTCCTCTGCCATTTATCTAAAACAATATATATAAAAATCATCAATTAAACAACACAATTCCATAAAATATACCACAGTCTACTTACCTCCGTATATTTACAAATTTGTCGATGACATCAAGTGACATTACGTCAGCTAGCTGTCGGTGGTACATTCAGACACCGCATCAATCGTTGCTAGGGCAACACCAAGAGGCGAGAATTCGTAACTGGTTACAGCGGCTATATAAAGCCGATGAAATTCAGTAGATGGCACCATTCTTTTGGCAGAGTTGATCTGTATCAGAGCTAATCTGAGTAAAAAGAATTGTGTTTCCTACCTTAGTACAGAAGATAATTCTGGTCAGGGATAACCTGAATTTCCTTTCACATTACACAGAAGATAATTCTGGTCAGGGATAACCTGAATTTCCTTTCACATTACACAGAAGATAATTCTGGTCAGGGATAACCTGAATTTCCTTTCACATATTACAGAAGATAATTCTGGTCAGGGATAACCTGAATTTCCTTTCCCACTACACAGAAGATAATTCTGATCAGGGATAACCTGAGCGCCTTATTACTACAGAAGATAATTCTGATCAGGGATAACCTGAGCGCCTTATTATTACAGAAGATAATTCTGATCAGGGATAACCTGAGTGCTAGAATTCTCTAGAAGTTTTTTACTTCCGTGTGCTTAGACGTAACACCCCTTTGAAATTTATTTCAGAAAATTTTTATTTATCCATAGAAGATTGACACTTTGCTTCTTCTTCTTTTTCAGAATATATAATTCAAGGGTGGCGAAGTGCGGAGTTGTTCTGAATTATTGAATTTATTTTTATATTTTGAATTTTTAATATTGAATTTGATATTAGTTTGTAGGGTAGTTTTAGATTGATTGAATTATTGAATTATTGTGATATTTAGGTTAAGCAAATTTAAGTTTTAAATAAAAATTTTATATATTGAATTTTAAAACTGAGTTGTCCTTCAGAAACCGGCACTCCCTTCCTTACGTTCGAGACTAGATCTCACAGTCCTCAATTATCAGGCTATCAGCTGATGTGTTCCATTCTTCACCCAATACACCCAGCCTGGGTTATAGGTGGTTTCAACTCACAACCAAATTGTTTGTGTGTTTACCCTCCCGGGTCTATATCTCAACAACAAGGTCTACTTTTAACAAAACTAGGTAAACCCGCAGTAGTCAGTAATAAGTGAGTTTATTACGTATACTACCGATCTATTACCAGTTTCAAGTGACATTGTTCGAGCTATGCCCATTTTTAAGGAGCGGAATCATCTAGATTATTTTTCGCATAAATGCTAGAAGTGCAGGAGGCTAAAGCACATACTATAACTTCATCGAAATACACATGATGTTATGGTGTGAGCCTATAAGCATATGCTATACTTCACTGAAATATATATGATGTTATGGTGTGAGCCTATAGGTGCACGAATCCTATTACTCATTAGTTGTATGGCTAAGTGCCTGAGAAAGTTACATGTATGTTAATCACCGTCTCCAAATATCATGAGTAAAATGATTGGAACAAGGATGCGTATCCATTATAAATATATGTTTGTTTATCATGGCCTGTTTACTGTGAGAATGTAGTTGTATTTAGTTAAACTTAGTTTAATTAATAATCAAAACTTGTGTATATTATGTTCCATTACCTTCCCGGTAACTGGTAATAGATGTTTGAGTGGAATCATATTCAACGGTATGAATAAGTTCGTGGTTAGGGAATGTTATGCTATGATTTTATTAACTTTATATCAAATTTAGTATATATATGGGATGCCGTTAAGGCTCCTACTGGGCTTTTCCGGACGTTTCGCTCCCGCCACGGAGTCTTTTCAACAGTTTTGCTATAAAATGTGGTAATTTATCAGATGTACAAATAGTGAGTGGGTATAGTTAACTAATTCAAGAAATATTGTGATACGGTCTGAGAAGTTTGTTATATTATTTATGTGTTTTAATTAATTAATTATCCATATCTCTTTCTTTGTGGACTAAAAATTGTATGTATAGGCTATTTTTAACTTCGAAGATTATTTATTAGAGCTAAACAGCTACTGAACATACTATTTTAACTATTATCAAAACATTACTTGTTTGTAATGAAGCGAAGAAATTTATGAGGAGGAAATCAGTAATGTTTTTTGTTTAGGTATTTCAAAGGATGAAATCTACTTCCCTCTTAGTGAGTTAAATGTCTAATTTATGTAATATGTATTAAACAAATTTGGATTTTGAATTTAAATTTTAACATACCTTAGAAACAAATTGCAAATGGAAAATTAATGTTGAATTATTATCAATTAATTCATTGGTATGTGATAATGTGTTTAGAATTTTAAGGAGGAAATTTGTGAAATTAGAACTTTATAATAAAGTTAAATTCGATATTGTAGGTAGGTATGCCTGACTAGTGTTAAATATTTTATTGGATTGTTTAGAAAATATGTTAAATTCGTGAAATGTTGAGAAATTATGTTGAATTGGTTGTACTCCATTCTTCATCGGATAAACCTTTGCAATCTTTCACTGTGTCGGAAATGATGATGTTGTAATGGCCGTGTTGAAAATATGTACCATTGGTCTAATTATAAAAGGCAAGATGGGCTTAAGGAACCGCAAATCAATATCATCCGACCCTATTGCATTTGATTTGATAGATTTTATAGCAAAGATCGTGTCAATAATAGTGACATTCCTGAAAAAGAATTGGGCGGATATACTATTCACAGTATTGGGGAACACGTTTACATTAGGTAAGCCAGGATTACGAGAACTATTTACAAAGTAAGTATTAAGTTCGTCTAGGTCAATGGTACTACTGTCGTATGAATTTGGGATAATTCCGGCTTCTTTTATATTTCTCCACACAGTACCAGATGGCAAAGACGGATCCTACTTTCGACGAAAATACCTAGATTTCGCTTTCCGAATCTCAGCTGTAGTAATGTTTCGTAATCTTTTACAGTTTCTTTCTAGCTCTGAGCCACCAAACCTCCTCCAGAGATTATAAGCAAGATTGCGCTCAATTATTAATGATTTAACATTATTGTTCATCCATGGCGAGCAATATCGAGTTGTAATAGTTCGTACTGGAACAAATTCATTATAAAGACTTAAAATAGCGCTATTAAAATACTCTACTTGGTCAGTGGAGTTGTTCGTTGCGTAAATATAGTCCCATTCAATAGATGTCGCTTCCTGGTGCAGACTCTCGACATCAATTGAACGAAAGCTTCTGGTCTTGAATGTCCTAAGCTTAGCTCTCTTAATAGCAGGACATACCACGGAAACAAAAACAGCTAAGTGATCACCAATACCAGCCAATGGAAACTCAGTACAAGATTTAACTAGTTCCGGCTTATCACATATAACTAAATCAAGCAAGCTTGAGCCATTACCATAATAATATGTTGGATTCGTATTTATAACTTGCAAGCCGCTAGAACCCAGCTGAGTAATAAAGTATTCTTTGCTTGCGCTATCAGATAACATATTAATGTTAAAGTCACCACAAATTAAATTCAGATGATATGCCCCGTATAGCTGCATTAGTTCGTCGAAAAAAGGATCAATGTGTGAAATTCTAGGAGGCTTATAGACACACCCTATAAGCCATTTTTGTCCAGACACAAGGATTTCCAGCAATATATATTCAGGACCAGGAACACTACTATCTGAAGTGCATAATATTCTGCACTGAAAACAGTCACGTATATATAGAGCTACACCACCTCCGCGGGAGTAACTACGATCATTTCGATACAAATTAAAACCTGGCAAACATACATAATCGTCGCTGATACCATTATGCAGCCACGACTCAGATATCATCACTACGTCCATATCACTATCTGAAAAAACATATTTAATTTCATCTAGATTTGATAGAATGCTTCTGGCATTAACATGGCAGAACCTAACACAGTCCTCATTTGACAGGACAAAGCTCCGCAGCATCTCTCTTTCAGATATGGGGCCAGAGTCCAGATCTTCACAAATAGAGACCAAAAAATGAAAATATGAGAGTCATCAGAGGCATCAGGATGGTTAGGGTAGCAATCCAATAATCAAGCAACTTAACGCAAGCAAGCCCAAAATTAAAGATCCTAATCCTAAAGTCTAAACAATTTAACATAATTTCTATTAAATATTCAGAAAAGAAAAAAGCATATATATATATATATAAAATTGACATTAATAACATAAGACACTTCAAAGAAACAATAGAAAAGAAAAATTTACATATAAAAGAAAAAAAACTCCGAAAATCAGCCTATTTGACCAGATCCAGATTAATCAGATGACTGCACCAATTTCTCCAGCTGTAGAGGAGAAGTAAGCTTATAGGGGGCCTCTGATTGACTTCGCCTGATGTAAACAATGTCATGATTAGTGAAAACAGACACTATGGACCCGCTACGTTTCAGTTTCATGCACTCTTTAAAAATATTTTGATCAGCTGCTGCCAGGCACTCACTAACATATATGTTGTTATCTCCCGTAAACCCAAGCTATGATGCCTTTGGCTTGAATTTACGTACTGCTCGAATTAGTTTGATTTTGTCATGCGAACTTCGAAATATCAAGATAAGTGGTGACATCAGACACGCACCAGACCTATCACTATTCAATTTATTTAATCTGAATGCAATTGTGCTAGGCGGTATTTCACAATTTACGATTGCAAACAATTTTTGTATCACATCATTAATATTCTCACCATGCATTCGAAGTACTCCGTGAATAAGCACGTCAGTTGAATTGGACTTCCTTTCTAATTTAACAATTTGAGTTTCTTGAATTGCCGCTTGTTTTTCCAGGGTTGTTACTTGTTTCTCCAAAGTTAAAACTTGCTCCTCAAGAGTAGTTACTCGCTTCATTATACCAGCCACAGCTTCTCTGGATTCCTTACAAGCATCAACGATTTTTGCAGTTAATTTAACTTCAAAAGCCTTCAATTTAGAATCCATGGCTGCTTAATGGCATCTATATGTTGTTTTATTTCGATGGATGTCACAGGGCCCTCGACAGCTGAGCCACTGCCAGCACGTGTTTTTCCAGCCATTATAATTATTATCCATAATTTGAGGTAAATAATACAAAACTCCGAAAAGAAAACTTGCAGGCAATTATATCAATACTAGATAATAGTTCATGGCACTAGAATTTCACGAAATTCAAAAATTCTACTGGCAAATAATTAAAAATTGTCGGAGCCAAATTTCGCGTGACTACTCAGCAGCCATTACACACACAACCAACAAAATAGCCTATACATACAATTTTTAGTCCACAAAGAAAGAGATTTGGATAATTAATTAATTAAAACACATAAATAATTTAACAAACTTCTCAGACCGTATCACAATATTTCTTGAATTAGTTAACTATACCCACTCACTATTTGTACACATGTTTGTACATCTGATAAATTACCACATTTTATAGCAAAACCGTTGAAAAGACTCCGTGGCGGGAGCGAAACGTCCGGAAAAGCCCAGTAGGAGCCTTAACGGCATCCCATATATATATCCTAAATTTGAAATAAAGTTAATAAAATCATAGCATAACATTCCCTAACCACGAACTTATTCATACCGTTGAATATGATTCCACTCAAACATCTATTACCAGTTACCGGGAAGGTAATGGAACATAATATACACAAGTTTTGATTATTAATTAAACTAAGTTTAATTAAATACAACTACATTCTCACAGTAAACAGGCCATGATAAACATTTATTTATAATGGATTCGCATCCTTGTTCCAATCATTTTACTCATGATATTTGGAGACGGTGATTAACATACGTGTAACTTTCATAAATAATCATTTACAATATTTCATGTGATCAACGCTGATGTCAGGCACTTAGCCATACAACTAATGAGTAATAGGATTCGTGCACCTATAGGCTCACACCATAACATCATATATATTTCAGTGAAGTATAGCATATGCTTATAGGCTCACACCATTACATCATGTGTATTTCGATGAAGTATTGTATGTGCTTTAGCCTCCTGCACTTCTAGCATTAATGCGAAAAATAATCTAGATGATTCCGCTCCTTAAAAATGGGCATAGCTCGAACAATGTCACTTGAAACTGGTAATAGATCGGTAGTATACGTAATAAACTCACTTATTACTGACTACTGCGGGTTTACCTAGTTTTGTTAAAAGTAGACCTTGTTGTTGAGATATAGATCCGGGAGGGTAAACACTCAAACAATTTGGTTGTGAGTTGAAACCACCTATAACCCAGACTGGGTGCAATGGGTGAAGAATGGAACACATCAGCTGATTGCCTGATGTGAGATCTAGTCTCGAACGTAAGGAAGGGAGTGCCGGTTTTGATGAACAACTCAGTCTTAAAATTCAATATATAAAATTTTTATTAAAACTTATATTTGCTTAACCTAAATATCACAATAATTCAATAATTCAATGGTCTAAAACTACCCTACAAACTAATATTAAATTCAATATTAAAACTTCAAAATAAAAATAAATTCACTAATTCAGCACAACTCCGCAGTTCGCCACCCTTGATTTATTTATTCTGAAAAAGAAGAAGAAGCAAAATGTCAATCTTCTATGGACAAATTAAAATTTTCTGAAATAAATTTCAAAGGGGTGTTACGTCTAAGCACGCGGAAGTAAAAAACTTCTAGAGAATTCTACACACGGAAGTAAAAAACTTCTAGAGAATTCTAGCACTCAGGTTATCCCTGATCAGAATTATCTTCTGTGTAATGGAAAAGGAAATTCAGGTTATCCCTGACCAGAATTATCTTCTGTGTACTGTGAAAGGAAATTCAGGTTATCCCTGACCAGAATTATCTTCTGTAATATGTGACAGGAAATTAGGTTATCCCTGACCAGAATTATCTTCTGTAATATGTGACAGGAAATTCAGGTTATCCCTGACCAGAATTATCTTCTGTGTACTGTGAAAGGAAATTCAGGTTATCCCTGACCAGAATTATCTTCTGTAACAAGGTAGGAAACACAATTCTTTTTACTCAGATTAGCTCTGATGCAGATCAACTCTGCTAAAAGAATGGTGCCATCTACTGATTTTCATCGGCTTTATATAGCCGCTGTAACCAGTTACGAATTCTCGCCTCTAGGTGTTGCCCTAGCAACGATTGATGCGATGTCTGAATGTACCACAGACAGCTGGCTGACGTAATGTCATTTGTTGTCATCACAAATGTAAATATTAGGAGGTAAGGATGCTTTGCTGCATTTTTATATTGATTTATTTATTTTGATTGTTTATTAGTCTTCTTTATATTTTTAGAGACTATATAAAATCCGACATCTCACAGCTGCAACATTCGGCTGTCACTAGAATTTGTGGGTTTTTTGTGGTTTATCACAGGATATTTTAATGCTGTGGGTGAACCCGTGAACCACACTGTCAGCAGCAAATCGTTGATTGGATCAACAGGAAGCTTTAGATAAGTATTATGTAATTTAATCATTTGAATCTAGATACTTTGTGTTCCTTTTTTATATATTTTAGGTAGATTGAGCTGGGAGTACATCGAGGGATTTGATGCATAAAAACTGACAGTAGAATTCATCATGGGATGTCCACATATTTGTGTGAGGGCTGAACATCCTCCCGCCTCGAAAAAGAAAAAAATATTTTTTTTTGTTTTATAAATAAACTTACGTTTTGTTGATGGAAGACATGTAATTTATCCCTTTTCTTTTTCATCTTCATAGTAACACCTCCAGGCAGAGACCATTTGCAGAACGTCTTTGCTTCCCTGATGACGTTCCATGGAGTATTTGTCGATTCCAGCAGTTTGATGACGATTGGCGTGGCAATAATTTTTCCAATTAAATCCTTTGGAATTTCTGTTTCTGCTTTCTCTGATGCTTGCTTGGTACTGGGTGCTGGACGATCTCGGAATTCCTTTGGGGGAGTAATCGGGACATTCATATATTGTTCCTCTATATTCCTCGGTGATGTTTTGTGTTGAGTGTGTTTTTCAGATTTGCCCTTTGCTGAATGAGGTGCCTGAGTACTCGGTGGATGTTGAGATATCGTTTTCTCTACTGCGTTTGGTAATACTCCATGTAGATTTTCCGACAGTAGAGCAGTACTAGGTGGTTTATTCACTTTGGTTGGCATCTTCCTTTTTATATTAGGTCTGTGATCAGCGCCTTTTACAGGTTTTACCTTATGAGGTTGCGTGCTGGGAGATTGCTGGGTTGATCTACTGACTTCTGTGAATACCGCTTCGTGCAGAATCGGTAAACTTGGTAACATGGCCCTTTGTTTAGTAGGGGGAGGCCTTGGTTTTGTTGCCTTACGAATCACAGGGTGATTCGGAGTCGGTTCAGACCCAAATTTCAACATTTTATTGGGCATAGGCAACCCTCGTAGTGCCTTTACCGAAGAGGATGCTTCTTGTGCCTCGAATGGTCTGGCATTTCGCTTGATAGGCGATGAGTGCACAGGTGGTGGTCGTATGATGACTGATTTCATCTTCCGTTCCTTCTTAGGTGTTGGAGGTAGAGGGCTGATAGGCCTGATTGGCTTGAAGGGAGCCAATAATTCAGGTGGAGTTGGAGATAGGCCAGCATCCACAGAATCCAAGGATTCCGAGTTAAAAATCTCCAATAACTCATCCATGGTAGAAGAAAAGTAAAAAAAATAAAAAAATGAAAAAATAAAAAAATGTAAACGAACTCAAAAAGAAAAAACCACTGCGCGCACTTGTCAACTTTCAAACTTGAAGTGACTTTTGGCGGATTTTGGAATCGTTTATATTTGAATATAACGGGTGTTTTGGAATTTAGGACTGCCAGAGAGCAATAAATTTTGGTGGGGATATTTGATTGTCAGGAAATGTTTGTGAATGGGAGAGGACAGATTTTAGAGAGTGGACGAGTGAGAATATTTGTTGTTGCATTTTTTGGCAGAGGAATAAAAGGTCTGACATAATTTACTCCAGATTGTGCCATTGGGGAAATAACATTCTTTCGTATTACTGGTCCATGGTGAGAAGTAGATTTTAGACTATATTGATGCCATCTGGTGGTGAGAGTTTTAATTTCTGTATGATTGGGTTCAGTTTGTGTGGACGCTGAACGAGATGGCGATACTTTTGTTTTATTTTTCCATTTTGTGTTAATGGTGGAAAGAGTTGTTAAAGTGCAGTACTTCCTTGCTTCACTTGGTGTACTTTTCCAGAGTTTTTTCTGAGAACTGTGGTGTTTAAGTGTATTATGCGTCTTGATGGATACATATTCATATTTTTCGGGCAGCAAGCGTTGTCTTGATCCCTTGCAGAGCTGATCTTTCGGTGTGAATGTTGGCGCGGTATTGTGATTCCAAATTCGTTTTAATTTTTTGTTCAACTTGGGGTTTGTTGTAGTATAGGTAGATAGCACAGTCGTAGTCGTGCTCTTTATTTCTGGTACTCCTCCGACCAGAATCCAGCCTAGTTCAGTGTTTTGGGCTGTGGGTGTATTGCTAGATCCTCTTCTAATTCCATTTTTGATAATGGCGGCGTAAACCTCTGCTCCAAGAAGAATGTCAACTTCTCCTGGAATCGAGTAGGTGGGATCTGCTAATGGGAGATTTTTAATGTGTTTCCAGTTTGACACTTTAATCGTATTGGTAGGCAGCAAGTCTGTGATTTTTCCTATCACGAGCATGTCGCTTGCTATTTTAAAATTGTTGTGTAGGGAATTAATTGTGACTGTGGCTTGCTGAACGGCTGTATTGGTGGGAGTTGTGCCAAGTCCAATTAATTCTTGGGTAGTTTGAGATCCTTTAAGCTGTAATAGTTTAAAGGCCTTTTCGGTCATAATAGACACTTGAGATCCAGAGTCTATTAATGCTCGAAATGTCATTGTGTTTCCAGATGGTGAGGTGACGTTTATTAGAGCTGTTGAGAGGAGAGCTCTATTCATATTGGCAGTTAGAAAATTTTGAACTTGTTGTTCGTCATTTCTACAAGCCAAGGGTGTGCTTGGTTCGATATCCATATTGGAATTTTGGGCGGATTCATTTGTTGAATTTGTCACTGAATTGTTTTGCTCATAATGGAGCAGAGTATTGTGACTTTTGTTACAGTGGTAACACCTTTTATTGCTTGTGCAATTTAAGGTTAGGTGATTGGGTGATAAGCAATTTTTGCATAAATGCTTATTTGTGACAACTTCATGTCGTTGTCGGGTGTTCATATTCCTAAAGATTGGACAGTAAAATATGATATGGTCACCCTTGCAATGGCTGCAAGAAGACCTTTTTGTAGGTGGGTGCTTTGGTATTGAACTTTGGCTTCTATTCAAGAATCCATAAGTTGGTTTTGGTGAGAATGGTTTTCTCTGTGTCGTATTTGACGACATATTTTTGTTTCCTATCATTTCTAGAGTTCTGAAGCGAGACTCTAGGAATTTTGTGCGTGTTTTTAATTCTGGTAAGTCAGTGCTATTATGTAAGCTCTGTTCCCATAGTTGATGAGTGTCTGGGTGCAATTTCTGTACTGTTAAATATATAATTATTGGATCCCAATTATCAGTTACTATTTCTAAATTTTGTAGTGCTAATAAAGCCTCGGTTATGTTATCTAATAGCCTTTTAATATTGTCGGCACTGTCATGGTTTATGGTTGGGAGAGACAATAATTTTTTTAACTGTACATTGACGAGAATTCGTTTGTTTGAGTAACGTTCCTTTAGGAGTTTCCAAGCTGGTTTGTAATTTGCGTCGCATATTTCGTAATGCCTGAGCAATTTTTCAGCTTCTCCTATTAAATTCGTTTTTAGAAAATATAATTTGTCAACGTCTCTTAAATTATTATTTTTATGAATAACCGAATTAAATAAATCGTGGAATGAAATCCACGTAGAGTACTCTCCATTGAAGGTGGGAAGTTTAATTCTGGGGAGTCTTTCATTATTACATGAATTTGTGCTAGCATGTGATGTCTGAGTCTGAGGAGGATTGTTGACAGGCGTTGGTGTTAGTTTGTCTATATCCTCTTCCATGCTTGCTGCTTTTTCAATATAATACTCCTGTACATCACTAAATGTTTCTTTCGTGAAATATTCTAATTTGCGATCTTCGTTTGTCGCTCTCTTTTGAATTACCCTATGCCGTGTTTGGAATTCTTTCCAATATTCGGTGAACGTTTGTAGGCGTTTTTGTGTCGATTTGACAGTTTTCTTTTTACCGTCTCTTTGATGCCTTCTAAAGAGGTCTTCCATTAAATCGTTGACCTCTTTCTGAGACTCAACCAACTCTAATACTGAGCTAATGGTTTCGTCAGATATACTGCCTTCATCATCTGTAGGCATTTTGTATAGAGAGGCTTGAATCACGTGACAGTATTAAGCAATGTATTCAATTTTATATTTGATTCGACTGAGTTATCCGGCTTTGAAGGACCAATGTGAGATCTAGTCTCGAACGTAAGGAAGGGAGTGCCGGTTTTGATGAACAACTCAGTCTTAAAATTCAATATATAATATTTTTATTAAAACTTAAATTTGCTTAACCTAAATATCACAATAATTCAATAATTCAATGGTCTAAAACTACCCTACAAACTAATATTAAATCCAATATTAAAATTTCAAAATAAAAATAAATTCAATAATTCAGCACAACTCCGCAGTTCGCTCGCCACCCTTGATTTATTTATTCTGAAAAAGAAGAAGAAGCAAAATGTCAATCTTCTATGGACAAATTAAAATTTTCTGAAATAAATTTCAAAGGGGTGTTACGTCTAAGCACGCGGAAGTAAAAAACTTCTAGAGAATTCTACATACGGAAGTAAAAAACTTCTAGAGAATTGTAGCACTCAGGTTATCCCTGATCAGAATTATCTTCTGTGTAATGGAAAAGGAAATTCTGGTTATCCCTGACCAGAATTATCTTCTGTGTACTGTGAAAGGAAATTCAGGTTATCCCTGACCAGAATTATCTTCTGTAATATGTGACAGGAAATTCAGGTTATCCCTGACCAGAATTATCTTCTGTAATATGTGACAGGAAATTCAGGTTATCCCTGACCAGAATTATCTTCTATGTACTGTGAAAGGAAATTCAGGTTATCCCTGACCAGAATTATCTTCTGTCATAAGGTAGGAAACACAATTCTTTTTACTCAGATTAGCTCTGATGCAGATCAACTCTGCTAAAAGAATGGTGCCATCTACTGATTTTCATCGGCTTTATATAGCCGCTGTAACCAGTTACGAATTCTCGCCTCTAGGTGTTGCCCTAGCAACGATTGATGCGATGTCTGAATGTACCACAGACAGCTGGCTGACGTAATGTCATTTGTTGTCATCACAAATGTAAATATTAGGAGGTAAGTATGCTTTGCTGCATTTTTATATTGATTTATTTATTTTGATTGTTTATTAGTCTTCTTTATATTTTTAGAGACTATATAAAATCCGACATCTCACAGCTGCAACATTCGGCTGTCACTAGAATTTGTGGGTTTTTTGTGGTTTATCACAGGATATTTTAATGCTGTGGGTGAACCCGTGAACCACACTGTCAGCAGCAAATCGTTGATTGGATCAACAGGAAGCTTTAGATAAGTATTATGTAATTTAATCATTTGAATCTAGATACTTTGTGTTCCTTTTTTATATATTTTAGGTAGATTGAGCTGGGAGTACATCGAGGGATTTGTTGCATAAAAACTGACAGCAGAATTCATCATGGGATGTCCACATATTTGTGTGAGGGCTGAACATCCTCCCGCCTCGAAAAAGAAAAAATATTTTTTTTTTGTTTTATGAATAAACTTACGTTTTGTTGATGGAAGACATGTAATTTATCCCTTTTCTTTTTCATCTTCATAGTAACACCTCCAGGCAGAGACCATTTGCAGAACGTCTTTGCTTCCCTGATGACGTTCCATGGAGTATTTGTCGATTCCAGCAGTTTGATGACGATTGGCGTGGCAATAATTTTTCCAATTAAATCCTTTGGAATTTCTGTTTCTGCTTTCTCTGATGCTTGCTTGGTACTGGGTGCTGGACGATCTCGGAATTCCTTTGGGGGAGTAATCGGGACATTCATATATTGTTCCTCTATATTCCTCGGTGATGTTTTGTGTTGAGTGTGTTTTTCAGATTTGCCCTTTGCTGAATGAGGTGCCTGAGTACTCGGTGGATGTTGAGATATCGTTTTCTCTACTGCGTTTGGTAATACTCCATGTAGATTTTCCGACAGTAGAGCAGTACTAGGTGGTTTATTCACTTTGGTTGGCATCTTCCTTTTTATATTAGGTCTGTGATCAGCGCCTTTTACAGGTTTTACCTTATGAGGTTGCGTGCTGGGAGATTGCTGGGTTGATCTACTGACTTCTGTGAATACCGCTTCGTGCAGAATCGGTAAACTTGGTAACATGGCCCTTTGTTTAGTAGGGGGAGGCCTTGGTTTTGTTGCCTTACGAATCACAGGGTGATTCGGAGTCGGTTCAGACCCAAATTTCAACATTTTGTTGGGAATAGGCAACCCTCGTAGTGCCTTTACCGAAGAGGATGCTTCTTGTGCTTCGAATGGTCTGGCCTTTCGCTTGATAGGCGATGAGTGCACAGGTGGTGGTCGTATGATGACTGATTTCATCTTCCGTTCCTTCTTAGGTGTTGGAGGTAGAGGGCTGATAGGCCTGATTGGCTTGAAGGGAGCCAATAATTCAGGTGGAGTTGGAGATAGGCCAGCATCCACAGAATCCAAGGATTCCGAGTTAAAAATCTCCAATAACTCATCCATGGTAGAAGAAAAGTAAAAAAAATAAAAAAATGAAAAAATAAAAAAATGTAAACGAACTCAAAAAGAAAAAACCACTGCGCGCACTTGTCAACTTTCAAACTTGAAGTGACTTTTGGCGGATTTTGGAATCGTTTATATTTGAATATAACGGGTGTTTTGGAATTTAGGACTGCCAGAGAGCAATAAATTTTGGTGGGGATATTTGATTGTCAGGAAATGTTTGTGAATGGGAGAGGACAGATTTTAGAGAGTGGACGAGTGAGAATATTTGTTGTTGCATTTTTTGGCAGAGGAATAAAAGGTCTGACATAATTTACTCCAGATTGTGCCATTGGGGAAATAACATTCTTTCGTATTACTGGTCCATGGTGAGAAGTAGATTTTAGACTATATTGATGCCATCTGGTGGTGAGAGTTTTAATTTCTGTATGATTGGGTTCAGTTTGTGTGGACGCTGAACGAGATGGCGATACTTTTGTTTTATTTTTCCATTTTGTGTTAATGGTGGAAAGAGTTGTTAAAGTGCAGTACTTCCTTGCTTCACTTGGTGTACTTTTCCAGAGTTTTTTCTGAGAACTGTGGTGTTTAAGTGTATTATGCGTCTTGATGGATACATATTCATATTTTTCGGGCAGCAAGCGTTGTCTTGATCCCTTGCAGAGCTGATCTTTCGGTGTGAATGTTGGCGCGGTATTGTGATTCCAAATTCGTTTTAATTTTTTGTTCAACTTGGGGTTTGTTGTAGTATAGGTAGATAGCACAGTCGTAGTCGTGCTCTTTATTTCTGGTACTCCTCCGACCAGAATCCAGCCTAGTTCAGTGTTTTGGGCTGTGGGTGTATTGCTAGATCCCTTTCTAATTCCATTTTTAATAATGGCGGCGTAAACCTCTGCTCCAAGAAGAATGTCAACTTCTCCTGGAATCGAGAAGGTGGGATCTGCTAATGGTAGATTTTCAATGTGTTTCCAGTTTGACACTTTAATCGTATTGGTAGGCAGCAAGTCTGTGATTTTTCCTATCACGAGCATGTCGCTTGCTATTTTAAAATTGTTGTGTAGGGAATTAATTGTGACTGTGGCTTGCTGAACGGCTGTATTGGTGGGAGTTGTGCCAAGTCCAATTAATTCTTGGGTAGTTTGAGATCCTTTAAGCTGTAATAGTTTAAAGGCCTTTTCGGTCATAATAGACACTTGAGATCCAGAGTCTATTAATGCTCGAAATGTCATTGTGTTTCCAGATGGTGAGGTGACGTTTATTAGAGCTGTTGAGAGGAGAGCTCTATTCATATTGGCAGTTAGAAAATTTTGAACTTGTTGTTCGTCATTTCTACAAGCCAAGGGTGTGCTTGGTTCGATATCCATATTGGAATTTTGGGCGGATTCATTTGTTGAATTTGTCACTGAATTGTTTTGCTCATAATGGAGCAGAGTATTGTGACTTTTGTTACAGTGGTAACACCTTTTATTGCTTGTGCAATTTAAGGTTAGGTGATTAGGTGATAAGCAATTTTTGCATAAATGCTTATTTGTGACAACTTCATGTCGTTGTCGGGTGTTCATATTCCTAAAGATTGGACAGTAAAATATGATATGGTCACCCTTGCAATGGCTGCAAGAAGACCTTTTTGTAGGTGGGTGCTTTGGTATTGAACTTTGGCTTCTATTCAAGAATCCATAAGTTGGTTTTGGTGAGAATGGTTTTCTCTGTGTCGTATTTGACGACATATTTTTGTTTCCTATCATTTCTAGACTTCTGAAGCGAGACTCTAGGAATTTTGTGCGTGTTTTTAATTCTGGTAAGTCAGTGCTATTATGTAAGCTCTGTTCCCATAGTTGATGAGTATCTGGGTGCAATTTCTGTACTGTTAAATATATAATTATTGGATCCCAATTATCAGTTACTATTTCTAAATTTTGTAGTGCTAATAAAGCCTCGGTTATGTTATCTAATAGCCTTTTAATATTGTCGGCACTGTCATGGTTTATGGTTGGGAGAGACAATAATTTTTTTAACTGTACATTGACGAGAATTCGTTTGTTTGAGTAACGTTCCTTTAGGAGTTTCCAAGCTGGTTTGTAATTTGCGTCGCATATTTCGTAATGCCTGAGCAATTTTTCAGCTTCTCCTATTAAATTCGTTTTTAGAAAATATAATTTGTCAACGTCTCTTAAATTATTATTTTTATGAATAACCGAATTAAATAAATCGTGGAATGAAATCCACGTAGAGTACTCTCCATTGAAGGTGGGAAGTTTAATTCTGGGGAGTCTTTCATTATTACATGAATTGAGGAGGATTGTTGACAGGCGTTGGTGTTAGTTTGTCTATATCCTCTTCCATGCTTGCTGCTTTTTCAATATAATACTCCTGTACATCACTAAATGTTTCTTTCGTGAAATATTCTAATTTGCGATCTTCGTTTGTCGCTCTCTTTTGAATTACCCTATGCCGTGTTTGGAATTCTTTCCAATATTCGGTGAACGTTTGTAGGCGTTTTTGTGTCGATTTGACAGTTTTCTTTTTACCGTCTCTTTGATGCCTTCTAAAGAGGTCTTCCATTAAATCGTTGACCTCTTTCTGAGACTCAACCAACTCTAATACTGAGCTAATGGTTTCGTCAGATATACTGCCTTCATCATCTGTAGGCATTTTGTATAGAGAGGCTTGAATCACGTGACAGTATTAAGCAATGTATTCAATTTTATATTTGATTCGACTGAGTTATCCGGCTTTGAAGGACCAATGTGAGATCTAGTCTCGAACGTAAGGAAGGGAGTGCCGGTTTTGATGAACAACTCAGTCTTAAAATTCAATATATAATATTTTTATTAAAACTTAAATTTGCTTAACCTAAATATCACAATAATTCAATAATTCAATGGTCTAAAACTACCCTACAAACTAATATTAAATTCAATATTAAAACTTCAAAATAAAAATAAATTCACTAATTCAGCACAACTCCGCAGTTCGCCACCCTTGATTTATTTATTCTGAAAAAGAAGAAGAAGCAAAATGTCAATCTTCTATGGACAAATTAAAATTTTCTGAAATAAATTTCAAAGGGGTGTTACGTCTAAGCACGCGGAAGTAAAAAACTTCTAGAGAATTCTACATACGGAAGTAAAAAACTTCTAGAGAATTGTAGCACTCAGGTTATCCCTGATCAGAATTATCTTCTGTGTAATGGAAAAGGAAATTCTGGTTATCCCTGACCAGAATTATCTTCTGTGTACTGTGAAAGGAAATTCAGGTTATCCCTGACCAGAATTATCTTCTGTAATATGTGACAGGAAATTCAGGTTATCCCTGACCAGAATTATCTTCTGTAATATGTGACAGGAAATTCAGGTTATCCCTGACCAGAATTATCTTCTGTGTACTGTGAAAGGAAATTCAGGTTATCCCTGACCAGAATTATCTTCTGTAATAAGGTAGGAAACACAATTCTTTTTACTCAGATTAGCTCTGATGTAGATCAACTCTGCTAAAAGAATGGTGCCATCTACTGATTTTCATCGGCTTTATATAGCCGCTGTAACCAGTTACGAATTCTCGCCTCTAGGTGTTGCCCTAGCAACGATTGATGCGATGTCTGAATGTACCACAGACAGCTGGCTGACGTAATGTCATTTGTTGTCATCACAAATGTAAATATTAGGAGGTAAGTATGCTTTGCTGCATTTTTATATTGATTTATTTATTTTGATTGTTTATTAGTCTTCTTTATATTTTTAGAGACTATATAAAATCCGACATCTCACAGCTGCAACATTCGGCTGTCACTAGAATTTGTGGGTTTTTTGTGGTTTATCACAGGATATTTTAATGCCGTGGGTGAACCCGTGAACCACACTGTCAGCAGCAAATCGTTGATTGGATCAACAGGAAGCTTTAGGTAAGTATTATGTAATTTAATCATTTGAATCTAGATACTTTGTGTTCCTTTTTTATATATTTTAGGTAGATTGAGCTGGGAGTACATCGAGAATTCATTATGGGATGTCCACATATTTGTGTGAGGACTGAACACCTGATAATTGAGGACATTATACATAAGATGTTTAAAAAAATTATTAAATAACACAGATATGTGGTTCATTGCTGACTCTGAATATACACATGAGCATCATACTAAGGGTAGAAAATAATAACAATATTTTCATATAATCCTATCATAATCCCATAATTATATAATATTTGCTACATACATATATATAATTTATCCAATCAAATAATTCAATAGCCAAAAACTGACATGTTAGTAATAATAGATTCAAATACTATTAATATCAGCTGACATAGGCTAATCCTAGCTTCACTAACCATCATAGACCTACACGGCACAACGTACCTACATCATAAACTTAGCACCTAGATAATCAATACCCCTACATATAGCATAATATTAGTGTAGATTCAACTAAATAACTCACACAAGTTAGACAATAAACTTGTTAAGGTTATAAACTAATAATCTATTAACACTACAGGAACCATATCCATTCAGCATGAAAAATCATTGCTAAATAATATTCACTTAAATATGGCCCTACCAAAATAATTCACCATACATGGCAGCTCAACTCCAAACTGTCATATGGTATTGGAAACTTTCCCATACACACCAATGGTTTCGCGAATAGTTATCTGGAAAGCATAACATCAAACACTAGAAGAACGAGTACAGAACAAAACAAAGTCAAGATAACTTGACCCACTTACCTACTTATAGGCATTTTACTCGGTAGTAATATTCTAATTAGAACAAATTTGAAAGCTGAAGTTAATAAACAGTGTATCCCAAGTTAGTGCTCATAAGCTCAAATTTAATTTCAATATTTTCATATCAACTTAAAATTACAGTCATTAGTGAAAAAACAAACACCAGAAAATCCTGATTATCTCAGAGGAAATATTTACCAGCGTGGATTATCCTAATAATATTTTACCAGAAAATCCTGATTATCTCAGAGGAAATATTTACCAGCGTGGATTATCCTAATAATATTTACTGGAGAATATAAAATTACAACCCAAGCAAACAACTATATTAGTAAAATAACTACCCAAGCGTAGGAATTAGAGTGAAAACAGTAAAACAAGGTTAGTACTTTCTAATTAAAATTATTATTTAGATCAAGTTTACAAATTTCCTAATAAATTCAACTACATTTTTACATTCTATAAATATTTTCATAACAATCAATTAGTAATCCATTGCTAAATCTATAGCTTATGCTAAATCTAGTGCTTATTCTAAATCCACTACTAAACCTAGACATTTCACACATATTTTGTTGAATTATGATTCTTTGGTTAACTAGAAAGGAGATCGAATTGATCAGTAAGTTTACCCAAACAAAATTTGAATGGAGTACAACCAATTCAACATAATTTCTCAACATTTCACGAATTTAACATATTTTCTAAACAATCCAATAAAATATTTAACACTAGTCAGGCATACCTACCTACAATATCGAATTTAACTTTATTATAAAGTTCCAATTTCACAAATTTCCTCCTTAAAATTCTAATCACATTATCACATACCAATGAATTAATTGATAATAATTCAACATTAATTTTCCATTTACAATTTGTTACTAAGGTATGTTAAAACTTAAATTCAAAATCCAAATTTGTTTAATACATATTACATAAATTAGACATTTAACTCACTAAGAGGGAAGTCGATTTCATCCTTTGAAATACCTAAAAAAAAAACATTACTGATTTCCTCCTCATAAATTTCTTCGCTTCATTACAAACAAGTAATGTTTTTGATAATAGTTAAAATAGTCAGTTCAGTAGCTGTTTAGCTCTAATAAATAATCTTCAAAGTTAAAAATAGCCTATACATACAATTTTTAGTCCACAAAGGAAGAGATATGGATAATTAATTAATTAAAACACATAAATAATTTAACAAACTTCTCAGACCGTATCACAATATTTCTTGAATTAGTTAACTATACCCACTCACTATTTGTACACATGTTTGTACATCTGATAAATTACCACATTTTATAGCAACACTGTTGAAAAGACTCCGTGGCGGGATCGAAACATCCGGAAAAGCCCAGTAGGAGCCTTAACGGCATCCCATATATATATCCTAAATTTGAAATAAAGTTAATAAAATCATAGCATAACATTCCCTAACCACGAACTTATTCATACCGTTGAATATCATTCCACTCAAACATCTATTACCAGTTACCGGGAAGGTAATGGAACATAATATGCACAAGTTTTGATTATTAATTAAACTAAGTTTAATTAAATACAACTACATTCTCACAGTAAACAGGCCATGATAAACAAACATATATTTATAATGGATACGCATCCTTGTTCCAATCATTTTACTCATGATATTTGGAGACGGTGATTAACATACGTGTAACTTTCATAAATAATCATTTACAATAGTTCATGTGATCAACTCTGATCTCAGGCACTTAGCCATACAACTAATGAGTAATAGGATTCGTGCACCTATAGGCTCACACCATAACATCATATATATTTCAGTGAAGTATAGCATATGTTTGTAGGCTCACACCATAACATCATGTGTATTTCGATGAAGTATAGTATGTGCTTTAGCCTCCTGCACTTCTAGCATTTATGCGAAAAATAATCTATTCAAAAGAAAATTACCAGAACCAATGAAATCGATTTTATATTTTCGTAATCTCCCAGATCTAAAAGCCTCCATAAACATCCTCCATGAGTCAGGATACGCATATCTCAATCCATACTCTCAAAACCAAAAAAATTGTTATAATACTGCAAGAAATAATCAGAATCGAAACAGAAATTCCGACGCAAATAATGAACTACCAAACAGATTTATTAGAACCAGGCATTTTCCTCATGCACCTAAACAAACCCACCACGAAATAATTACAATAATCGAGAACCCACCATACCCACCGGATCCAATGTAGTGAATCCCCAATTTACAAATAGATATAATAATAACATACAATCTAAAAATAGATATAATCTCAACACACACCGACAATTCAATCCGAATAGATTTAATAATGCAAGTAACCACCATCCTAATAACAATAATCATAGTGTTCAGTCTTCACACATTTATCACAAAATATGTTGAAATCCCACGTTGAATGTTCTGCTGTCAGCTTTAATGCAGCAAGCATTATATTAATCCCCCGATGTACTCCCAGCTTCACGTCCAATCTACTTAAAATAAAATAAAAGAAACACAAAGAACCAAGTTCTGAAACCATAAACAAAATACTTATCTGATAATTTTCACATTTCCATCAGAAATGCTCGGCTAGATTAGCTCAAACTAAATCAGAAAACATCCACTGGAACCCTGGGGAGCTGTAGTTCACCTAAAAGCAATCGAAATTGATGAATAAAATAGATAAATCAATATAAAAATGCACAAAAGCATACGTACCTTCTAATATTTACAATTGTCGATGACATCAAGTGACATTACGTCAACCAGCTGTCTGTGGTACATTCAGACATCGCATCAATCGTTGCTAGGGCAACACCAAGAGGCGAGAACACGTAACTGGTTATAGCGATGAATTTCAGTAGATGGCACCATTCTTTTGGCAGAGTTGATCTGTATCAGAGCTAATCTGAGTAAAAAGAATCGTGCTTCCTACCTTTGTCCACAGAAGATAATTCTGGTCAGGGATAACCTGAATTTCCTATTATACAGAAGATAATTCTGATCAGGGATAACCTGAGCTTCTTATCATTTTATACAGAAGATAATTCTGATCAGGGATAACCTGAGCTTCTTATACAGAAGATTATTCTGATCAGGGATAACCTGAGCTTCACATCCTTTTACACAGAAGATAATTCTGATCAGGCAAATCTGAGTCTGAAGTTTTTCATAGAAGTTTTTTACTTCCTTGTGCCCACACGTACCATAATTCTGACCAAAGACAAATCAGAGTCTGAATTTTTTCATAGAAGTTTTTTACTTCCTTGAGCCCACACGTACCGTAATTCGGACCAGAGATAAATCTGAGTGTCTGATTACTTCCTTGTGCCCACACGCAGCACAAAGGCATTTCTTTATAGACTGAACATTAAAATTTAATTTGATGATAGCGCTCAGATTTTCGCCTTCTTTTTCTTTCAGAATTGAGACCATCAAAAGAGCGTATCGTTTTTTTTAAGTTGAATTTTAATTTGTGTTATTGAATTTTAGACTGACTTGTACTAGTTTGTAGGTTAGTTTTTATGCTGATTTGATATTGAATTATTGTTATGAATTTTGTGATATTAGACTAAGCGAATTGAATTATTAAATAAATTTTTTTATGTGAAATCAAAAAAACTGAGTTATCCTCTAAACCGGCTCTCCTCCCTCACGAACGAGACTAGATCTCACACATAGTAATATACGTTCTAATATTCCTAATAGTCATAATTACGATAGCACTCGTAACAACAATAGTGGTAATTACAATAATAATAGTTCCTATGTAAGACCAGAACCTATGGAGGTTGACTTAATACATACCAATCAAAATGAAATCACGGACTTTGGACCACAGAATTTTCACTCTCCGGCATCAACAGAAACCTACCCTATATAGTAGTGAAGTCAAAAACTATCCCCTTAAGGTTCCTCATAGACACAGGCGCCACATACTCTGTCATAAACCCAAATATTTGCCACCCTAAATGGATAACAAAATTCGAAAAGCCATTAAAGGTAAAAACCTTAAATCACTCTATCGACATAAATCAAATAGTCAATATTCCCCTTTTCGAGCAGTTAGGAAATCCATCTAATAAAATAGACATGTTGATATGTAGCTTCCACACCGAATTCGATGGATTAATAGGAAATAATATTCTTGCCCCGCTCAAAGTTGGAGACAAAAGGGTCAAAATACACTTTAACTCAGACCAAGGAAACACGTATTGCTTCACAGAGAAAGGCAAATACGAAATTTCTTTACCAGTGACACAAAAAGAGGGCTTAGGTTACTTGGCTGAACAGCGTAGTATTGACGGATCTTTCGTGATTTATGAAGGGGTTTATATCATTGAAGATTATAAACTGACCGCCAAAGCTCAATTGTTAGGAAATATGCCAATTAAGGTGCCCCTCAAGCCTGTAAACGTGCAAAGTGTCGATTGTCAAAACTTTAGCATTATAGAAAATTTAAAGATACAACCCCTTATTGAACAATTAAAGACCGATCATCTCAATCTAGAAGAAAAAAATAAACTATCAAATTTGGTAAAAAGGTTTCACGACATCTTCTATACAGATGACTCTAAATTAACATTCACAAATGCTATTAAACATAGCATCCGCACAGAGAATAATATACCTATCCAATGCAAAACCTACCGATACCCCTACGTTCATAAAGCTGAAGTTGAAAAACAAATCCAAGAAATGCTCGATAATGGTATTATACGACATAGTAATTCCCCTTACTTGGCACCAGTTTGGATCGCACCTAAGAAGGCAGATGCTAGTGGGAAAGCCAAATGGAGACTAGTAATCGATTACCGTAAATTGAACGAGATTACAATCGACGATAAATACCCTATTCCGGTCATAGATGAAATTATTGAAAAATTGGGAAGAAGCCAATATTAAAGCATACTTGATTTGGCGAAAGGATTTCACCAAATCTAGATCGACGAAAGAGATGTGCATAAAACGGCCTTCAGCGTAGAGAATGAGCAATATGAGTTCCTACGAATGCCATTCGGACTGAAGACGGTGCCCGTGACTTTCCAGCGGCTTATGAACAGTGTGCTAAAGGAGTTCATAAATAGAATATGTCTGGTGTATTTGGCGACATAACTATTTTTTCAACGTCATTGCAGGAGCATATGGAATTGTTGGAAGTGATATTCAAAAGACTAAGGGAAGTCAATCTTAAAGTCCAATTGGACAAGTCGGAGTTTCTAAAGAAGGAAACAGGATTTCTGGGACACATCGTGACCCCGGACGGAATTAAGCCAAATCAAAAAAAAAAAAATTGAATGCGTCAAGAATTTCCCAACACCGAAAACGAACAAGTAAATAAAACAATTTTTAGAGCTAACGGGCTACTACAGGAAGTTTATCAAGGACTATTCAATGATTTCCAAACCCATGACTAGGTATCTTAAGAAAAATGCCAAAATCGACGTAAATAACCCCGAATACTTAAAAAATGTTGAGACTCTGAAAAGTTTGTTAATTAATGAACCCATTTTGAGCTACCCCGATCTGACTAAGGCGTTCGTTCTGACGACAGACGCTAGCCAATATGCCCTGGGAGCAGTTCTCTCCCAAGAAGGTCACCCTATTTGTTACGCGAGCCGTACATTAAATGACCACGAGACAAAGTACAGTACTATAGAGCAGGAACTGTTGGCAATTGCATGGGCGACAAAATATTTCCGACCATACATTTTTGGGCGAAAATTCCTGATCGAGACGGATCATAGACCATTAACTTGGCTGTTTTCCGTAAAAGAACCTAATTCCAAACTGGCTCGATGGAGACTCAAATTATCTGAGTATGATTATGAAATAAGGTATAAAAAGAGGACTAAAAACGGTAACGCCGATGCTTTATGTAGATTAGAGGATGTAAAAACTAATCTTACCGGTATAGAAACCCAGCAGGAAACCACCTTTCCAGTAAGCACCTCACCATTAAATATATTTAAAAACCAAATAATAATAAAAAAAACTAACTCCGGATCTATGAAAATAAGAAACGTTAAATTTTTTAGAAACAATAGGAAAATAATATATGCAAAAAGCCTGAGTGAGGATTCCGCTTTGATTCTCTTAAAAAACCACTTTAATATAAACCAATTCAATGCAGTCGTGGCCGAAGACGAATTTTTCAAACCACTGTGCAAAGCGTATTTCCATTCATTTGCCGAAAACGCGAGCTTTCGGATAATAAAATGCACAACATTTTTGGAGGATGTGGAAGACGAGGAAAAATTGGCAGACTTAATAGAAAAAGAGCATCTTTCAAAGAACCATCGCGGTATAGAGGAGGTATTTAAAGAAGTGAAGTCTATGGTTTATAATCCAAAGCTGAAAACTAGAATCACCCAGTTAATTAACAATTGCGAAGTCTGTAATTTGGAAAAGTACGAACGAAGACCCCTAAAAGTAGCGTACAAGCTTACATAAACGCCCTCACGACCTCACGAAATCATCCACGTCGACGTCTTTTACAGTCTGCAAAAGCAACTCTTCATGACGATAATCGACAAATGTGGCAATCTTGCCCAGGCAATAAAGATCACCGGCCGCACAATACTTTAGCTCTTATGGCAAGGTAAACAAAATAATAGTGGATAACGAACTAGGATTTAAAGCTCTCCCCATCCGAGAATTACTTAGTGATCAAGAAATAGGCATACACTATACTTCAAACAGTAATCACACTTCTAATGCCGATATAGAACGCCTCCATAACACCATAAATAAACATCTTCGACTTCTCAGACATAGCGACGATAACGACTTCGAATCAGTTGAAGAAAAAATTCTCAAGATTATAGGGTTATACAATAATACTCTCCATAGCACAACCGATAAAAAACCAATAGATTTCGTGACAGGGAAAGTACCAGAAAACGAATATAATATAATCTGCGATAGAATTATAGAAACCAAAGAAAGATCTATAAACAGACTTAACAAAAATAGGGATAACGTGCAGTTGGAGCCGGGGCCAAACTTCATTAAAGAAATTAGGGGAAGTAAAAACCATCCTAAATATAGAAAGATCGAAGCAGATAGGTTGGACGATGAACATCTAGTAAATGCGATCAACGGACTTAAGTACTATAAGACACATATACGAAAAAAGAAAAATATACCAAGACAGATCTAAACCCAGTATCAAATGCAAACCCAAATTAAAAAAGACCAGACAACGAACGAACTAAATTATCATTCTAATTACAGAACAATGGATATACTCATTATATATATAATCTTCATCATTACAAGACTAATAATTCCTACAGAACCGCAGCAAATAGACATACAGGACTTAAGCAATAACAACGGCTACCTACCAATAAAACTAGAAGACATCAAAGTAATAGAACATTACAATAAAATACTTCAAATAGTGAATATTACAAAGTACGAAACTACAAGAGAAAATATACGAAAAAGCATAACTTTACTAGAACCTAGAATTGCATCCATGAAACCCATGTACGATACAGTAAACCGAAATTTCATTTTGCTTGAAGAAAAAATCAAAAACCTACACCCAAATCCGAGGCAAAAGACGGGCCTAGTGAGCATCATAGGTAAAGGTCTAAAGTTTGTAGCCGGCACTATGGACAGCGACGACGAAAAAGAACTAAATCAAAAATTAGGTGCACTATCCAGAAATCAAGAAATTTTAACAAACCAGGTTTAATAAGTCAAAGCGCCGCCGACCAAATACGTAACATTACAGAACATATCAACAACCAACAGAATATTACACAAAAATATCTAAACTCAGTGAACAAGGCAATTCAAAACAAAATCCTAACCTTGGAAGATGAAATTGATTATATCCAGCAAATATATCAGGTCAACAACGACATAACTCTCTTTCGTAACCATATAGAGGACATTGAACAAGTCATCTTTGCAAGTAAACTCGGTATCCTATCTAGAGACATTTTAACGAAAACAGAACTGGACCTCATAGAAGACTTCGACAGTTACCAGAATATAAAGATCGCCGTTAGACTTCAAAATAGTGAAATTATAATAGTCTTACTAATACCGCAATACTCCCGCCACCTCCTGTCTAAAGCATTAATTGAACCCATCCCGAATAACCAAAATAGGTCTATATCTTTAGAAGAGAACGAAATATTAGTAAATCCCGACAACAAAATTTACAAGACAAATGTAAAAGAGAATCTAGAAAAAATTTGATAGAAATAAATAATAATTGTATCAGCAATATAATAAGGTTTGAAGAAGCACATTGTAAGACAAAAAATTTCCAAAAACGAGAGATAAAAGAAATTACACCAGGTATAATCATATTAAAAAATGTGAATAATTTAAACATTACGCAAACTTGCAATAGAGCTAACTTTAGTATCACAGGGAACTTCCTAATTAAATTCGAAAATTTTCAGATCAAAATAGAAGATAACATTTTTGTAAATACAAATATCAAAGTTTATGACAACCTAATAATATCAAATTTTACTACAAAAATTAAAGCAGACAAATTTGATATACCTGAAATTGAATTCGAAGAATTGTATCTAAAACAAATAAATAATGAAAAATTTATTAACGAACTAGTATTAAAGCATAAAAACAATAGTACTGTCAGCTTTAGCATAGATACCTTAATTGTAATAACATTACCTACCCAAAAATCGCTTTCCCAATAATTTCGTCGGAGCCTCATTCTAACGGTGGGGCTGTTACAACATCATACACCACCCAACACAAAATCGTGATATAAACCCTCGAATGCATTAAGACCATCGACCCCTTTTTTCATAAAGACTAATGACCCTTTTTAACTCCACTTCATTTTATTGAACCCAAATTCGCTGAGATCATTTCCTTTTCGAAACAAATTAAAAACCCTACTTTAATTTTATTCCAAACAAAGTCAGCTAAAATTATCTATTCATCAACCTAAAATCAATATATATTCAATACATAATCTGTTTACTTCAAGTACTATCAGCAAATAATTTTCCAATAACCCCAAGCGCCGATGCAATCACTTTTTCTTTTGAGTAATAAAAATCAATAACCCCAAACGCAGACGAAATCATTTTTCTTTTGAGTAATAAAAATCAATGACCCCATACGCAGACCAAATCACTTTTCTTTTGACCTAAAAAATGCACGCGTAACCGTTTTTTGTCGATCGATCGATCGCTGCTAAAGAAAATCAATAATGAAAAGATAGTCCGTTCTTAAATTCCGATGGGGAAAGTTGCCTTCAGTTTTTAAAAAATTACCTAAGTTTCTTTTTTGGTTAACAAAGTCTTGTAAATTAGCTAAGTTCTTTTTAAATTAATTTTGATAATATAAAACAATTAAAGAAATAAAATGTGTAATTAAGAAGCGACTTTCTTTTGTATTTACAAATAATTAAAGATAATTATTTTTACTTGTAGCCTCTTACGAGAGAAAAAGTGAATTAATATTGAGAATTTTATTGTGAAAATTTATGCATAACCATGATGTGATTTATAACTAATAGTGACATGGGACTAGAGTTAGAGATTTCATACGAATAGTTTTGTTTTAGTGTAAGACCAGAAGTAGTTGATATAGTAACACTGTCATGTATAAGGATTTTAACGAGAGATAGCTGTAAGCATTCCGTACGATTACTGAACTGTTAACGTTGGCATTAAGAAAATTTGTTTAATATATATCATGAATTAAGAAAAGGGATTTTAACATGACGCGACATTAGATTTTTGTTATTTTCTCCTCTCACTTTCCTGGAGCCCTCTTCCATGAAGGTCGTCTAGGTATGCTAGTCTCTCTCTTTGCAGGTCAACAAGGGACTCTGAAAATATCTGACCTCAGAGTCAGTTGGGTGGTTGGGGCATGGCATGCAGGAAGGCAGACCATTTGCGCCTTCAATGCATATGTAGGTAAGTGATGTAAAGGTCCCTTCAGGACTGAATGTGTGCCGGCGCTGTTGGTTAAAGGCACGAGATTTTTTTTGTATATGGCAGGCGGCAGCGGCAAGCTTTTCGTGGAACCTCCCTACACTCTCCGCCAATAGCCGAGGCGAGCTAGCGTGCCGCCCTGAAGTCAACGCTGTCCGCCGAGTGATCTGTCAGCTCATGCTGGCAGTCTGGAGTTTACGTCCAAGCCAATAACTCAACTTAGTTCCATAACAAAATGGTGCCCAACGTGGGGCCACCTCCGTTAGAGTTCGGTGGTGTAATTATGACTTCTACTGGAGACTGAGACATAGAGTGAGATGGTCATTTGGCACATTGCTAATTGACTGACCTCAACTCTCATATCCAGTGGAAGTTATATGCAGACCTGGGTCTAATTGATTTTGTGGAGAATTCCGGTAAAGTACAGTAAAGATTTTGAGAGTTTTGATATTTTAATTTTTGAAAGTTGATTGAGTAAAGTAAAGTAAGGTAACGTTTGAAAGTTTTGAAAGTTTTTGTGAAAGTTTGTAAGTTCGACTTTAAGTTTGACTTTGGTCAAGCCTCAAGTCTGAAGAGTTGGAAATTTTTTTGAAGTTTTTGAATCGATCTTTCCCGCTGGCCTTCTGCTATGGAAATAGTCGGTGGTCTCACAATTTTTTTTTGATTGTGTTCTCACGGAGACATGTCTCTGTTGGCCAACTGGCTGGACAGAGTCGTGAATCTGTGAGACGACTTTTTGGCTCTCAGCTAACTAGTTGACCAGATTCATGGCTCTGCCCGGTTGGAAGGTTAGCTAGACATGACAATCAGGTGAAGAGGATGGAATGAGTTGTTGGAGGATGGAAGTGATGCTGGAGACCTTCAGTAATCAGGAGTTTGCATACTGCTAACTGAATGGCTGAAGAATCTCTAGTATCATTTCCAGTCTCCAGCATATCCAACCGGACTCTTCCCAGATTTCTGTGAGAACCCAAGTTTTTCATGCACACATTCACGTCGCTTGTTACATAATTACTTCTGACCTGATTAGAGAGAGTGGACTTTGAGACTTTTGTGTTTTGAGAATTACCTCTTGGAGGGGTAGAGGAGAGAACTTCGATGAAATTTCAGTTGATTTTTTTGGAACGTCCAAATCAAAGGTTTTTGCATATTTCTGACTATAAGTTAGCATTCATTTTTCAACATGATCTTGATAAGTACGGCCTATTGAATTTGAATTTTAGCGCCGGCCACCATTAGAGCCTCAACGTTTTTCCTTTTTTTTTTAATTGAGAATACTCCTCATTTTTGATACTTAACTATTCCTTTGAGTACATTTAGGGTTGTACAAACTATGACAAGAATTCCTTCAAACTGTTGGTGAATTTCATTGGAAATTCGGTTATCTTTTCCGAACTTTTGGTAGCTTCTTTTGACTTGACACGTCAGTTGTCTCGAGTAGGGCTTGGAAAACACCTGTCTTTTTCTTGCTCGGAGTGCATAACCTTTATTATATTATTATAAATATTGATTTTACGACTGAACGCTTGAAATTATATAATGGCTACAGTGCGAACACCACTGCCAGCAACTGATGTACCAATACAGGTGCCTGAAAAGTGCTCCATCTGTCTGGAGGGAGAATGGTCTGGCAAGAGGAGACCCGTTGAGACGATATGTAAACATGTTTTCCACAAAGCATGTCTCTTCATTGAGTATACAGGTGCGGTCCCGAAGAGGACTCACACAAAGCCTATTAATCAGAATACTCGACCGGCAGCACCCGTGTTTCATTTACCACCTCTAACGATCCCCCCAGTTAATCGAGGATCCCTATCACCTGGAATGCTAGATCCGCGTTCCATGACTTTTTCAAATCCCAGCTCGCGACGAAATAGTCCACTACCTACTGCTCAGGGTCAGAGCTCAGCAGCGACTGAAGCGTTGCTGGCAGTCCTGCGCCTGCAGATGCATGATTTGGTTCGAGAAGGCCTCGAACAGAGCCTGAATACCTTACGGACTGAATTGGCGAATAGTGTCCGACAGCAAATATCAGCTGCAATGCCTCCAGTCGATTTAGCACGGCCACCTCCTTCTATGGGTGTACCTAGACCACCGCCAGAGTTTCACGACGGTCGTAGGCAGTCGTTTAACAGACCGGTATCACCTCTTGGTCAGCCTAGACCAAACTTTAACCAGCCTCCACCAGCTCCATCTCATCATATCCCGTCAGGCCTAGGACCATCAACGAAGTCTTGAAAGGATTAGATTTTGCGTACGCTTACATCGACGATATTTTGGTTGCGAGCGCAACCCAAGAGGAGCACACAAACCACTTAAAGCTATTGCTCCAACGCCTCAGCGATTACGACGTTAAAGTGAACGCTTCGAAATGTGTATTCGGAGCCGAAAGCTTAACATTTTTAGCGCATACAATCAATAAAGATGGCATCAAGCCCCTCAAAGATCGGGCCGATGCAATAACATCCCTTAAGCCGCCTACTTCAGTCAAACAGACTCAGCAGTTTCTCGGTATGATTAACTTTTATAACAGATTTATTCCTCGTTTAGCAGAAATCTTGGCACCTATCTATTCGCATCTAGCAAACATAACTAGAAAGAGGACAACTAAAAAATTTACTTGGCCAAAAGATTGCGACATTGGATTTCAGGGAGCCAAACAAGCTTTAGCTTCGGCAACCCCGCTTACGATTGATTATGCGAAATTTAATATAACTACTGATAGTTCAAATGTTGCAGTAGGTGCAGTACTACAACAATATAATGTAATAAAACGCTGTTGGACCCCGCTAGCATTTTTCTCAAGGAAGCTAACGTCCACCGAAATGAGGTATTCAACGTTCGATCGCGAATTATTGGTAATTTACCTTGCAATAAAGCACTTTCGGCATTGTATTGAAGGGCGCGAAATAACAATCTTTACCGATCACAAGCCTTTAATATCAGCCCTATAATCTAAAACCAAAAGTAGCCCTCGGCAAACGCGCCATCTTGAATACGTTTCTCAATTCACTAGCGACATCCGTCATATTTCCGGAAAAGGTAACATCGTTGCTGACTACTTGTCCCGTCCCAGCAATGATGAAAGCTCAAGCATAGAGTTCACAGGAATAGATATCCAACGTCTATCGCAACTGCAAGAAAAAGACGAAGAATTAAAAGTATTACTAGGAGCTACTCACAGAACCAAACCGCAATTTTGTCGCATACAGGCGCCAAATACAGATTTCGAAATTTGTTGTGAAATTTCTAATAAAAATTACCGTCCTTATATATTCCCAAGGACATGAGAAAGATAATATTCGATAAACTTCATAATTTATCTCACCCTGGCACACGTGCCAGTAGGAAACTATGTGCATCGAAATACTTTTGGCCTGGGATTAACATCGACTGTGGTTTTTGGGCAAAGAATACATATGGATCTAGTAGGACCGCTACCACGATCCAATGGATATATGTATACACTCACAATCATTGACCGTTTCACCAGATGGCCAGAAGCTTACCCACTAAGATCAATCACGGCTTCAAACGTCGCGAAAACATTCGTACGAGAGTATGTGTCTAGATTTGGATGCCCGTTACAAATAACAACGGACCAAGGCGCACAATTCGAGTCTAAACTGTTCAACGAACTAGCTCACCCATTAGGCGCGCAGAGAATTCGGACAACAAGCTATCATCCACAAAGCAATGGAATGGTAGAAAGAGTCCACCGTCAATTAAAAGATTCCTTACGAGCTCGAGGAAATATCAGTAATTGGAGTGAAGAAATCCCCTTAGCGCTCCTAGGAATGCGGACTTCAGTTAAAGAAGACCTCAATGCCTCCCCAGCAGATCTAGTATATGGTCCGACATTAAGGGTCCCAGGAGAATTTTTCAATCAAACACCCCTAACGACTAATGACGAGCCATCCTCCTTAGTCCGCAATCTACGTAAGCAGATGCGAAATGTCAAATTCAAAAGCCCACGTACACCGCTCGACAGCCACTCTTACATTCCAAGTGAGTTACACAAGTGCAAAAACGCGTTTATTCGTATAGATAGGGTTAAAGTTGGACTAGAATCACCATATGAAGGTCCTTTTAAGATCGTACGTCGCTTTCGTAAGAAATATCTTTTAGACGTCAATGGCACAAATAGAACAATATCGATCGATCGATTAAAACCAGCACACATAATAACCGATGTTACAAAGTAAGCAAACCATGTCGTTGTCCTACACTGTGAAAGAAACACGATTACTCCAGAACGTAATCAATCTCATTTAAGAAAATACTACTAGCGTTAATTCGGAGGGGGGTAATGTAGTGACATCGAATTCAAACTCCGCGGCAACTAATGTTTTGAATCTCGCGCAGTTTAGAATTCACCACGGTGTTATGGAAGATTCTTCCAGCAGCCAAAGGCATTACAGCGAAATAGTCAGCAATTGCTAAACAATAACTTCGAATGGTATTGTTCAGCAACTGTCGGTTGTTTTGCTGATTAGCCCAACAGCTGGCTGCGATGAGCGCTTAGTGGAGCAATCGACGATTACAATAATAATTCACCTCGTATGGTAATTATTATGTAAAGCGATTGTTTATAACTAAGCGACTCAGGTGCTGCAACCGGTGGAACAAACGACAAGGTTGTTGTCGTTTGTTTACATCCGCGTTGGGAGCAAAGAAAGTGTACTTCCGAGTATCGAATATAAAAAGACTAATGACTGGTCTGGCGAGTGCCGTTTTATTATCAGTCATCGTAGTGTTAAGTATTCAGTCGCGAGTTGTTTTAGATATCAAATTACCGTTCGGTTCGGGTTAGAATTGCGTGAATTATATATTAAGATAGGTCAGTTTTGTTGTCGTAATAAAGAATTAATGTGTTACAGAAGTTCGCGAGTTTTATTCATTTCGGTTCATAATTGATATTTTGATATTTTCTGTGGATTCTTGTTCGATTGCGACAACGGATAAGTCACCACAACCAGCGAACGGCACTCAGACGAGAGACAGAATATAATATCGTCATTCTTCTATTCCTAGTTGGTCACGCGATAGTTGAGGAACCATCCTACAAGAGCTTCAGGATTGTGATTAATATAAAGTAATCATTAGCAATTTATAGTAGAAATAGTTTATTTTAAATAAATGTTGTATAAGCTAAATATGGAGTAAGCTTTGTTATTTGTGCACCCTAACACGTAAGAAACGCTACCCACAGTCCCATCAGGAAATGGAATATTTCATATAGTGGCGATAGTTCTCGCCTTACTGTCGATGAATTTGGGTTCAGAACGTACTCGGCTTTAGACGGAGATTTCGATCCTTTAGTTCGGCACATGACGACTCGGCTTTCTGGTCCAGCAATGGATTGATACTGGTCTTTCTTGATGCAGAATTCCACGCCTTCGTGGGAGTATGTAAAGACAGCTCTGTTAGCTGAATGGGGAGTACCAAAGGATGGCGTCAAAGTCAAAGGCCAACTGATGCTGAGGAAACAGAAAGCAGGGGAGTCATTTGCTACGTACCATCAACACCTGGTGCATCTGGCGACCAACTGCAAAGTCTGTTGGCAGACGTCGAATTTCTAGAAATAGTCAAGTCTAACCTATTGCCGGAGATCCAAAATAAAATCTGTGTACATCCCACTAACATCATACACCAACTACGGAGTCTGGTAACTCAAATACAGGCTACACAGCAGCGAATCGCGACAGCGTGCAGCTGGAATGCCTATCAGAGCCCGAGAGTCAGCGAGGTGGATGAGTGTCGTCTGACAGATGTGAAACAGCATAGGTCAATCGAAAACAGTGAGGAAGCCACGACAGTATCTGCTCTTATCTGTATCTATTGCAACTGTGACCAGCCCGGCAAACCAACTGATTGTGCAAATATTTCACTGATAGAGACGGAGAACCTGATAGAGTTCTCCGCATATCTTTAAGCTCCCATTTCCACTTCGGGGGAGCCCATGACACTATTAGACACTTCTTTGGAAGAGTCTTTAATTTGCGATGTCCCGATAACACCGACAGTACTTTTAGCTGACAAGGTTACTGAGCAGGAGATTTGGCGTCCTGCAAAATCTGTATTGAAACGGCCACCAAGCTCTGTTCTGACGAGTGGGCGTGAGCCTGTTTCACAACCGCTGACGCCGTATCATACGCGTCTGCAGAATTATAATGCAGTAAGAGACCGCATCTACTCCTCAGTGGTGGAGTTAGCTGATATCATGTATCCTGACTTGGATGTTAGACCAAGAAAGAAAAGATCTACCGTTCGTTGGCGGGAATACTGTCGACGGATGAGACTGGAAAGAAAAAAATTGGCAGAGATTTGCCTAAGTAAGACTACTCGGGCGAAGTGAGACTGGATTACTTGATAGTGGTGCCACTATCAGTATTCTAGGACAGGGAGCTCTAGAGAAGTTTGCGAAAGTAGAGGTTGAATGGAAGAGTTATCGGACACAGGTAGAAGTAGCGAATTGTGCCATGACGACTGTGCATGGTAACGTGAACTTGGACATCACTTTCCGTGGTAAGACCCAAAACGTGCGTTTTTACGTGGTTCCTGGGCTCACACAGGCACTATATCTAGGAATAGACTTCTGGAGTCTATTTGGGTTGGCTCCAGATGTCATAGGTATAGTTGCAGAAGTGACACCAAGTTTACTAGAGACTCCTGACACCGACACACATGCGCTTTCCGGTATAGATCGACAGCATTTAGAAGCTACTAAACAGCTTTTCCCGTCCTTCGCCTCTTTAGGCTTAGGACAAACAAACTCCGATAAAAGATTTCACCGGCAGTACAGAGCTTGATGGATGCGGAATTCCGACGAATGCTATCATTGGGTGTGATTGAGGAGTGCCAGAGTCCTTGGAGCTCTCCAGTTGTACTAGTGCGGAGACCTGGAAAGGTTCGGCTTTGTTTTGACGCCAGGAAAGTCAACTCCGTTACGAAGAAGGACGCCTATCTGCTACCGCAGACAGACGCGCTTCTGAGTCGACTTCCTCCGGCAAACTACATTACAAGTCTGGACCTGAAAGACGCGGCAGATCCCACTAGACGCTGATTCCAGAGAGAAGACCGCGTTTACAGTACCTGGTCATCCTCTCTATCAATACACCGTGATGCCATTCGGCCTTTGCAATGCTCCACAAACTATGTGCCGCCACATGGATGAGGTCATTCCTTTCGATCTTCGTGAAAATGTTCTCGTCTACTTGGACGATTTACTGATTCTCTCATCAGACTTTGACTCACATCTCACATTGCTATCCCGTGTAGCGGATTGTTTGAGGAAAGCTGGCCTCACTATCAACGTTGAGAAGAGTAAGTTTTGCATTAAGGAGACTAAATGCTTGGGTTTTATATTCGGGAAAGGAGGAATCAGTACTGACCCAGATAAGATCTCAGCCATAGTTGACTATCCGTCACCTAAAACTGTTCAGCAAGCCCGACGTCTGCTAGGTATGGCGGGATGGTATAGACGGTTCATCCCGAACTATGCTGATTTAACTGCCTCCATAACTGACACCTTGAAGAACCCTAGTCAGTTCAAGTGGACACCTGAAGCCCAGACGTCTCTTGATTTGTTGAAACAAAAACTTACTTCTGCTCCGTTGTTAGTGAGTGGAGACTTCACCAAGCTGTTCATCATACAGTGCGATGCGAGCCAACAAGGTATTGGTGCAGTGCTGCTTCAACTAGATGACGATGGCCACGAGAAGCCAATAGCCTACGTCTCGAAAAAGTTGAACTCAGCACAACGAAATGACACGGTCACAGAGCAAGAATGTTTAGCTGCAATTTTAAGTGTACAGAAGCTCCGGCCCTTCATAGAACTTATGCCGTTTAAGATTGTGACTAATCATGCGAGCTTGAAATGGCTGATGTCTCAAAAGGACCTCAGCGGTAGACTTGCTCGGTGGAGTTTGAAGCTTCAGGGTTTCGACTTCACTATTGAGCACCGAAAAGGAATCCTGAATGTCGTCCCAGATGCGCTGTCACGCATTTATTGCGACGGCCTGTACACAAACGAAGATCCTGGCCCGGAAGTTGACCTCAGTTCGCCATATTTCAACTCGTTGGTATATGAGGAACTGAGGCCTAAAGTTAAAACGACTTCTGGCAAAATACCAGATCTTTGCGTCTGGGATGGCTCCGTGTACATTCGGACTGTTCCGAGAACAGGCGATCCGATTCAGGAAGAAGAAGCTTGGAAGCTTTGGATTCCACGAGGGCTTATCTCCGACGTTATTTCAAGAGCGCATGATCCGCCACTAGCTTCTCACGGAGGTATAGGGAAAACACTGGAACGTCTGAGAAGACACTTGTACTGGCCACGAACAGCTGATGTCAGAAACTACGTAGGCACCTGTGACGTGTGTAATGAGATCAAAGCCCCAATACCATTCTTAGACCACCTATGTCCAGTCTGTAACAAAAAGACCCTGGCGAAAGTTGTACACCGATTTCCTGGGTTCATATCCTCGGTCAGTGAAAGGAAATGTCTGCATCTTAATAGTTCTTGACCACTTTGCAAAGTTCCGGATTCTCAAACCAATGAGAAAAGCATCTACACTCAATGTGTGCCAGTTCATCGAAACGGAAGTGTTCCATGTGTTCGGAGTCCCGGAAACGATAGTCTCTTACAATGGAGTCCAGTTTTGCTCGGCTCAGTTCACCAGATTACTGGACAAATATGGTGTGAAGCACTTGCGAACGGCAGTTTACTCGCGGCAAGCAAACTCCTCAGAGCGATTAAACAGTTCTCTATTGTGGGATGAGAAGATGAGCCAGATAGCTAGTTCCCTCAGTAGCTCTTTCCACCAAGCAACTGGTTTCTCTCCCTATCGAACACTTTTCGGTCAGCAAATGATTGAACATGGCAGCTCTTATTCCATCTTGAGGAACCTTGGGACCCTTAATGAGCCTCTGAGAGTAGATGCTGAAGACAAAGTTAGATTGATCTGTGCGAGAGTGCAGGAAAACTTACACCATGCGTTCGAACAGGGTTCAAAAGCCTATAATCTCAGGGCGAAGCCTGTTAATTTCAAAGTGGGTCAAGAGGTATTCAGACGGAATTTTGCCCAAAGCAACTTCCAACAGCAGACTAGTGCTTAACTGGGACGAAAATTTGTTAAGTATCGGGTTAAAGCCAAGAAAGGAAATTCCTTATATGAGCTTGAGGATCTGCAGGGGAAACTGTTAGGAGTCTATCACGCCAAAGACATCAGGCATTGATATCCATTCGAGAAGCGTCATCTATCTACTGTCACATTTATTCCTGGTAGCCCTAGAAAGGCATCCAGCCAGCTTCACTGGTAAACTATAGTATATCGCGAAGCCCTCCTATTGCCCCGTCAATGGAGGGTGATATACTGATCTGTTTATTAAAACGCCCGCTTATGTTTGCGAGTTTTTTATTGAAGTTCACTGGTCTACAATATTAGAGTGACTGATTGGTATCGACAAAAGCGGCTGTACCGGAACGGTATCAGAATCCTTGTGATTGCTCGTTCCCTACTAATACCAAACTAACAACTATTATACTTATAACATCTTCCCCTTAAGAAAACCAGTCTGAAGCTTGCCAGACTGTTGTCTCAATTCAATTGATAATTTCATAAAATTTGTAAAATTTAAAATATTATTATTTCTTCTTCATTTATAATTTATCCTCGCCATCGCTGAAAATACGAGACGTACTTTTATTATACCTATACTATATATATATATATATGTTTTTTTTTTTGTAACGTGTTAGCAATGGCAAATTTGTGTATTTTTAATTATAAGTAAACCTATCAGGTTGTTTCTCCGATCACATACTGTTCATTATGTAGTGCTACATTTTGCTGTTGTGGTTCGCGCTGATTTTCGATGTCTGTAAGACTTGTTTGAGGAATAGCAGTAGCTTCATCATAGACATCAATAAATTTCGGTGCGTTAAGTGACCTTCGTATATGTATTTGATTTCTGCGAAGCTCGCGTTCGTTATGGATAATATAAGATCTTGGGCTTTTGAGAGCATGTACTATTTGGCCAGACTTCCAAGCATCTTTATTGTAATTTTGATATACTATATTGTCACCCTTTTTTAAACTTAGATCGCGTGAGACAGCTGTACGATCGTAGCTTGATTGATTTTTTATTTGATTATCTCTGAGTTTAGCCAGAGCTTCTGAAGAATTCGCTCTTGGAATTAGTAAAGAGGACTTAATTGGAAACTTTGTACGTAAAAGACGACTCATCAGCATTTGTGAAGGGGAATATTGTGTACCCGCTACGGGTGTACTCCGGTATTCTAACATGGACACAAAAGTGTCCTTGCACTCCTCTGAACATTTTCGTTGTATGTTTTTCGCGATATGAACTGCTTTTTCTGCCAAACCATCAGAGTGAGGATAATGCGGACTACTTGTTTCGAACGTAAAATCCCATTCCCGACTAAATTCGAGACACTCATAAGAGTTGAAAGGCATATTATCACTAACTACAACTTTCGGTATTCCGTGACATGAAAATATTTTCTTTAGGGCTAAAATCACTTCGAAAGATGAAGTATTTTTAACAATTTTCAACTCAAGCCATTTTGAAATATAGTCCATTAGAACTAGAAAAGTGATTCCTTGAAACTTTAACAGGTCGCATCCCACAACATGAAAGGGTAAATCAGGGATTTCTCGGCAGATCATCTTTTCTTTTGTATTTGATGATCTATACTTTTCGCATGTCCTACAAGATGCAATCAAGTCATAAATGTCCTGGTTCATATGAGGCCAATATAAAATCGAGGCAGCGCAAGCTTTAGTTTTCGTTAGACCAAAATGAGATTCATGTAGTAATTTTAGCATTTCCTTCTGAAGAGATTTAGGGACCATAATGCGATCATAAAAAAAACCAAGACCATCTATGAAGTATATGTTATGTCTAATTCTCCAGAATTCCCTAATATGGGATGGGATTTTAGGTATATCATTGGGCCATCCTAATGTAACAAACTTTTGCACCTGCTGCAAGATTGGATCACTTGCAGTAACGACTTTAAATTTTTCCCTTTTTTCTTGACTTATGTCTATTGAACAAACAATATCAGTCAAGGAATCATCTAAATTCTCTATTGGAGGTTCAGCCTCAGTGCTGCGGGATAGCGTGTCTGCTATATGTAGAAAGCGACCTGGTACGTAACGTAGATTTAAGTCATATTTCAGTAGTTTCAATTTAATTCTTTGTAACCTAGGAGAAGATATATTATGCAAGTCTTTGTTATACAGGGACACAAGTGGCTTGTGATCCGTATGAATCTGTATTTTTCTGCCGTATATGTAATTATGAAACTTAATGCAAGCAAATAAAATTGCCAGGAATTCCTTTTCAATCTGGGGCATATTTTACTTCAGAATCTGAAAAACTTTTTGATGCATAGGATATAGTATGTCCTTCTTGCAGAAGACGACAACCTGCGCCTTTGCTAGATGCATCGGTTTGAATTATAATATCCTTAGAAGGATCAAATTGCCTTAGTACTGGGGCACTGGATAATTTTTTTTTAATTTTCTCTAAAGCGTGCGTATGAGTGGGTAGCCAGTTAAAGACTACATTATTTTTTAGCAAATCCCTCAAATCTGCTGTAAGGTCACTAAGGTTTGGAATGAAACTTCGCACATAATTTATCATTCCAAGTATACATTGGAGGTCTTTTTTATTTTCAGGTGTTTTTAAAGATTGGATCACAGTGATGCGCTGGGGATCGGGTTTCATCCCATGTTTAGAAAAAACATGCCCCAAATATTTTACCACTTCTACTTTATATTGAAATTTAGCTTTATTAAATTTGACATCAATTTCTTTCGCTCTCTCCATTACAGCCTTTAGGTTTGCATCGTGCTCTTGAATAGTACGACCCCCCACTAATATATGGTCAATGTAAAGTACTACACCTTTGAGGCCACCGAAATATTTTTTAATTATGTTCTGAAGAATTTGCGTTGCAGGCTTAATCCCAAATGGGAGTCTTAAAAATTGGTAAAGGGCGTTGAAACTACACAATTATCACTAGATTCTTCATCTAGTTTAACCTGCCAAAAACTTTTAAATCTAATACGGAAAACACTGTCATGTCTTCGAGAGCGTATCGTAAGTCGTCTATAGTTGGAATGTAACTAGCTTGCTTTCGGATGCAAAGTTTCAACTCACGAGGATCCATGCAAAGCCGTAAAGATTTATCGGGTTTTTGAACTATTACTATGTTGCTAACCCAACTCTTGGGGTCGTCAACCTTTTTTATGATACCAGTTTTAACCATACTGTCTAATTTGTCTTTTACTTTTTCACGAATGCTGTAGGGAATTCTACGCGCGTGCTTAACGACAGGAGGATTTGCTGTATCATAATAAATATATCCTTTTTCGATTAACTTATGTTTTTCTTCATCAGTGCTTAACATATCAACCTTTTTTACAAGATTCAATAAAATACAAGTAGGAAGTCCTAAAATAGGTTTTGACTTAACGTCCGCTACTATAAAGTTGATTTTTTGTGAATTTATTTCATCTTTAATAATTATATCAACGCTTCCGATCGGATCTATGATGAAGCCACCATATGCCTCTAGCTTTAATGACACGTTATTAATATTGCGTTTTCCATATAAGTCCTTAAATATGTAAAGCGGTAAGATGTTTACTTCGGAACCTGTATCTATTTTAAATTTCACTATCTTATTTTCTATCACAAAATCTTTAGTCCAACAGTAATTTGCCTTTTTGCTATCACTTACCGCCATACAAACTGTTTCTATAAACAATGATTCTTCTTCAGATTGATCCTCTGTATCTGTATTTTCAGCGCATTGGAGTTCTCTGATGCTTCTGTATTTACACGCATTTGCGAAGTGATTTTTATATCCACACTTCAGACAGGTTTTTCCGTAGGCTGGACATTTCCTAAAAGAATGAAAATTATTATATTTGATGCATTTATTAAAATTTCGGCTTTCATTTGTATTAAATTATTGTTACCGTGACCTTCTTTGTTTAATTTCATTTCAGGCCTATATTTGTTGATACCATTCGGCTTACAAAATTGTTTGCTTTTAATTTGCATTACTGTGGACTTCTCATGAACAGCTCGTCTGCGATTTGGTCACCTCAGCTACACGACAATACTCGACAGCTTTCTTCAAGTCCAGATCGTCCGTCTTAAGTAGATTCCTCTGAACATCTGGATCATTGATTCCTAGAACAATGCGATCACGAAGCATTGAATCAGCTTGATTCTCGAATTCACAATTTTTTATCAGTGTGGTGATCTCAGTTATAAAATGATCAAACGGTTCATTTTCAGCTTGGCATCTTTTATAAAATAGATATCGTTCATAAACAATATTCTTTCTGGAGTTACAATAATCATCAAATTGCTTAATTACATCGGTGATTTCCGCTTTTTCTTTTTCAGTTAGTGAGAAGGTGTTAAATACTTCCATTGTATCTTCACCAATTAAATTTAAAAACATTGCTACCTGTATATCTTTTGCTTTTTTATCTTTTTTGGTAGCTTTCATGTAGATTTTAAATAATAATAATTGCTTAAATCGTCTCCATGATTCATTTAAATTGCCATTCAGATTTAATGCAGGGGAGGTTTAAAAACGGTATCCATTTTCTTTGTGTGTATGCGTTACAGTTTTATTAGAATAGCGGGATGGTTTTTGCACAATGCTTCTGTTACACGTGGGATCAAATTTTATATCAGTGTATCACTTTTATATTTATAAATTAGGTTTTTTTTTATTTTTTTATTTTTCACTAAACAATTTGCTTTTTATCGTCAATTTTAATTGTTTTTATTTCGGATGCGATCTCAATCACATACTCTCAATGGAGTTTTTATTATCCTCTATGTCTATGTTTTCTATTTTTATTTGGATTTTTTTTGTAAATACTTGTATTTTCCGTAGATATTTTTTTCGACTGCGCCATGATCTGTTTATTAAAACGCCCACTTAGGGTTGCGATTTCTTTATTGAAGTTCACTGGTCTACAATATTAGAGTGACTGAATGGTATCGACAAAAGCGGCTGTACCGGAACGTTATCAGAATACTTGTGATCGCTCGTTCCCTACCAATACCAAACTAACAACTATTATACATACAACATATACCTGTTGGAATTCAATCCTGTATACGCTCTTTATCAATCTAAGGGATGAAATCGGCAACATCACTACTTCGACGACGCCTTGATGACGCACCCTTGAATAATCGCCGGTCGGAGATCAGAGTGAGATGTCGTGCCGGGAAAGCTTAGCGATCAGTTGTTTGGGTTACTGATCGCGAGGTTTTCTCAAAATCTCGGTGAAGGGAGGCAGAGAGGCATCGACCGGCTGGATTTTTTAGGTTACCAGCTTGTCGACGTACCTTTGGTTTCCAACACGGAGAGAGATGTCGAGGTCTGATCGAAGACTGACGGGACTTCAAGGATTTGTCCTCTATGCGTCATCGGTCAAGTGGGGCCAACAGTCGTAGTCGAGTACGATCAATGAGTGATGCTTTCATTGGGTCGTGGGTCTTGTCACACATTGGGCGCCCGAAGCGATGAGGCCTATGTTTAAAACCGGCTAGCTCAGTCGACCATTTTCCAGAGTCGTCTGGACCACAGGTGGTCTAGACTACCCTGCCCTGTTATGGTCGTAGCATACTGCAGGCAGCAATATGGTACCCGACGGCTAGCAGCAGCACCTAGCGAGCACACCACGAACATGCGGTTGTCGAGACTCGACCATACGTTTCAAGTCTGACAGGGACGAGTGCCGACAAAAAAGTGGAAACAGGAGAAGAAGAAGACAATTTTCTCTGTCTTGTCAAATCTTCCAGAATGGATTAATTAAGTTTCCGAAGGCATCGAAAAGGAATTAGACCCTGTACGTAAGTCCAAAGATTTATCATCTCTAAATATAATCTATTTTCAATCGATAAAATTATTTTCCCAATTATCAGACAAAAAAAAAAAAACCGAAAATTATTTGAAACCTGCTACAGTGACAAGGAAGAAATCGAGTTGATATATTTGAAAGATTTAATAAATTTCCATCTTATCAATGGAGTGCACACAGTGGATAATACTGTTCGTACTTTCTTTCCGGCATCGTATGATATAAAATTTGCTGATGAACTGAAAAATCTCTTCGGCGATCGAGTATCATTTGAATATCATCGTGGAGCCTCTCTAAAATTCATCGTTGATAATTGTATCTAATTGAATAGTACAAATAATGAATACTATCAGCAGTCGCTGCCTAAAGTATCAAAGTATGACTGCACGGAAAATGCATTCCTCTCAGCACTAAAGAAATCTGAAGGATCATTGGGTGAACGTCATCGAAAAAGGTGTAGATCAATGTCGGAAGTGAATCTACACACAGATACATTTGTCGCGAGGATCATAAAATAAGGTTTGAAAAAATATTGAAGTCTTAAAATTTGGAACTCATAGCATGTAGTGCTGAAGTACATATCGATTAATGAATTTTTGTTATAAGAAATATAGAATTATTATAAGAACTATAGAGAAAATTTTGAGAGACTCCGTACGATAGAAAGTCGTTGCTAATCTTCTGATAGTGACATAGGTAGACATAGGAAAGTTAGAGCCACGGCTTAAATTGCTGACGTAAATATATACATGAATTAGAGATTTTGTCATATACATAAATTAACGAAGGGTTCAGGATCATATTTACTAGTCTGATGGTATAAATTCGTCGCCAAGGTCAGGGCAATAACGTAGAGAAGTGAAGTTAAAGTCACTAGTAGAAACGGCAAATTGAAGTACTAAACCGAGTGAAAAAGGACTTGTGAAGGATTTATAGAGTATGTTAGTATTGAGATACGCTCACTTAGGCATAGGTCATGATTAAATACATTTCACTCATCCTCATAGAATAGCGAACGGTCGGATTCAGAAATAGTCTTTTGAGGACGAGTCGAAGTTTTTTTCTCTACTTTTCAGCCACTGGGGAGTACCTCCAGGGAGCTCCTTGAGGGATCAATTAAAACAGGAAAGACAATAAGAGCGTAAGTCAAAATATTATTTGTCTTTATTATCAAATCATTTATAAATTTAAGTCAGTACACTTATCGGAGTCGTCCTGAAGAGAGAATTCGATCCAAATCAACATTAATGTTCTAAGTAAAAATTATATATTTTTATGAAAAATAACAAAAACTAGTAACTATTTAAACTTAATACAAAGGAGGATATGCAGGAAGCTATTGGAATAGATACTAAGTCGAAACATGGCGTGATTAAAAGGACACTTGTCCATAATTGAAATTGAAAACTTTTGAGGCCGGCCTTATTGGCGAGTAGTCATTGGGGCTCTATATTGTGATCACACAGATAAGACACATTATCAATAATGGAAATTCTCAGATATGGCGATGCCTATGATTGTACATTTTGTATTTGCATTCATTCAGTAATAGTTTAAAGCCCCGCCCCCATGCCAAGTTTCTGCTTTTGAATTTTTGTTCTTTTCCCTAACGTCAGAATACGTAAAGTTTTAATATTTCGGGCACCTCTATTTAGGTCGGTTAAATGTGCATATCTGTCCCTATGATTTTTATTTTTAGACTGAGTGTAGCCTCTAACGAGAGGAAAAGTGAATTAACATTCAGAATTTTATTGTGAAAATTTATGCATAACCGTGATGTGATTTATCACTAATACTAACTTCATGGGGCTAGAGTTGGAGATTTCATACGAATTGTTTTGTTTTAGTGTAAGACTAGAAGTAGTTAATATAGTTACACTGTCATGTATAAGGATTTTAACGAGAGATATCTGTAAGCATTCCGTACGATTACTGAACTGTGAACGTTAGCATTAAGAAAATTTGTTTAATATATATCATGAAGTAAGAAAAGAGATTTTAGCATGACGCGACATTAGATTTTTCTCATTTTCTCCTCTCACTCTCCTGGAGCCCTCTTGCATGAAGGTCGTCCAGGTCCGCTAGTCTCTCTATTTGCAGGTCAACAAGGGACTCTGAAAATATCTGCCCGCAGAGTCAGTTGGGTTGTTGGGGCATAGCATGTAGGAAGGCAGACCATCTGCGCCTTCAATGCGGATGTAGGTAAGTGATGTAAAGGTCTCTTCAGGACTGAATGTGTGCCGGCGTTTTTGGTTAAAAGCACGAGATTTTTTTTGTATATGGCAGGCGGCAGCGGCAGGCTTATCGTGGAACCTCCCCACACTCTTCGCCAATAGCCGAGGTGAGCTAGCGTGCCGCCCTGCAGTCAACGCTGTCCGCCGAGTGATCTGTCAGCTCATGCTGGCAGTCTGGACTTCACGTCAAAGCCAATCACTCAACCTAGTTCCATAACAGTAGACAGGGGATTTTGATGTAGACTCCGCGAATTTTGTGAATGTTCCCATGGGATCCCAAAGGATTGTTTACTTCAAAATCGTTGAAGTAAATACGCAAAGGAAGAAACAGTGTGTCTGGAGTATCACAGCGTTTTGAAGCTTAGATTTATAAAAATTGCTCTGAATAATATTGTATATCTTATTGTCGTGAAGACAACGCAGAGATTCCATATAATCCATTATTAATTCTAGCATTTTTGTTTTAATAAAAAGTTTCGTGAACAGCTCTGAAAGATTTACTATTTTTTAAATGAAACTCTATTATATAATGACACAAAATCTTGCCGTGACTCGTGTATTATTGCAGTGATAATTTCAACAGAAAGATCACGGTTTGCTAGAGATTTTTGAAATTTGTAATCAGAATGAGGTATATGATAGCATGAAAATATTTCAAGTAAACTTTCTAGAGCTGTTTTTGTTTCTATGCTTTTAATTTTTCAAATTTCTTCAATAAAAACATATTTTAAACAAGTTCAAAATTGCTTAATGGCTTCAATGATATATTTTCTTGGAATGGAGCTTTTTGCATAAAATGGAAGCAACATTTTAAGAAGTTGTGTTGTGTAATTGTTATGAGAAGATTGTGAATTATTTTGATTTTCTGTTTCTACTACTTTTAGATTTGAAGTTTCTTGCGCCTGAATAAGTGGGGGTGATTTTGGTCGCAAATGGGCTATTTTATGTTTTCTTGTAATGTGAATCTTATAGTAGTAAGAGTTATCAAAAGTACGTGAACAAATAACGCCTGGATATCTATTTAAATTTTTGTGCCGTATTTTCAAATGCACTATAAACAAATCAATGCTAGAAAAACCTGCTCTACAAACAAAACAATTTAATGTAGATGCCATTATAAATTCTAATTAATATATACATATATAATATATATATTTTTTTATAAATAACCACTTTTAAAAATATACTGCTTTCAAGCAGATTTTTATTCTAAGGATTCCAAGGTCTTTAATGATATGTAAAAACAGAAATCCTTTACATATACCTATATAATGTATATAATATTAAATATTAATTGTAGGTACCTTCGATTCCACATGTTGTTAGACGAAATTTCAAAAGGATGAAGTCAAAAAATATAATGTAGGTTTGTTGTAAATGCTGAAAAGTGCAAACATATTATTAAAAATAAAGGAAAGATGACTGAGTAAATCTTTTTACTTCCATTATCAAAAATCTCTTTTTAAATGTCTCAGTTGTAAATTAAAATTTGTGAATCCAGTCTTGATGCAAATGCAATAAATAATTATTTCTGAAGGAAAATATAACTAAAATTTATTTAAGTAATATAGAAATCAAGTCGGTTACCAGGTGTTTAAAGTTATGCAAAAATATAATTATTTCGATGATTCAGCTAATTCTAAATCATTAGCTAGTGTGCTGACAGCTGGATCGTAGTTTTTGTCATACCCAGTGTTGTACAAAATTTTTTTTTGGAAGGATGAACAAACATTTCGACTCTTTATTGGGTACTCTATATTAAGTCAGAGATATAACCCTATACAGGCTTCAATCGCTTCCCTTCCCTTAAATTTGAAATGGAATATTTTATATCGGTCACGGTAACGTAACAGACTGAAACGGGACTACCAACAAAAATTAGTTTTGGTTGTATTTTCTCACCACGACTATTTACGGCAAGTGTCTTCTCTATGCTATCTGCCTCACTAAATGTCAGATAATAGCAAATAAATGATTCCTGTATCACACATTTTGTCGGTGTTCATCTTCCTTTTCCTTTCATATGGGAATTTGGTAATAGATATGGAATTATGATTAAAGGAAGAATTTGGTGCTTTCTTCGTCTGTTTCTTTTTCAATATTCGCCAGAATTTCTTTTACTTTAGAAAATCATGAATATTTAGCCTTCAAAATTATATTTTCAAATACCTCGTCAGATATTTTGAACACTGGTAATTTACAGTACAATTTACAAACATCTGATAAAATAAATTTATATCCAGTTGGTTGTGATAACAGAGGAAAAGTTCCAATATAGGAGGCTGTTGAAATTTCAGACCTCAATAATTCTTGCCTCAAGGAGAATGTCATAGTCCATTTTTCAAGCGTATATGTTTGAGGAACACTTTGTTTTACTCTAAATAGGTATTTTGAACAACATCATTGGATTCTTCCAGAATTTCATCCAAATCTAGGAGCTGATTAATTACGACTATAGATGAAGATTTAGAAAAATTTGATTTAGGAGTACTGGACCGAGAACGAGCCTTCAAAAATGCACTTGCAATTAGCTCGTTCTTATAATTGAAATAAGCGTCATGAAGTTTCTCTTTTGTTCGATTTTTACCACAATATGTCATGTAATATGTTTTTTTCTATTTCAGTAGGAAAGATAGCGACTTAGTGAGATGCTATTTGTGGGAAGTAATCGCGATTTATACTACGACTTGGTCTGTTGTCTACTATCGTTTTACTAATCTTTATTCGTCGGATATTATAAGTCTTTTATTTCTGTTATAATATTCTATAGTAGATTGGCAATTTCTAATCAAGAAGTCTGTTATTTCCTATAAAAAATTAAATTCGGAGCAGGTCAATGATAAATATAATAATTCATACCTCTTTTGTATTCATTTCGTTTAAAAATGAAAGCAGTAGGAAAGTTTCTCCTGTTTTGGGCGAGTATCTAGCAGCTTTGCAAGTAGTCGGACTTTCGAAGAGATCAAGATTATTTTGACCAGCGACCACAGTCGTATTATTATCACAGCACACATCTAATTTGGAAATGCCATAATAAACCAATAAACATCTCAATAATTATACTAACTTTTCACAGAGAGAATGAAGTCTGAATTCGTTAAATATTGATTTATCAAATCAACTAAGTCCTCTTCAGGAACTTCTAAACCACCAGACATATATATGAAATTTTTGTCTTTGGTAGGAAAATTGCTGGTGACTGCTTCTTTGACATTATTGACTGTTAAAATATCCTTATAAAACACTTTAACTCTCCATACTGCAATAATAGGAACTTAAAATTTGACATCTAAAAATAAAGCTTCAATGAAAAAAATAATGCCTATTTTGTAAGAATTGGTTCTAGAAGAAATTTTATTATTGAATTAACAAACAATATAAAAATTAATTTAATTCTTATAACCTGTACATACGACGACCTTAATTAGTAATGAAAACTAGGGAAAAAGCTTGGTCTAAGACCAATTTTTGCAATACCCTAGATGAATACCTATGTTGTTGAATGGCAACCATACGAAGGAGTTACCAGATTTGTCCCATTACTAATTTATATCTACAATTTTTTAAAAAAAAACCGTGGACATAATTATAGCTATCTAAGTGAATGCTTTTTCGTGTTATTTTGAAGACGGACGTACGAAAATTGTAGCGTAGTCCCCGTACGCTACCTTTTTCCTTCCCCTCTGCGTTCTTTTTTCCTTTTTGTTCGGCTTCTCTATCTTCTGTAGAGAAACCCCCATAAGTTTCCCAGGGTACCTGAAAAGGGGTGAGAAAGTACATATTTTTGAGAAGTAGCCCTATGCTACTTCTCTATACAAACAAAAACCCTGAAAATAAAAGTTATACATTTTGAGAAGTAGCCTATGCTAATTCTCCATATTTTATCCATCCTGCAAAACAAAAAAACAAATATAAAATGTAAAACCCTGAAATACAAAAGAAACAACAACAACGGCAAAATATTTTCAGTCGAAAAATTCTAAAATGTGCAAAATGAGCACAAAATACAATTTTTCGTTTAAAACTTACCACTAGTCACCCACATCGAGACGACGAAAATGGTAATTTGCCTAGCTGTAATACATCTCACGATACCATCATGCAATGTATTGCAGCAGGGCCGCAAAATGCAAAAAAAATTCCCAGAAAATTTTGCTCGAAAACAAAATATTCTTTCTACCTAGTAGGGATACACACACAACCGCTCATATAGCCAGCAGTACGGTCGTCAGTAAAAATTTCGGATCCCAACCGACGACGAACGGCTCGTCTGTTGGTTGGGTGTCGTAGCGGCTGTGATGTAGGGAGACGGCGTGAACTCGGGGAATTGATGCTGAGCCTTGGTAAAGTACGGTGGTCGGTCGACGCACGTCCAGTAAGTTTCTGTGATGGTAGGAAATTGTTGAAAAAGAACAAAAAGAAAATTAAAGAAAAGTGAATAGAAAACTGAGTTCGCGTCAACTAAATACTGTAGCGGGGACATTTTCCGCTTTTCTTTTAAGTTGTTTGGAAATCACGGGTGGATTACCTGAAAGTGAGAAAAATATCATTAGTGTAGTGACTCTAGAATTATTATGTGTTCATTTCTTATCTGGTAATTACCTGCGCTGAGCAGAGGCGGCCTATTTGCGTAAATTATCTGAAAGTGAGAAAAGTTATTCTTAGTTTAGTGACTCTAGAATTATTAATTATTAATTACCTGCGCTGAGAAGTGGGGCGAGATGTGCGCCAATTACCTGAAATCAAATTTATTATTAGTTCAGTGACCTTCGGATACATAAATTTCTTTTTACGAACTACCTGCGCTGAGCAGAGGCGGTATATTTGCGATAATTATCTGGAAGTGAGAAAAATTATTATTAGTTTAGTGACTCTAGAATATTTTATTTTTATTTATAAATTACCTGCGCTGAGCAGAGGCGACATATGTGCGCTGATTACCTGAAAAGTGGAAAGCAATTTTAGTTTATTGATTCGAAATCATTTCATTTTATTTATAAATTACCTGCGCTGAGGCGACATATGTGCGTTAATTATCTGAAAGTGAAAATATTATTAGTTTAGTGACTCTAGGATATTTTATTTTTATTTATAAATTACCTGCGCTGAGCAGAGGCGACATATGTGCGCTGATTACTTGAAAAGTGGAAAGCAATATTAGTTTATTGAGTCGAGATCATTTCATAGTATTTATAAATTACCTGCGCTGAGCAGAGGTGACATATGTGCGTTAATTATCTGAAAGTGAAAATCTTATTAGTTTATTGAGTCGAGATCATTTCATAGTATTTATAAATTACCTGCGCTGAGCAGAGGCGACATATGTGCGCTGATTACCTGAAAAGTGGAAAACAATATTAGTTTATTGATTAGAAATCATATCATTTTGTTTATAAATTACCTGTGCTGAGCAGAGGCGACATATATGCGTTAATTATCTGAAAGTGAAAATGTTATTAGTTTAGTGACTCTAGAATATTGTTTTTTTTTATTTATAAATTACCTGCGCTGAGCAGAGGCGACATATGTGCGCTGATTACCTGAAAAGTGGAAAGCAATATTAGTTTATTGATTCGAAATCATTTCATTTTGTTTATAAAATACCTGCGCCGAGCAGAGGCGACATATGTGCGTTAGTTATCTGAAAGAGAAAATGTTATTAGTTTAGTAACTCAAAAATATTTTTTTTTCTTATAAGTTACCTGCGTTGAGCAGAGGCGACGTATGTGTGATGATTACCTGAAAGGAGAATTATATTAGTTTAGTGACTTTATAACAGCTTATTTGGTTTTATAAATTACCTGCGTTGAGCAGAGGCGACATATGTTCGCTAATTACCTGAAAAGTCGAAATATTATTGGTTTGGTGACTGTATAATAGGCTATTTGTTTTACAAATTACCTGATACGAGCGCATATTTTCACGTCGTTCACCACATTGACGTCGGTTTGTCAACTTGTTAGCACAATCGATTAGACCGTAAGAACAAGAAATACAAATAACAAAAAAAGTGGTAAATGTACCCACCTAAATAAAAAAAAAAGAAAAAAAAGAGGCCAATGCGCCCAAAACACACAAAGAAAAAGGAACGTCACAGAAGTGTACTTGTCCTGTTGCAGTCAAGAAAGAAAAGTTGGGTGCACCCTATCAGCAAGTTCGAGTCCAGCGTGGGATGTCACAGCTGCCAACCGGTAGAACGCAGGTGTCGTAATTAGTTAAGCATGCTTAATATCTCTTATATCTTTTCTTACATTTTGCTTTAATATATTTGAATAATTATTGGCAAAGCGTACAATATTGCAACAGATGTTTTTTTATTATATTTTTTTTTTATTTGCATGAATACTGCTACACATTTTTTACTTAGACTAAGATAGCTAGCAGGGTCTAAGAACGTAGATTAAGTCATAAAGTGCTTCTTTTGTTACTCAATGAGGTGAATCGCCGTCGAATTGCGTATCCTAACGAATAAATTAAAGTAGTCAGCTGTTCATATGAGTACACATTTTCTTTTCTTTTAAACTTTATTTCCCTTTTTATTTTAACTTAAGATTTTTCTTTTCTTTTCTCTTCTGATATTATGACATTATGATTATTATAGCCATTGGTTTGAGTGTTACAATGATCGGTTAGACTTCGGCGTATGAGGAGTGGACGGCTGATGGATCGCGCTAGCTAACGACACACCGCAAATGGGGGCTAAGATTGTTACCGATGCTTTGGAGGCTTAGCCAGGGTGGATGGGGGTGATTTGGCCCAAAACAATCCCCAAAGCTGAAGTTCAAATTTCATCTGCAGCTTCCTCTGCTCTCTCTCTCTCATTCTTTTCTCTCGCCGGCGTTGCAGAACTCTCCGGGTGGATTGATAATTGTTCGGCGTTGCTGAGGTTTTTCGCTCTTTTCTTTTCAGCATTGAATCAATTACCTAGGTGTCGGACGCGGTACCCGTCTATATCCAGGTAAGAGTGGATGTAGGCAGATCTGCCGACTGACAAGCTTTGTGCTACAAATGGCGCCCAAACCGGTTTTTCTTTCAGGCCTTTAGTCAAGCCTCCCTTGACTAAAGTGTAAGAACAATTTTAAGTTTCAATTTTTGATTTTGTTGGTCGCCCATTGGTGTTACAAATGGCGCCCAAACCGGTTTTTCTTTCAGGCCTTTAGTCAAGCCTCCCTTGACTAAAGTGTAAGAACAATTTTAAGTTTCAATTTTTGATTTTTCTGGTCGTCCATTTATGTTACAAATGGCGCCCAAGCTATAGGTTTTTTTTTACCTTTAGTCAAGCTTCTCTTAACTAAAGCACAAGTATAGCTCCAAGTTTGAATTTTTGATTTTTCTGGGCGCCCATTTGTGTTACAAATGGCGCCCAAACTATAGGTTTTTTTACCTTTAGTCAAGCTTCTCTTGACTAAAGCACAAGTATAGCTCCAAGTTTGAATTTTTGATTTTTCTGGTCGCCCATTTGTGTTACAAATGGCGCCCAAACCGGTTTTTCTTTCAGGACTTTAGTCAAGCCTCCCTTGACTAAATTGTAAGAAAAATTTTAAGTTTCAATTTTTGATTTTGCTGGTCACCCATTCGTGTTACAAATGGCGCCCAATCTATAGGTTTTTCTTCTTTTTTTTACCTTTAGTCAAGCTTCTCTTGACTAAAGCACAAGTATAGCTCCAAGTTTGAATTTTTGATTTTCTGGTCGCCCATTTGTGTTACAAATGGCGCCCAAACTATAGTTTTTTTATTTTCCTTTAGTCAAGCTTCTCTTGACTAAAGCACAAGTATAGCTCCAAGTTTGAATTTTTGATTTTTCTGGTCGCCCATTTGTGCTACATATGGCGCCCAAGCCGGGTTTTCTTTCAGGCCTTTAGTCAAGCCTCCCTTGACTAAAGTGTAAGAACAATTTTAAGTTTCAATACTTGATTTTGCTGGTCGCCCATTTTTGCTACAAATGGCGCCCAAACCGGTTTTTCTTTCAGGCCTTTAGTCAAGCCTTCCTTGCCTAAAGTGTAAGAACAATTTTAAGTTTAAATTTTTGATTTTGCTGGTCGCCCATTTGTGCTACAAATGGCGCCCAAACCGTTTTTTCAGGCCTTTAGTCAAACCTCCCTTGACTAAACTGTAAGGACAATTTTAAGTTTAAATTTTTGATTTTGCTGGTAGCCCATTTGTGTTACAAATGGCGCCCAAATGGTTTTTTCTTCTCGGCTTTTAGTCAGGCTTCTCTGGACTAAAGCGCAAGTACTATTTCTATGATTAGTTCTGGTCAAGTATCATTTCTTAATTTTTGGTATCATTATTAGATCTTTTTTTTGTTTGTTTTCTGTAATGGAAGGCCTCAGTGTTTTAAGCTGACGCAAGCGATTTTGCTCAATTTAATCTGGTTTGTCGGCGGAACTCATGCTACTCTTGTTGGCAGCAGTGGGTGACCGGACGTGGGGTGCCTGACCGGATACAAGGTGCTGAGTCCACGCAGAGCTCCTCTTGCTTCTGTGAAGTGCGTTACTTCCATGATAGCTCCTTTTTGACCCTCGTTGGGCTCGACCTTTGTATCGCGGTTGGGTCACTCGGCCATGGTCCTGGCTGCATGAGTGTTAGCAAAGTACCTTTGGTCAAGTCCAGATTAATTTCCTCCCTACATCCTCTGAAGCTAAGATTCGGCTCGTGGACGCCGAGATGACGACCACTTGACAGCTTTACCTGCATGACGAGCTGGTCAGCTGACCCAAACCTAGCAAGTTGTTGAACGATGTTCTTCTTTAGATTCTGTCCTTGTCTGGGCATTGGTGTCAGCTTACCGATTCTAGTGTGCAACCTCGTACCATTCTTAAAATTCTGTAATCCCTATTGATACTCCCTAGTAGAAGTGTGAGTTGTCCAGTTTGCAGTGGTCAGTCAGCGTTGTATGCGATGCATACGTTTCTCAAATTAATTCCGCTTACATATGCTAGTTCCAGGGAGAAGCCAGGATATTATTAAAGTCCTATGTTGTTTCGGGCTGTGAGCCATTTTAGTTTTGGGTTTCCTGAAGGTGCTTTGAGATTTGTATTTTCACCATTTGCATACCTAAGCATTCACAGTTTTTTTTTGCTTGGTAATTATTTGAAGTTATTAATACATACAATCGGCTACTGCTTCTCTTCTGAGTACTGGCAGCCACTGAATTACTGACAACTTATATCCGCCTTTGATCTCAACTTGATTCCCCATTAACCTTGCCTAACTTCTAGCGATGGGAGGCTAAATCGATCAGTGGTCAGTTAGAGTTGTATGCGATGCATACGTTTTTTGAAATTAATTGCGTTCACTTCTGCTGGTTCCGAGAAGAAGCCCGTATTATCTTTTTTTTAGTTTTAGTTGGGGTGTCCCGTTCAGATATTTAGTTTTAGTTGGGTTGTCCCGCACAGATATTTAGTTTTAGTTGGGTTGTCCCGCACAGATATTTAGTTTTTGTTGGGTTGTCCCGTTCAGATTTATCTCCTTATATAAATCACCGCTACGGCTTCCTACTCGAGTTCCAGCAGCCACTTGATCACCGACCTCTCACCTTTCCTTGATCTGTCGACTGCAGTCTCTTGTTAAGTTGATGAACGATGTTCATCTCTTTTGATTTCTATCCTTGACTAAGAGAGTGCTTGTCACGATCATACATTGTAAGACGGCCACTTAAGTTCCCATCTTTGACATTGCAGTCCCTTCTCATATAAATAAATGTTTGCTGTTAGAGATTACCATTAGTATAGGTTGATCAAAGGCTTAGCGATTAGGCTGATTCCGAGCGATAAAAAACTCCGGTGAGCGGGTGACAACGGAGAGTGGATAGAGAGAGAGAGCGAAAAATTTGTTTTCTTTCAGCAGTGGCTGAAATTTATATTGTTGGTTTTTTGTTGTTGTGTGGAGCAAGTGTGTCTTGGCGTCGTTCCGTCATGCCGACGCCCTTCATGAAGAGAAAATATCGACGCTTAATTTTATTATTGACGCTTATATATTTGTGTTGTAAATTTTATTCATGGACTTAATCTTAACTATTAGGAGAATGACACACTTTAGTGTTATTGATTATTATAAGGTGCACGTATCTTGTTACCTATCTCACCGTCGTATTTTTTTGCGATTATTTTCAAAATTTGTTTATATTGTTATCGTGATACTGGTCCAGATCCAGGTGAATCACTCCGATGCAACCCAAGTAGTGCGTATAGTGAGCGATATTTTATTTTTTTTTTGTCTAGGCATGGTGAATATAAATTTTTTTCCCCTCTTCGACACTGGTAGTAATCCAATGCTCAAGATAAATAGAACCAACCTTGTTTTCTTTACGAGATATGGAATCACTGTCGCGTTTTTAGGTTTTGAATGTTTTCGGTACTACAATAGAAGCCATTTTCCTAGTAGGATTGTCAGTCGGTATAGATCGGTTTTATCTTGTGAATGGCTATTATAAGCTAAGTTTTATTTTCTTTCTCAGGCACGCAGTAATTCTATTCCTTTCGCATTCTTTCAAGATGCTTTTGTAAATTCTCCTCTTTGGAAAAAATTTTTTTTTCTCTTCACATTCTTGACCAAAGTTGTTTAGATCTCGGTAGCCCTAAGAACGCATCCGGCAAGCTTCACTTGTGAACCACGCGTTATCGCAAGCCCTCCTACTACTTCCTCAGTGGTGGGTGATAGCGCTCTGTCATTTTGTTACTAACCCCTTCTGGGGTAGCCTTCATTTGAAGGATTTTACTTTCCTGTCCCCTCTTCAATTTTCTTTCAATTAGTCTGGCGTGTCAAGTAGTGTCGTGTGAGCGGAGTCGGCGGAATTTTTTTTTATTCAGTATATTGTCTCTAAACTATCAACCCAAGTAGCAAATTGAAGTGAAAACACCGTCATATAACCATTTTATCACTACGGTTGCATACACCCAACAGTTGCATATTCGTGTATATAACGTGTCATATACGATATGATGACGTGTATTCAACTGTATTTGGACGGTTTTTTAATAACTTCGGTGAAAGTGTAACCTATAAATCATGGTAAAAACACTAGTGGCATTAATGTTACTATGACGTTTTTCAGTGACTTTCGTGAAACAATAACCAATTCGCCACTGTAAAGAAACTATCGAAATAAAGGTTGCTGTGACGTTTTTTAACTCCTTCGGTGTAAATGTTACTTAATCCGCATTTTCACTATCTTCACTATTTGAAATTATTTGACTTTTATGTATTTTTTTGTTATGAAGAATCACTTTAGTTATTCGCCTGTTAAATAAAAGTCTGCGTCTTATTATAACTTTTTCATTTCTCTTTTTCACCGAACAAATGACATTAATTTAATTCATTTAATTTTTTTTCCTGTGTATTTTCTATTTATTATATTATTTTACCACTATTTTACTCAATTTACCACTATTATATTTAGTTTACCACATTATTTGAAAAACTAAATTTTAGGTTATTTTTCTTGCACAGAGTACATGCAGCACTACCGGTACCGTCTCCAGCTAAGTACATTATGCGTCTTTTATTTGCATGTTTCCGCAAGATCTGTTGCTTTGAGGTCAATATGGATCTTAAAATTCACCAACAGTGTTTTCCTGGGTACAGAGTAACATTTTCTCCATCGAAAAATAATTTTTTCGTCACTTGTAGTTGCTCAGAGTTCACTATGCAACTTATATCCACCAACAGTGTTTTCTAGGGTACAACGAAACCATTTCTCCCTTGGAAAATAAACTTTTTTGCAGGGACCGAAAATAACTATTAGTATTTTTTTGTGAGCGAAAAAACTCTTCTATAAAATTTTCTAGCAAGTACCGTAGTATAAAACGGGTCAATATACAGCACTAAGACTAGCTGCCTACGTTGAAATCAAGAAAGTTTCGATTTTAATATATAAATCCAATCCTAACTGTTATTTTAAGACATATTTTTTATATTTCAATTTTAACTGTTAAAAAAATACTTATATTATTTTACAGCGATATAGAACTCTTTGCCAGAGTTTTACATAGTTCGTCTATTATAAGAATTAAAAATGAGTTTTATTTTTTTCCTCAGGAAATAAAACTCATAATTCAAGTTTTATATTTTCCTCATCTTATAACAGTTAAAAATGAGTTTTATTTTTTTCCTTAAGAAACTCATAATCAGAGTTTTTTATTTTCCTCAGGAAATAAAACTTATCAATGGACGTTCTCTATTTTTGTTGTCATATATTTGCTAGAAGATACAATTTGTCAATTTTTTTAAACAATGTTTTATAGCAACCGTATGAAACAGTTGCCCGATTGGTCCTCTTTTTGAACTTAAATTTACATTTTTTTTTTAAATTACCGTTTACAGTGAAAAACGAAAGCTATATATAGGAACACCAAGAAGGGGTTGCCGATTCCAATTTTTCTTTCCTTAAGAACCTTACTCGGACAGGTTTATTTTGTGGGGAAAAAAAACTCATTTTTAACTGTTAAATGCTGAGAAGAATTATAAACTCAATTAAAGAGTTTTATTTCTTGAGGGAAAAAATAGAATTCATTTTTAACTGTTAAAAGCTGAGGAAAATGAAAAAAAACTCGAATTATGAGTTTTATTTTTTGAGAGAAAAAATAAAACTCATTTTTAAATGTTAAACCGAGAGAGAAATATAAAACTTAAGATAAGACTGTTATTTACTCAGAAGAAAATAAAATTCTCTTTTTAACTATTTCATTGGAATATAATATATAAAATATCAATAAAAAGCGTTAAAACCAGACTTTTAAAATATTTCTTATAACTCTTTCGGTCCCTGAATCTTGTCACATGTCGTTGCTCTGAGGTCACTATGGAACTCCAAATTCACCAGCAAGGTCTTTCTTCAATTTAGTATATTAATTTTTTTTTAATTTGGTGTAAATACGGGAAAAATATGACTGAATTTCGCAATACCATTTTAAGCTAGTAACGAAGAGAGCCATTGTTCACTTGCAGTCGCTCTAAAGTTATAAAACACCTAAAAATTCCAAACCAGTTATTTTTAAGGCACATTGAAACCTCAGTGTCTCTTTTCATACACTACGAGGTTTTCTGACACTAAAATTGGCTGCGTTTTCTGAATTAGTGACAAAGTAACTGAGAAGCTACCATTTTTTTAAAGAAATGCTAGTTATTTTGTAACCGCGGTGACAGATTGCTACTTGGGAAGTTTAGATGGTCTCAGCCCTTGTCACTAACCCCTTCTGGGTTAGCCTTCATCTGAAGGACTTTACTTGCCTGTCCTTTCTTCAATTTTCTTCCAATAAAATGGTGTCCCGGCGTCAGCGAGTGCGAATGGAGTCTCAGCGAACGTGTTTTTGTTGTTTTATAGTGTTTTATCTCTAAACTATCAAGTTTAGATGGTCTCAGCCTTTGTCACTAACCCCCTCTGGGTTAGCCTTCATCTGAAGGATTTTACTTTCCTGTCCTTTCTTCAATTTTCTTCCAATAAAATGGTGCCCCGGCGTCAGCGAGTGCGAATGGAGTCTCAGCGAACGTGTTTTTTGTTTTATAGTGTATTATCTCTCAAGTTTAGATAGTCTCAGTCTTTGTTACTAACCCCTTCTGGGTTAGCCTACAGAGGAAGTATATTAACTTTCCTGTCCCTTCCTCAATTTCTCTGGAGCTCAAACCCGCTTGTTGCACCCCGCGGGAGTTCCTTCATCCTGGGGGAGTTGATAGATGAATTCTATCTGTTGATGAAGCGATTTCCTCGCTATGGACTGGGGGTTTCCGGGGTGTTGCGACCGGATTCAGCAGAATCCAGACCAATGATAAGTAGTGGGGTTGTCGTGTCCCCAGCAAAACACTCGCGTAATCCACATAAAAAAAACTTTATTCAATAAAACTACTTCGAATAATATCTAATATAACTCGAGCTTCTGATTCACACTTATAGCTCTTAACTCCTAATCGCCAAAAACACAACTGAGTAACCTGATCCACTCGCAAGTCGGGTCACCTGTTAAAATCATTACAGGCGGAAGCGACTCTGACCCAGTGACCAGTGCAATACCTTGCAATTAATCGCAAAGCATTACATCAGTCACTGCCGTCAGCTGGAGACCCCAATACTGTTAGTAAACAAACAGTAAGCCCAGCTGAGCATTTCACTATGCGAAGTGAATTACTTAACCCTGGCTTAATGCTTAATTACAACAGCAGTGGATGCGACAGTTTTTTAATAAACAATTCGCAATCGCCAAGCATTTAACCGTGCGAAGTAAAATGCTTAGATACTGCAAACTGCTTAATTAGTCGTACACCTGCTGCTAGTTAAGTCATGATGTCACAACCACACCGAATTGAATATTGGGCCACGACATTCCTCCCCCTGTGAAAGACTAATTCCCAGGGGGAATTAGATCAGGGTGCTCGGTTTAATTTCAACTACATTGTACATTTTATCGTATATATACAATAATTGTTTTTTTCTAACATCTTCTACGTTTTATCTTAGCAATATCTACTTCTCTTGATTCAGTTCCAATTTAACAACATGTATTTTTATTTTTCTTTTCTCGTGATCTCATTTACTTCTTCAAACAATCTTTTTGTTCAATTACAATTTAATTATATTCTTAACCCTAATTTTGATATTTCTAAAAATAGTATTACCATAATAACAAATAAAAACTGTACAATTATTTCTAGGATTAGGTTTACTTATACAAAAATTGATTCTAGATTTCATTAACTACATATATTTGTTTTATCTAATCCTATTACATAACTACACTATTTACTTTCGTTTAAACATTTTTATACCTAATTCCAAAATTTTTTTTTTCAAATGAACAAATGTTTTTTTTTTTCTAGCAATTCTTACACTTAACTTGAATACAATATTTATATTGGTTTAATTACTCAGAGTGATTCCGTCTATCTAAAGGTTGCCACTGTCCTACCCAATATAACACTTAGTGTAACAAAAATATCTAACCCTACAACAGTTGTTACTACGCTAGCTGTACCAGCTGTTTTCCGACTATCGTAGGCAGGTTTGCTGTGGGCAATGTTGCTGTAGTAGGCACGATTACTTGGAGGCCATCGTTCGTTTCCTTGTCTTCGGTAGGCTGTCCTGTTGTTACAGTGGGTTTTATTGAACTCCGGGTGATGGGCAATATCGACAATCTGCTTGATCTAGCCGGTACTGGTTTTTGCTTCCGACATCTCCTGCGGATCAGAACTTCTGCTACTAACATAAAACTGGCAATACTTAACAGCCCAATTATTGAGGTGGCGGCTAGATAGATGGTGTGGGGCTGACTTTGTTGTCGATGTATTTCCTCTCGTGTGATGTCCTCATTTATTTTTTGTATCTCGGCTGCATGATCTCTCCAGGCTTGGTTGGCATTGTCGGCAGCTAACAGCCGTACCTTACGAGTTTGATCGCCATCAGCCATAGGCTCTGTAGATCTATTTCTGGTGCTCACGCTATCCCATGATGGTAATTCCGAAAATGAGGCTTGCCAAAGACTAATATTTCGCTGAGCGTGGTCCTCTGATGTGATCAAAAGGTCGCCGATCTGAAGGTGGCAGTGCTCCTCGATTGATAATACTCCGGTAGAACATAGTTCTCCAATCGCTGTAGGTGTATCGCGGCAGTTTACCTCTAGTTTCGTCTTGTCGACCATCACGAACAACCAGTGATTTCGGGTAAACATGCGGACTAGACTATTCCATTTTGGGAGAATTTTTTCCTTGCATGCCAGCGGGTTGACGTTGAAACTTCGAAAAAGGTTGAGTACACAGCTATCACCAATGGCTGTGACGATTGGTCCCAACTGTGGGCACAGGAAACGCAAATGATTTTCGAGGGTTGTCAGTTGTTGGCATTTCTCATATTGCTGATAGTCTAGCAGGACATACTGGCGATCGTGATTATTTGCTGCTAGAAATTCGGCTCCCAACTCATATACATGGTAGCCGTCCTCATCAACTACTGCGGGAATGGTGTATACTTTGTGCAGTTCAAAAGCCACTCTCTCCGGTTGAGGAATGTCTATTCTGACCATAATGTGCTGCGGACCCTGCATTGCGCTCACCTTAGCAATTTGAGTCAACAATTGGAAGTCCAGAAATTCCTCTGCTAAATCCAATTGTTTTGTAGCGTTTGTCATAATTTCTGTTAGCTGCCGGGCGTGAATAATCATGGGGTGAAGTTTTCCCATGCTCAGTGCGACTAACATGTTCGCATAACCTTCTTGGACATCGCTGAGTTCTCGCAGTTGGAGGGTCATTAGTGTCAGTATTTCATTTATCTCCACTCTCCGTGTTAACGTTGTTATCTCCAGGTCTTGACTTTGCTGCGCGGCGGTGATGGCATTGATTTTATTCCAAAGTTCCTCTCGCTCTGCTGCTGCCTGAACGCGCGACGCATTGAATAGATTAAACGTCGATGTCATCACTGTTGTTTGCTCTTGAAGCAAGGTGAAGGTGCGGTTTTCTTTTCCATCTAGATCCCTCAAAGCCGAGTAGATATTTTCCGAATCTGCGTGATCCATGGTCCCGAAAAGTGTTTTTGACAGGGACCCTATACCATCAAAGAAAGATCGTTTCCTTCGAAGAGTCGGTTCCGCATGGGTGTGGTGCTTCAACTCATCATCCTGTCTCCTAATCTTCGCCATCCAACTTCCTATTTCCTTAGTGGCTAGCTCACATCTGTTCCCGAGTTCTCTCTCTCTGTGGTTGATTTTTGTGCAGAGCTGTATAACCAGCTTGCTGCAATTGTTTGCGAACTCCAGCTCGACCGCCAAGTCCGGCATTTCTACTTTGGATAGAATAGTCCAATGCCTAGTGTAAAAGTTTGCTTTTCCTACTTGCTCGAACAATACTCCGGACTGCATTATGGGCTTTATATTGTAGCCAGCCTGCCCAGCGTATGACAAACTGATGAACATCAACAAGATTATGGCGACTGCTTCCATATTCAGCTTCTTAACTTCTCCCAACTAACTATATGACAACCTTCTTAATTTTATCCTACCTAGTATACAAAAATAAAAGAAACCACTCTGTATATAATTTATTTAGTACGATTTTTATTATTATTTAGTAAAATAAAATAAATCACGGTACAGATTTAGTTTATTCTACTATCTATCCACTTCCTCCTTCTCTCTCTCTCTACCACCTTTCGTCCTTTTTTTTCAATTACCTTTTTTTTTTTTATAAGTGTTCTTTTCTTTTTTACACTTCTCTTTCCAATTGCTTTTTTTTTTCTTTTTCTTAACTTTTCTTTTTATTTACCAATTTTTCAATGAGTATGTTTTCTTTTTTCTTCTTTCTCTCGCTACTTTAATTCTTATTCTTTACTTTAATATTATTATTTTTTTTTCTTACTCTCTTTACTTTAGTTTCTTTTTAATTCTCGCTTTTTTTTCTTACCCTTTTTGTTTTTACTTCTCTCTGTTTTTTTTTTATTTATTTTTTTTTTATTTATTATTTTTTTAAATTCTCTCTTTTTTTTTTATTAATGATCTCTTCCTTCCAATATTAAATTTCCTCTACAAATGTATATGTTTATGCCTTGCCGGCTCTTCTGGGCTTCTTTTAGCGTCCGTCTCCTGAACGGACTCCGAATCGGGCCACTAGGTCTCTTCTTTCGTCCGTTCTTGTACGATTCTGCTGCTTTACCTGTAAGGTAAAATAAAAACAAAATTTACTAAATAACAGTATCATTCAAATTTTTTTAACCGATTCACGTGAACCCGTTTGAGCTTTCTCCCGATAAGGATTGTTACATTCTCTGGGCTATGAACGTAAATTACTTCATAAGGACCCTTGAAGATTGACGACAGTTTTCCCGCCCGAGCCGGGTCCCTAACCGGAACCTTTTCACCGACATGCACCTCTATCGCCCTCGCGGATCTATCATAGTACTTCTTGGCGGACAATTTACTTTTGATCAAGTTTTGCTTTGCTAGTTCGAATGCCTTTTGCAATTTAAACCGTAACACATTATGATATTTATCGGCATTGTATAGCGGTTCAGGCTTCCGCTGCAAGCTACTGGGAACTTCCGAGACGAATCCGAATAAAGTTTCCATTGGTGTCAATTTTGTGCCCGAATGCACCGAGTTGTTGTAGGCATGAGCTGCCGTCCGCAGGAATTCGTCTCAATTCCGCGGGTCTTGATCTACAAAACTTCTCAAATAGCTTGCTAACGTGGAATGCTGTCTCTCTACGGCATTTGACTGCGGATGATAGGCAGTAGTCTGTAATTTTTTTATTTTCAACATCTTACAGAGGGCCTTCAGCACGTCTCCTGTAAAATTCGCTCCTTGATCAGTAACTAATTGTTTTGGTAGAGTATATCGGCTGAGAATTTGCTCGAACAGTGCTCGTGCCACAGTATTCGCTTCCTGATCCGGGATCGCTACGAAGTCGACGAACCTAGTGAGATCATCCACCAAAGATAAGATGTATTTGTTGCCATTGTGACTCAACGGCAATGGTCCCACCAAATCGACGTACACCTTCTCAAAAGGTTTGCTTGAGATTGAAGTGATCACCAACGGCATCTTAGTAGCTCGACTGTGTTTATTTTTCTGACACTGCGGGCAGCGCCTAATATACTTCGCGATATCCCTTTTCATCCCTTTCCAATGATAGAAGCGCTTTACTCGTTTTAAGGTCTTATCTCTTCCGAGATGTCCTCCAAACCGAGAGTCATGGAAGTCCTTCAAGATCGGCTCAACTTCATCTGGATCTGTGATATGCTGTGGGTTCGGATCACCCATCACCTTTCCTGCTATTACTTCTACCTCATCGAGGTCACCCCAATCCTCTTCGGATTCCATAGGTGATGTATCATTTACTCCGGAATCTTCTCTTCGAGCTTGTGCCCGAGTGATAGCTAGGCATGGATGCATTTCGCTCTCCTCGAATTTGGCTTCTGTTATTCTTTGGGGTATTCTGCTTAGAGCATCCGCATTGCCATTTTCCCTTCCCTTTTTATATAAAATCTCGAAATCATACTCTGACAATTTCTGATGAAATCGTACCATGCGTGACGTCGTATCTCTAACCTTGAAAACACCCCGAAGAGGTTGGTGGTCAGTAATTACTTTGAAATGCCTGCCCAATAGATAACATTTATAGTTACTTACGGCCCAGACTATGGCTAGTAGCTCACGTTCAGTTGTCGAGTAGTTCCTCTCGGCCGGATTGAGTGTGCGACTGGCGTAACTGATGGGCCTTCCTTCCTGCTCTAGAACTGCCCCTAGGGATTCACCACTAGCATCCGTCAGTAACGTGAATTCCTTCGTGAAATCCGGATAAGCTAATAATGGAGGCGTAGTGAGAGCCTCTTTTATCAGGGTGAATGATTTATCACATTTGGGTCCCCAATCAAACCTTACCTTTTTCCGTAATAAATTATTAATTGGAGCCATGATTAGTGAGAAGTTAGGGACGAATTTCCGATAGTAATTAGCTAGCCCCAGGAAAGACTGTACCTGTCGCACTGTCTTTGGCCTTGGAAATGTCTTTACGACTTCCACTAAACGTTGATCTGGCTTTACTCCCTGTTCCGAGCATACATGACCCAGATACACCACTTCTTTTTGTAGAAACTGACATTTAGCAGGTTGTAGTTTCAAGTTATGATCCCGAAAACGTTGGAATACTTGCCTTAACTTATCGTTGTGTTCGTCTAAGTTTTTTGCAAATATCACAACATCATCGAGATACACGAAACACTTTACTCCCTGTAACCCTGTTAATATGCTGTTTAAGGGCGATTGAAAAAATGGAGGCGCTGTCTTTAGCCCAAATGGCAATCTTTTATAATGAAAATGATTGAAATTGGTACTAAAAGCCGTTTTCTCTCTATCTGCTGGATCGATTAGTACTTGATGATATCCGTTAGCTAAATCTAACGTTGAAAAGTACCTAGAATGACCTAGTCGATCCAAAATATCCTCAATTCGCGGAAGTGGATATGAACAAGGGATACAGACCTTGTTGAGTTCACGGAAGTCTACGCACAACCTATACTTGCGATTCCCAGCTTCATCAGTACCCTTTTTGGGTATCAGGAGTACTGGAAAATTAAATGGACTATCACTATGCTCTATTATGTCATCCTCTAACAATTTTTCGAGTTGCTTTTTACACTCTTCTCTGTGAGCTTCCGGCATTCGGTACTGCTTTCTATGTATGGGTCCTGTGTTGGCCATTAGAGGTAATTGAAAGGTTTTTGTTGGAGTATAGGTCAGTTTGTCTCCTGGCAAATGAAAAATGTCACTGTATTCGTAACAGAGCTGAGTCACGGATTCCCTCTCCTCTGGATTGAGACCTTCTCCCAACAACAGTGATTGTTTCATTAATTTTAGTCGCTGTTGCCTTTTATTACACTTCCCTTCACTATCCGCTAGTGGTACTACTGAATACCGGTTCAGTCCTTCTAACTTTGGTTTGAAATCTTTTACCTCCACGGCCTCAGTCCTAGCATTTATGATTCCCACAAAGGCTTGTCCATTCTTAGGCCTGATTATTGTATTTCCGCAATACACTCCAGGACATATTTCTTCGGCCATACATAGCATTTCAGCCTCACTCTCAACTGGGATTCTCACCAGTTGCTCTGTTCTGGGTTTCAAGCGTATTATTGGTCCATTCGTGCTCTCGCGTTCAAGAACAAGTGCAGAAGCTTTCATCCGGGGATTATTGAGCTGGACTTCCGTGCGAGGATGCCCTAGCTCGTTTTCCCGTTCAACAGCTACTCTCACCTGCTCTTCACCCCACATGCCTGTAGGCCATGTTATGAACTCATCCCTTACCAGGCGATCATCTAGTTGACCAGCCTCCGTATGAAGGGTTGCGGTCAAAGTATTTCCCCGCCTGTGTTCATGTTTCAGCGCCTTTGCATCCCGGGTGACCTTCATCTCGTTTTTCTGCTGGGATTGTTTTTGGGCAAGGCCTTCCGTCATCTTTTTCACTCTCTCGTTTCTCTTGTTTATCTGTGTTAGATACCGGTCTATGCTGTCTGAGGCTGCCATCGCTTTACCAATAATGTCCTTTAGCTCTGTAATTCTCTCTTTAATGCTCTGTTTCACTGTTTCTGTTGAGATTTCTCGAGGATTTTTGTTACTAGATTGACTAACGCTTCTTTGACAAGCTTTGGCCAATGTCACTACGTTAATACTTTCTTTTCCTGTTACATTCGCAAAAAGAGGCTTCTCCTCCTTGTTCCTTTTTACATTCCGTATTGATAGTTTTTGGTTGATGCAGTCGATGATAGCTCTATCCTTAAGAAATTCAATACCCAGTATTCCGTCAGCTGGTATTGAGTCTGTGTCATAAATTACATTGAACTCGCAAGCATGCTCTTCAGTATCTATACATAACTTGGATTGACAAACCCCTACGGACTTTCCTTGAGCCCCAAATAAACCCCCAATAGTAATAGTTCGTTGAGGCTGAATAAACGTGTTTTTTTTTATCTTATTAAATTTTATTAAATTACATGTGGACCCGGTATCAACCAAAAGATTTAACTTACCTGTTAACCCTATGTCTGCTTCAACTGTGATGCTACAATTATTCAATAAACTTAAGTCTACTGAAATATCATCCCCCCTCGGCGATGTGTCTCTGTTCTGTTTGTTAATGGAAGGCAGCTGTGGACGAATTCCCCAGCTGCCGCTCCCCGTTTCCCTCCAGTTGGTCAGCGCGTTCTGCTAGGTACTTTCTGAGGTAGTTTTCTGTATAGTGATCACATGTCCTACAGAATTGACAATAGAGAACTCCCGATACGGGCTGAATACATTCACCTGGACTACCTACCGCAGTATTTGCGAAACGTACCTGCTGTTTCCTACAGCCCGCTACCTCATGACCATAGCTGTTGCACTTGGTGCAGTAAGGGGGCTGTGTCCTACATTCTTTCGCAATGTGACCCCGTTGTCCACATTTAAAGCAATGAATGGTTCTCGGTGGGGTTACCCTGGCTGCCGGCCCTTGGTATCTTATGGGTGATACTGGCCTAGCAGTGGAATAAATTGGTCTTTGCGGTCGCTGAACTCGATTGGGGCCGGCCTCGCCTGCTCCCCAACTGTTTTGCGTACCTAATGAGTTAGACCTCCAACCTGCCTGTACCACTTCTGGGTCTCTTACTTGGAGCCTTTGTGCATCTTTTTCATAGTATGTAGCTTCCTCTTGTACTCCTTCTAGCGAATCGAATTTCCGTCCAGTGAGGTATACTTGAGTAGGTTTACTCCTAACGCCAGCTTTAAATGTCGCTACTGCATCTGCCTCTAATTCTGCTATCAATCCTGTATCACCTCCTGGGTATTTCGCTGAGACCGCCGCTTTTATTTGGTCGAGCAATTCCTTCATCCGGTCTGCGAACTCCCTGATATCCTCACCAGGCCTCTGCCTGCATGCCAGCATTTCCGTTCGCAATTCGCTAAACGATTTTTTTGGTATGTAGGCCGAATTGATTACTTGCTGTAAAGCATCAAAATCTTTTGGTTCCTGTGAGCTTACCAAGTAGTACGCATCGTCCATTAGGCGATACTTTATGCACCTGATAAAAATCTTCTGCTCCTCCTCTGTCAGTCTATCGTGTAGATCCTTACTGCAGCTCAGAAAGCGATACACTTCCTTCGCCAGTTTGGACGATCTTTCGCCAGATAGTATAGGTACATACTTGGATACTAGATCCATCACTTTTTCATGCACGTCTGCCATGTTGTCTTGCCCTGTGAAGTTTCTTTCCTCTGGCCTTATCTGGTTCTGCTCTGTTCTTACTTTTCCACTCGGCGCTACTTCCTGCTTATTTCTTCTGATTAGCTCTCTTTCTAAATTTTCTTCTGGTTCTTTATGCTGTTCCCAAAATAACAATTTCCTTGGCCTGAACCCTTTACTCGTACTCACCTTATTACCCTCTTGAATCGGTTTTCTCTGTGAAGATCGCTCGAGCCCCAACTCTTCCTCTAACCCCGCTGTAGTTTCCTCAGCCTCTCTTAACTGTGCCTTTAGTGAATCTATTTTCTTTATCAGCCCTTTCTTCTCTTTTTGGATTTCTTCCAATTCTTGCTCTGCTTCTACTTCACGGCTCTGGATAATTTCGAATGCTGCTGTTACCAATAGGTCTAAAGCTTCGCCCTTTGTACTGCTTTTAGCACTCTCATTCAGTTTCTTTAACAATTCCTTCTTAGTTACGATATTGCTTCTTCCTGTTGACATTTAGGACTGTGAGACTGTTATACCTCACGCACATATTTCCATTATAACCACTACACTTGTCACTTATCACTTAGCACTCTTAACACCGACATTAACAGGTACGCGAAATATACTTCTTACCGCCTCTCATTGATCATACCTATCAGCGCTTTTGTATCTTACTGAATTACCTAAAACGTACGTACATATGCTCCAACATAAATCTGACAAAGACTTTTAATGCTTAATTACAACAGCACTGGATGCGACAGTTTTTTAATAAACAATTCGCAATCGCCAAGCATTTAACCGTGCGAAGTAAAATGCTTAGATACTGCAAACTGCTTAATTAGTCGTACACCTGCTGCTAGTTAAGTCATGATGTCACAACCACACCGAATTGAATATTGGGCCACGACAGGGTTTAACCAATTTAGACGGAGTCTCGAGCCTAACATTCCCATGCGTAATAAACCGATCGTCGCACCTCTTCCTGGTCAGCTCATTGGGCGAGGCGAGTTGATAGACTAAGTCTATCTGTTTATAGGTCCTCCTTCGTTCAAGGCAAGCTAGGTTTATGGCCGCTGATGGGAAATTCATGTCTCGACAACCCAGGGTTTAGCGCATGCCCGGCTTGACACTCTTGTGGGTCGTCCCCACGTTGGGCGTGGTTGCAAAGATATTATTCATAGTTCACCTCCTGAGTCGACCTTCTTGTTTTTTTTCTTTGCTCTCTTTTCTCTCCTTTCCTCGTTTTGCCCGGCTTGAGACTCTTATCTCCGTGGGTCGTCCCCACGCTGTAGCGTATTCCCCGTACGCTACCCTTTTTCCTTCCCATCTGCGTTCTTTTTACCTTTTTTTTCGGCTTCTCTATCTTCTGTAGAGAAACCCCCATAAGTTTCCCAGGGTACCTGAAAAGGGGTGAGAAAGTACATATTATTGAGAAGTAGCCCTATGCTACTTCTCCATACAAACAAAAACCCTGAAAAGAAAAGTTATACATTTTGAGAGCTCTATGCTACTTCTCCATATTTTATCCATCCTGCAAAACAAAAAAACAAATATAAAATGTAAAAGCCGAAAATACAAAAGAAACAACAACACAAGCAAAATATTTTCAGTCGACAAATTCTATGTGCAAAATGAGCACAAAATACAATTTTTCGTTTAAAACTTACCACTAGTCACCCACATCGAGACGACGAAAACGGTAATTCGCCTAGCTGTAATACATCGCATGATACCATGCAATGTATTGCAGCAGGCCCGTAAAATGAAAAAAAATAAAAAATTCCCAGAAAATTTTGCTCGAAAACAAAATATTCTCTCTACCTACCTACCCAACCGCTCATATAGCCAGCAGTACGGTCATCAGTAAAAATTTCGGATTCCGACCGACGACGAACGGCTCTGTTGTCTGGCGTCTGTTGGTTGGGTGTCATAGCGGCTGTGATGTAGGGAGACGGCGTGAACTCGGGGAGTTTATGTTGAACCTTGGTAAAGTACGGTGGTCGGTCGACGAACGTCCAGTAAGTTTCTGTGATGGTAGGAAATTGTTGAAAAAGGACAAAAAGAAAATTAAAGAAAAGTGAGTTCGCGTCAACTAAATACTCTTGTGGAAATCACGGGTGGATTCCCTAAAAGTGAGAAAAATATCATTAGTGTAGTGACTCTAGAATTACTGTGTGTTCATTTCTTATCTGGGAATTACCTGCACTGAGCAGAGGCGGCCTATTTGCGTAAATTATCTGAAAGTGAGAAAAGTTATTCTTAGTTTAGTGACTCTAGAATTATTAATTATTAATTACCTGCGCTGAGCAGTGGAGCGAGATGTGCGCCAATTACCTGAAATAAAATTTATTATTAGTTCAGTGACTTTCGCATACATAGATTTCTTTTTACAAACTACCTGTGCTGAGCAGAGGCGGCATATTTGCGTTAATTATCTGGAAGTGAGAAAAATTATTATTAGTTTAGTGACTCTCGAATATTTTATTTTTATTTATAAATTACCTGCGCTGAGCAGAGGCGACATATGTGCGCTGATTACCTGAAAAGTGTAAAGCAATTTTAGTTTATTGATTCGAAATCATTTCATTTTATTTATAAATTACCTGCGCTGAGCAGAAGCGACATATGTGCTTTAATTATCTGAAAGCAAAAATATTATTAGTTTTAGTGACTCTAGGATATTTTATTTTTATTTATAAATTACCTGCGCTGAGCAGAGGCGACATATGTGCGCTGATTACCTGAAAAATGGAAAGCAATATTAGTTTATTGATTCGAGCTCATTTCATTTTATTTATAAATTACCTGTGCTGAGCAGAGGCGACATATGTGCGTTAATTATCTGAAAGTGAAAATATTATTAGTTTAGTGACTCTAGAATATTTTATTTTTATTTATAAATTACCTGCGCTGAGCAGAGGCGACATATGTGCGCTGATTACCTGAAAAATGGAAAGCAATATTAGTTTATTGATTCGAGCTCATTTCATTTTATTTATAAATTACCTGTGCTGAGCAGAGGCGACATATGTGCGTTAATTATCTGAAAGTGCAAATGTTATTAGTTTAGTGACTCTATAATATTGTATTTTTTTATTTATAAATTACCTGCGCCGAGCAGAGGCGACATATGTAACTTAGTTATCTGAAAGAGAAAATGTTATTAGTTTAGTGACTCAAAAATATTTGTTTTTCTTCTTATAAGTTACCTGCGTTGAGCAGAGGCGACGTATGTGTGCTGATTACATGAAAGTGGAAAGTTATATTAGTTTAGTGGCTTTATAACAGCTTATTTTGTTTTATAAATTACCTGCGTTGAGCAGAGGCGACGTATGTGCCCTAATTACCTGAAAAGTCGAAATATTATTGGTTTGATGACTGTATAATAGCCTATTTATTTTACAAATTTCCTGATACGAGCGCATATTTTCACGTCGTTCACCACATTGATGTCGGTTTGTCAACTTGTTAGCACAAGCGATTAGACGTCAGAACAAGAAATACAAATAAAAAAAAAGAGGTCAATGTACCCAGCTAAATAAAAAAAAAAGAAAAAAAAAGAGGCCATTGCGCCCAAAACAACCAAAGAAAAAGGAACGTCGCAGAAGTTTACTTGTCCTGTTGCAGTCAAGAAAGAAAAGTTGGGTGCATCCTACCAGCAAGTTCCAGTCCAGCGTGGGATGTCACAGCTGCCAACCGGTAGAACGCAGGTGTCGTAATTAGTTAAGCATGCTTAAAATCTCTTATATCTTTGCTTACATTTTGCTTTAACATATTTGAATAATTATTGGCAAAGCATGTTGCAACAGATGTTTTTTTATTATATATTTTTTTATTTGCATGAACACAGCTACACATGTTTTACTTAGACTAAGATAGCTAGCAGGGTCTAAGAACGTAGATTAAGTCATAAAGTGCTTCTTTTGTTACTCAATGAGGTGAATCGCCGTCGAATTGCGTATCCTAACGAATAAATTAAAGTAGTCAGCTGTTCATATGAGTGCACATTTTCTTTTCTTTTAAACTTTATTTCCCTTTTAATTTTAACTTAAGATTTTTCTTTTCCTTTTCTCTTCTGATATTATGATATTTTGATTATTATAGCCATTGGTTTGAGTGTTTCAATGATCGGTTAGACCTCGCCGTATGAGGGGTGGACGGCTGATGGATCGCGCTAGCTAACGACACACCGCAAATGGGGGCTAAGATTGTTACCGATGCTTTGGAGGCTTAGCCAGGGTGGATGGGGGTGATTTGGCCCAAAACCATCCCCAAAGCTGAAGTTCAAACTTCATCTGCAGCTTCCTCTGCTCTCTCTCTCTCATTCTTTTCTCTCGCCGGCATTGCAGAACTCTCCGGGTGGATTGATAATTGTTCGGCGTTGCTGAGGTTTTTCGCTCTTTTCTTTTCCAGCATTGAATAAATTACCATTTCTTCTTTCTAAGCTTGTAGGTTCCACAAGGAGAAGGAAGCCCGCATGGATCTTCTTTTTTTTGTCCGTCTGTCCGTCTGCAGTCACTCGCAAGTTCCTTTCCTTTTTTTCTGTTCGTCTGTCTGTTTGGTCAGTTATTCTGTCGATCATGCACAGCTTAACAAGCATTGAAGGGATGTGGGTGGCAAGAATCACCCCAAGCCGGCTGATCGCTAGCGGCATACTCGCTGTGCAGCCACCCACGCATATCCCGGACATGATTTTTTGTAGCAAGGAGGTGTGGGACGCGGTACCCGTCTATATCCAGGTAAGAGTGGATGTAGGCAGATCTGCCGACTGACAAGCTTTGTGCTACAAAATATTTATCAAACTATTTTGTTGAGAGATATAGCATAGAAAATTTCTGACAGATTAATATTTCGATATGTAACCGAAAGTGAACTACATATTTAGAGTAATTAATTCATGCATTAAAGTCGACGTGTGTCCGTAGCATTAATCTCAAAAAATATACCTTGACTACTCTAAAATAAAAAACTACAAAAAAAGATATAAGGAGAGAAGTTATATAAATAAATTATCTGTATGCCCTAAATTTTGTCACTCTTCTGTTCCGAAATTCTGCTAGTTGATCACTAGATGGTAAAGCTATTTTTCACAAGCTTTTACATTTGTTTCTTGAGCAGTTCGTTTTGACGGTAAAAATGGTCAGGCCCAGTGTACGTGCAAGATATGAATTCTTGTATGTCAACCTTCGGAAAAGGTTCATTGATTTAGTTCGGTTTTGAGCTTAGCGGTATAAATTATATAAAAAGCTTGGTGTACCCGAACATAATTAATGTTAGTGATATTTAAATACACTTACCTTTGCAAATACAAAGAGCTCCAATTCAATCAAGGGCGGCTACTCATTGGAAGCAAGGGAAGCACTACTTCCCTTGACAAAATAAAAAAATCCAAACATAAAAGACAAATCATTTTGCTTTAAAATATTCTTAGAATATTTTAAAAATTATAAAATTCAAACAAGTTTACTCCTCTGGCATCACCAGATACAACCTGAAATATTGTTTAAGTAACGTCCAATTTTCTCCTACAAACTAAGAACATACCACCCAAACCAATGTCACTATATTTTTACTAAAATTCTGCATGGTACGCTGTCCACAATGTAGCGTATTGCGGACCTTACACTGTCAGTAATAATGTCATTACCAGTAATGTCATTACTTCCAAAGTCTTCTTTCATTACTCTGTCATTATGTTGAAACTCTACACTATCATTAAAAATGACAATATTTGTTTCAGTAACTCACAATACATCGGGTCAGAAGTTCATTCATCTTCTGTAAATTAATGTGGAATTAATGGATCCCCACAGAAAAGCTTGCATTGCTATAATTTAGCATTAAGCACAAAGCGAAGAGTTAAACGGCGACGGTGGATGAACAACTGGCTACAAGACCGTGAAAAGTATTCCGATGTTGTTCTGTTAAAAGAAATTAGTTTTACAGAAGCGGGAGATTACAACAATTATTTTGGCATGAATGAAGGTTGTTGAGTTTTAAGGCACGCAAAGAACTGTCAAAGCATGTGCCTCACTCACGCGTCAAGGCAAAACCTTAGACAAACTAATAACATACAAACAAGAATATAAAATCGCCGATGCCTCGACTTGATGACATAACCACTGAAATCTATAATATAGACTGACTACATTCATAGAAATATACTGCATAAAGTGGGCTCACTTCTATATTGCTGACTCTTACGGTCTATGCACCAAGTATCAACTGAAAGAGAACTGAAAACAACAAATAAATTAGTGGATTTGTCAAAATACATGATTTTAAATTAATCATTTAGATTTATTACTGACAAAAGTTGTTTTACCAAAGACAATATATTCATTAGATATACGCAGAAAAAATTCTAAACGTTTTATTTAAATCTCTTTCCGAGCTGCGTGCTCACTTTTTCAACTTCCCGCCAATGATTTTTTCAATGTCGGCACCGACGTAAGAACTCATTTTGACAAAACCAATTGTGCCCACGTGAAAGACAACAGTAAGCAGTCCATATTATATACGTCAGTGAACATAACCAAAGGTAAGCAAGCAATTAATCGCTCCAATATAAAATCAACGATGCCTCGACCTGATATAGGAGGCCTCAATTTTTTCTTCGAAAGTTAGTGGAAATTTTTTCCTTAGAATTGTTATGCATTATTGGAGGCGATAATGGGTGCTTGGGCGGACCTCTAATAGTTGAGTGTAGCAATGAGCCAACGTACAAAGATTCTAAAAGAGTACTTTAAAAAATACTTCAAAAAGTACTCAGTACTTTTTATAGACTTAGTTTCAAGTACTTTTCATACATGCGTTACTTGTACTTACGCTGAAGTAATCAGGCCTGCGGTACTTGTACTTAAGTACTTTTTCTTTGGTACTTGCCCAGCTCTGCTCTGAGGTACCTAGCCACAGGAAGAAACTTTGAAGATCTCAAGTTTTCAGCTATAATGTCACCAGCTTCAATAAGTGTTGCAGTTGTAGAAACTTGTGAAGTGCTTATACATGTCCTGCGAGAGTAAATAAAGGTAAGCCACCTTTACACGTATTGGTTAACGATTGATAGCACATACAGAAATGTAATAGTGTTCCGAAGAAGCTCCCTCTCGTTTTTAATGCACTCAGCCTCAGTACAATACTTCGCAGGAGATTGAGTACGAAAAAGCTCACTATCACTATCCATCTTTAAACTACATCATACCTCACCAAAAATTATAAGCGAACTAAGAAATGAAGGAAGTAATGAAGTGCGCACCCTACACTGTCATTATTATTGACAGTATCCCCACTATATGTCAGTAATGATGTCTAAATATCAGAAAATCCGGATATCATCATTACTGGCTATCATTACAGTTTCTGTGAACCTCACCCGATCATTATTAATGTCATTCCGATAAACTAATGACATTATTACTGAACGTGTAAGGTCCGCATATGACCCACCCACCATCATTCCACCCAACACCAGACCTGCCCCGATTTGTCTTGTCAAGCAAGCTACATAATATTCGCGTGGTATGGATGGAACGGCATTAGAATCAAACACCGTTGCCACTGGCATCGCAGTGACGCTGAAATCCCTACAGCGTATTTACAACAACAAAGCCAATGTAAAATGTTAAATACATTTAACTTTTTATACTCATATTCACTCAAGAGTTTGCATGCTCAGAAATATATTCGGGTGCGGGTGGGTGTCGGTCTTGCTCACAATTAATTTAAATGATGCCAGATGTTAATAAATTCGTTGCTTTTTTTAATTAACTTTTATCCGACCTTCGCGACGAATATTGTGAAATTTCAGGAATAGTAAACGTGGATGCATTTACATGGGATTTTTGAAGTGAAAACTTCTTTAGCCGCGAAAATGTTATGGATTCGCGGCACCGACATGCTCATGACTGACGCACGCGCAGCGGCCGTGTGCTGTGCGCGTTAGACGCTTTTTGGATGGGTGAAATCTCGTGCGTTCACGTCACCGACATGCTTTTAGCAGCTTATTTGTAGCTATACAGCTGACGTATTGTGCAACATTAGTGCTGCGTATATATTATAAGTGAAATTGAATGGATGTGAAAAGTTCAATGTGTATATATACTGTGCATTGTTTAAATAGTGTTTTTGTTTAATAATTATTAATTGTAGAACCATTGTGCAGTACAATAGTGAGTACTAAATAAATATACTAATATTTTTAAGATAAAAAATAAATAACAGAAAATTATTTTAAATCATCGTATTTATTTTGGCGTTTGACAATTTTATATTATTTAAAATTATTTTAAATCTTAGTATTAATTTTTGCGTTAAAAGAGCCGAAGTTCCAGCAGCAGGATTAGCTATTTATCACAGTACTCAAGATACGTCACACTTCATTGCTTCATATATGGACATACATACTAAATTCACTAGAAGCATTGGTGTTAATGTTTCTGATATAGGCGAAATATGCGTTGCTCGTTGCAATCCCGAGAATGGGCAATACATACAGTGGTGGAAATTTACATAAAAACAACATGATGTGTCGTAAATAATTTGAAATTGCATTATTTTTGGCAGCACCTTAAGTTTTTTTTCTTATTTAGATCATCCATCAGACTCTTACCAAGAATTCTGTTATGACCTTTTCTCTCTCTCATATCATTGTTCATCTCGACATTTACTATTTGAACGCGCTAATGAATATTTGTATAATTTGGTGGAAATTTATATAAAAACAGTTGTAGTTTAGTGTTTTCTTGGCTTTTAGTATCGAAAAAATTCCTGGAATTACTTTTAAAAGGTAGTAATATTATCTCTGATTATATATAGATTTAAATATATAAAAAAAGATCTAATTTTATTGAAGATTTAGTTGAAAAAATTAAAAAACATTAGTGTTTTTATATAAATCATTGTTCATCTCCACATTTGCTATTTGAACGCGCTAATGAATATTTGTATAATTTTGGTGGAAATTTATATAAAAATAGTTCTAGTTTAGTGTTTTCTTGGTTTTTAGTATCGAAAAAATTCCTGGAATTACTTTTAAAAGATAGTAATATTATCTCTGATTATATATAGATTTAAATATATAAAAAAAGATCTAATTTTATTGAACATTTAGTTGAAAAACCAAAAAACATTAGTGTTTTTATGTAAATTTCCACCACTGTATTAATGGTTGCCGTTTATATTTCGCCTGGAAAATCTATGAGACAGATACAACAATTTTTATTCGAAAATTGATGATTTATACAAAAGTAGGTTCTTAAATACTCGAAAAAAGATTTGGCGAAAAATATGATAATGTACCGATGATTTTAAGTGGAGACTTCTATATTAACTTAGCAGATGATACAAATCTATCATTAATTGAATTTGTAAAGGAAACATTTAATTTAAATATGTCAAATGATCGAAAAGCCAGTACTACATAATATAAAACGACGATCGATGCAGTTTTTACGCGATACTTAGATAAATTTTAGTTGCCATAAGCCTATTGTATCTTTTTTAGAACACAATGAAATGATTGAAAGTACAAAAAGTCTAAGTATTATTGAAAATAATGATGACAATGATGCAAACAATGAAAACAATGTTAAAAATCAAGTACTTTGAAATTTATGTAAATACAAATACTATCCATAAATCATATGATTGTATATTAATTGTTATTTCAATTGAATTGTATTTATATTTTGTCATAATCTTGTATAGCCCGTAATATATTTAAATAATAAAAAACCATATAAACATGCATATAATTGTTGCTCGGAGTGTCAATAGATGTGAAAACCAGATTGATGTTGATAATTTTAATTCAAACATTATGAAATTTCAAATTTTAATACTAAAGTTTTCACTTCTATCGGCAGTCCCTATGACTGCCAATTTTTTTTGTTTTAGAACTAGTCAGTGGGCTTAATTTTTTACGTTTATGGGGATTTTGGGGGGAGGGTGGTAACTACACTCATGGCGTTGTCTAATTTTGGCCGTGTGTAATAACAAATTGAAGCTTTTGCTGAGATTTATTAAATGGCGTATTTTCTTTTGTTCTTTAAGAAATTTTATAACCGACTTTTTTCACCCGAATATCTTTAAAATTCGTGATTTTCGAAATTGTATACAAAGAGGGGTGTATGTTCTTGCGGGGGGATGATTTTTCTTTTAAACGCTTCAGCATAATGTTTTACATATTTCATGTGAACATTTAAATTTTGTATGTTTAACCGATGGGTATTTTGTGAAATAAATTTTTCCAGTTTTTTCGTGTAAAACGTTTTTACATGTAAGTACTTACATTAAATTGCAATAATCTTTTAAACTATTCTTACCGCAGATGTAAAAAATTACATCACAACATTCGCAAAAGAACTTAGGTGCGAGTTAATATACATATATTAGATAGATTATCAGTACGTTTACATGAATACTTGAAGTATACTTGAAGTATGCTTGAAGTATCAAAATATCATGAAAACGCTCATTCAATAAGAAAATTTCAGCTTAAGTAATTGGAAAATTACATTCAAGAAAAATTCAAGTCAAGTAATTGGAATTAATTCAATCAACCACCAAACCAGTGGATTTCAAATCAAGTACTCAAGTATTCATGTAAGCGTACTGTATGTCCTGTTATATAAGTTTTTAGCAAAAATGTAATGATTGGAAAATAAAACATATTAAAATTACTTTTTAAATAAATATTTTTCATAAATAAATTATAGGCCAACTAAAAAATTTTGTTTTCTTTCACCCAAGAAAAGTTTCATTGCAACTGAATCTACCCAATAAAAATATTTTAAAATTGTATTATCTCGTTTAACTTTAAATGTTTGAATGTTTTTTATTATAAAATTTGTTTAAACATATGTTATTCATATTGTGGAAAAATAAAATAATGACTATCTATAATATCACGCATTTACGTTTCTGTTTAATTGCAAGAAAATGTTTTGCGTACGTTGTGAAAGGGGATATTGAGTAACATTTTTGTATTTGCTTAATTATGGGGCAAGCAGTATTTGCTGTGAATGGATTAAATGAAAGATATGATTGCATCGCTGATTTATTTAACGATGATAATGGCTTCCTTCTCTTTCAAGACCAAGAATAAATTTGAATATTTATAATGTGTATTATTGACATCATTGATTTTGATACATGTTCTGCCCAATGAGAACACTCAAAAGAAAATATCATATATAATATGGCCATTTCCAAATTATTTTTAGTTAATACTAAAATGTTTTATGCTTTTTAAGCTAAGTAATAATTTGCTAATAATATTGTAACACAATTATTGGTTTCATGCAAAAATTGCCCTGGCCGAGCGGTAGACGGGAGCAATTCTACTCCAGTTATATTAGCTAGCCGGCAACCACTTGCAAAGAAGGAATTTTAATTATTTGTTTCTGGCTTACTATAGCTTTTCTCCACACTCAGATAAAACTTCAGGTCGCAGAGAGGTTTGAGGGCTCACTTCCGTATATGACACGAAAATCGATCCGAAAATTCTCCAATTAAGCGGAGGTCAGTTCCTATATTCGCCACGGATTACTTGGAACTGGGTTAGTCGTTAACTTCTTCAAACGCAAGATGGCTCTCACTTACTTAACGAGGAAAATGTGTCTATTGGCACCTAGAGTGGGCAGTCAACAGCAAGGGTTCGTTTGGCATCAGCTGATGATTGTCTTGTCATCGAGTTTTGAGTATAGACACCCGAAGTTTGTTTTGGTGTTCCGTCGCGTTGAAATCACGGGTGTTCCGCCGGGAAGTGGGTTAGAGCTCCACTGGACGATCTCTCGCATCAGCTCTTTATAGGTTACTTCGCGATGGGTTATGGCGAATACGTTGAGGGGGAGGTAGTGTGAACCTCGACTAATGTTCAGACCTTTCGCTAGGTGAGTTGCTAAGAGGTGCAACCGCAGAGGACAACGAAGAGAAGAACATCAGTGAAACTAACAGGTGGTCAGATGCTAGACTGGTGTTCGTTATGCAGAATCTGGGTTCACAGTTGCTCGGCTTATAAGGAAGTTGGGCTTGGAGGCCTTCTCTTGGATAGCCCGTTTAATTAATCTGGGTTGTCGGGAGAGGTTTCTCAGAAACTCTTCCTGTCTTCGACAGTCGAGCTTTACCTCGCAGAATCTGGAGAGTTTGTGAAGCGGTATTCGAGAAGCTAGTCAGGCTTCTGCCTTTGAATTTCGCCGACCACTTATGTAAGAACGAAGCAAATTAAAGTTGGTATCTTTTTAATAGAAAAACCCAAATTCATTCGCTGTACCAATTTATTTCAGCTGGGCGTCGACCCTTTTTTTTTTTTTTTGTGACAAGACCACTACAGAGAGGTACGATGTTTTATATCTCAGATGCAATTGTCTTAGTACCAGGTATCTGCAAAGTTGTGGAACAATCGTGGAGTATACTTCCAAAAGGTTAGGTAGTAATATCGCACTCCCTATTGGATAGTTCTCCTGAATGGAAGGGAGGGATAATGCACCTTTCAGACACGCTTGTCTTTCTGGTGCGATTGGATCGTACACACTCGTGAGGTTCGGGAAGATTAAGGCCTATATCTTTCGATTATTGACCGCGCGCCGCTTTAAAGCTACAAATCCTTCGAAACAGTCGAGGAATGATGACGTATCTTTACGGCTATCACCTACTAGGAGGTATTCTTCAGTAAGTTCCGGTGTATCTTCAAGTTGTTGACTCTTTAGACGTGTAGTGATTCAGATATTCTAAAGGTGTGCTATATCAGTAACTAATTAACCACTGGACATATGTAATCTTCGTGTTATTTGCGGAATCTTGCTATATTTTCAAGTTATTGACTCTCTAGGATGTATAGTGATTCGAATATACAAAAAGATGTGATATATCAGCAACTAATTATCTACTTGACGTATACAATCTTCGTGTTATTTGCGGAATCTTGTTATATTTTCAAGTTATTGACTCTCTAGGATGTATAGTGATTCGAATATACAAAAAGATGTGATACATCAGCAACTAATTATCTACTTGACGTATACAATCTTCGTGTTATTTGCGGAATCTTGTTATATTTTCAAGTTATTGACTCTCTAGGATGTATAGTGATTCGAATATACAAAAAGATGTGATATATCAGCAACTAATTATCTACTTGACGTATACAATCTTCGTGTTATTTGCGGAATCTTGTTATATTTTCAAGTTATTGACTCTCTAGGATGTATAGTGATTCGAATATACAAAAAGATGTGATATATCAGCAACTAATTATCTACTTGACGTATGCAATCTTCGCGTTATTTGCGGAATCTTTTATACTTTCCTAAAACGCAGGGAAAAACGCTGTCCGTGGTCGTTCACCTTTCTGGCAAGGATCCTGCACTGCGAGAAACCTGCAAAATACTTCAAAGAACTTATGCTAATAGGTCGCTTATCTTTCAACCACTGTAGCGGGATAGAGTGGAGTCCCGTTGATCGATCCGTTTCCCGTGTACGGTCGGACACAAGAATACTCTAGAGTGGAATCTTTTCAACCTTCAAAATATTAGTGAAATGACTTCGCGATTGGGGATAATCGACTCCTTAGTACTCCTGATCGTTAAGACAAGAGGCAATGACCGTATCTCTCCGATACTAGTTTTTTTTTTTTTTTTTTTTTTTTTTTTTTTTTTTTTTTTTTTTTTTTTTTTTTTTTTTTTTTTGAGAAACAAAGAAAAGGGACAAAACAAAAAAAAATTCTAAAATATAAGGAAACTTTTCTCTCTAACGTATCGAATCTGTGGAAAATAAAAAAAAAACTTATACTAAGAAGGCACTTAGCTGATAGTCGCCGTAGCGGGTCACAATGGAGGCCCGTTGGTCGGTCCCGTTTTCCGTGCACAGCCAATATGGATTATTCTAGAGCGGGGCTCGCCGTATTTTTTTTTTTTTGAGCTAGCGCGGGGTTTTCGAGAAATAATCACACTTTTTGTCGAAATCCAATTTACACTTCAATTTATTTAACAGAATTTTACTAAAACAATTTTTTGATTCGAATTCAAATAATAATAAATTTTTTTAGCTACTACTTTTGCTTATGTTCGGTCTGACGTCTCAACTTGAACTCTCTTCCTACTGGCCGTCTAAAAACAAATTCAGCGGTCTTGCCGTCACACTCGGGCTGGGGAAAAGTGGCCTGCCATGATCAACTGATCGTGTGTCCGAAAAAGGAGTGTGTCGCCATCTCTGATAGTTTTTTGGTGCTCTTCGCTCAGACGTGCTGCCATAATAATCTTCTCGTCAGTTATCAGAAAGTTTGGCAGCTAATTTCCTCATCGCGGGGAGCACATTTGAAATCTACGAGATTTCGCCACAATATATATGTTGATTTCCATTAAAAGCCTGATGAATTCTGTCGATCGTGTCGAGATTTTGTAATGTGGAATGTAGCGATCATGTGTCGATTGTTGTCTCCACTAAAAAACTGCTTTATCGACGAGCTTGTAGGTAGGTATATGTAGTTTCGTTCCCAACCTGGTTTCAATAATAAGAAATACTTGGAATTAAAATCTTTTGAATGATTTAATTTTCAGGTGGCTTTTTAGCTTTTTAATGTTGGTTTCAACAATACATGTATAATTACTTATAGTTGCAAAGAAATAGTCTGAAAAGCAGAGCTATAATTCACACAAAGTGTATTGCTTCCCTTCTCCTGAATCCCACGAACTTCCACTGATCTCAATGAAATATCTATTGATGAAATACACTTCCCGTTCACAAAAATACTTCCGTACTGGCTTGTAGTTCTCACAAAACTAAACTGAGTAGTTTCTAGCAGAGAGCCAAAAGTTAGTTTTTTAAGAAATGATCTCTGAAATGAATTTTCGTTTCCTTCAAACGTAATTTCAGTCACCACGAATGAAGATAATTTGCGATTATTTCTTGCAAATGATATCAGTCACGATCATTTACGATAAATAATTTTCCTACATTTTCCGTAAACGAAATTACATATTGCTTCATTAAAACAAGGTTCATTTCTATTTTGCGTTTACTGGGGAAGAAAGCTGCGCTTGCCAAAACTGTAATTTTTATCAATGATTTAAAACAACCGTATAACGATTGTTGGAAATGATCAGTCGATTCTGGCAAATGTTCTCATTTAAGGCAAATGAAATTCAATTCCTGCAAACTAAAGATTTTTGCACGATTTCTTTCAGTAGGATCCCATTGGGTATGTCTGACTTTCTGATATGTTTGACTATTATTATTTGGTATTTTTATTTAAGGACTCAGAGGTATTACAGTTTTAGTGGTGTTGGACTTTCTTTTATTCATCTCTATTGATTACAGTATACTTGCTCCCGGTATATACTAACATTTTTGTTGTTATGGAAGTATAAAGAGTGATTGACCTTGGACCTGAAGTCCAGACTGTCAGCATTAGCTGACAGATCACTCGGTGGACAGCGTTGACTGAAGGGCGGCACGCTAGCTCGCCTCCGCTATTGGCGGAGAGTGTGTGGAGGTTCCACAAAAAAAACCTGCCGCTTTGCCACTAGCCATATACAAAAAATTCGTGCCTTCAAGCCAAAAAAGCCAAGCTCACACCCGGTCCTGAAGAGAGCATTACACCACTTACGCTTACCTTAGTGAAGGCGCAGATGTTTTGCCTTCAGCTGCATTGCCCAATATCCACCCAACAACACTGAGGGCAGCAGTAATTTTGTTCAGTATACATTGTTGACCTGGAAAAGGAGAGGAGTAGCGAACCTTTTCGACCTCCACGTTAGGGGGCTCCAGCAGAGTAGAAGTAGAAATGAGAACTTATTGCTGTATTACGTTATAATAAATTTCATTTAATTAAATCTTGCTTCATAACCACAATTATGTCACTAGGTACTAGTTCACAAATTGGGCCTTATCGTAAATAGGACAATATTATCTTTACAGATCAACTATCAGTAAGAAGGCCATTGATATTCTTCATTGTGCTTTCATTATTATCCAAATTTAGACCGGTAATGCATAACTAAAAAAATGTTTCCTTTCAGGATAAGCTTACTTTAAAGTGAGGACCGGATATGGATATCTTCATTTAATATCTACTCAAGAATATTAAAAACTTTGTAGCAATTTTTCTCTGTTCATTATTAGCAATCAGAATAATATAATGATTTCCTTTCAGGATAACGCGCAGTAGTATTATTTACCGAAAAAAAATCACAGGTTATGCCTTACAATCAATAAACATATATGTATAAGCATAAAAATGTATGACTTTGACTTCCACTCCGTCCGATCATACCTCGAAGGAGCTCCCTGGAGGCGACTAGTTCACGTTAACGAGGCTGAAACGTTGAAAGAAAATGTTTATCCTACTCTACCAACTCCCAGGTCTTTGACTCCCCAGTCCAATTTTAAACTTTATCCATCCTATGACCTTGTTCAATAATTATTCTGAGTTACTTTTATGAAATTTTGACCAGTAGGCCCTCGAGCTTTAACTTAATATTTACTGCGAATCTATCTTTCTACACACCTCCGGTAGCTTTTATTCCTAATTAACACTACTTCATGAAACTCATTTTCCCAAAAGGAGGAAAGTTTATAAGTTCCGTTTATCTAGGCTCCGTTCAAGAGTTTTCTTTTAAAGGTACTCAACTGCCCGACGGGACTGTATGTTCCATGCGAAATTCACTCTAAACTTTCCGGCTCTATTCATTTGATTAACTTTGGTACGAATTGCAAGCCGTTTCGAGCCAGTTACGCTGGCAAGGACGAAAACGTCGGCTCAAAAATTTATATGCCTATTCTAAATAGAAAATGAAGGGAATTTGACCTCGTATACCTACATATGTCGGAAACGATAATAATACCAGAATAAATAAGATAAAATAAGCATTCCAGATGTATGCACTCCGATGCTCCCTACCGAAATTGAATTAAACAAATTTACTTTTGTCTTCTTCTGTTTTTCTTGAAAGAGAAATGCAGGACTATTTAATGCTTATGATAGTTATTCAAGCGATTGACAGCACATACTCTATATTCGTTCAACGCGTCACCCAGTCTCTAATAGGCAAATGATTAAGTATTTAAGTTGAAATAGTGAGCACCAGTAAGTAGTTCCTTAACGGAATGGATATGAAGACTATTAGATGTCTTCATCAATTCAATAACTAGTGACGGTTCTACGGATTAGTCAAGGATAATTTTATGTAATCGTTTGAATATACGTATGGAGATATCATGAATATTAATCCACTCAACAAGATCTTACTTATATGCTAAGTATAGGTCTAGCTCGATATAATTAATTATTTTATAGCTACTAATTTTAGCTCTGCAAATTTTTAGTCTGGTCATCAATGTATTGATGTGAATCTGTTATTTAGAAAATACAGAATTAACTTTGTTATGGCAATCGGACAATAACATTCAATTAGTTTGAATATCAGCCCATTATGCCATACTCCATCGAAAGCCTTCTCGACGTCTAGATCTAGTGCCACTGTACAGAGTTTATTGCGAAATTTTTGATTGATTCTGTTCGTGAGCGAGAGGATCGCTTGATCTATGGAGTGTAGTTTCTTGAAGCCGAATTGGTTTTCTGGAATTATTTCCTGTTGTTACACGAAGTCATCTAGTCTATCGGCGATAATTCTCTCAAATAACTTTCCGAGTGTGGGGAGAAATGAAATTGGCCTAAAATCCTTAATTTGTTTTGAGTTTTTACTTTAGCTATTGGTACCAACTTGGCCATTTTCCATTTGATAGTGAAGTATCCATTAATAATACAATGATTAAATAGAATTGCCCGTGTGGTGTCCAAGACAGGTGGGCATTAACGTAGAATATAGTTTGGTATACCGTCGGGCCAGAGGATTTCTTATTATTGAGTTGTAGTCTCACATCTGAAGCTTTACCGCTAGAGGTGAATCCCTCCGTTATTGGTGTCGAAGCAGGATCAGCCTGAGAGAATTGTGTCAGGATTTTACCCAGGGATTTGTTTTGGAAATCCCTGTATCTATTTGTGATTTGCGCTAGAAGATTTCTGTCATAAGTTGGATTTCGTTCAGAGTATATTTCTGTATAGAAGTTGTGAAATGCCTCAATCCTCTCCGCGTTAGAGTTAATTTGATGATTTTGATAATTTAGTGAGCTGTCGTTAATGTTAATGCCATAAAGCTTTCTTCCTGTTAGTCTGTCAATTTCTTTAAATGCCTTTGGTGACGGGATTATGTTTCTCAACCTGTCTGCAAAAGCTTTGTTTAATTCAATCCTGACTCTTTCTTTGATGATTTGGTTCTGACATTTAATTCTAGCATTAATTTCCGTATATTCCCTATTTATCCTATTCCGGTGTCTGTAAAATATCCTCTTTTGCGAACCCAGCCATTACTTTCTTATTGAAATTTGCCTTAATGTCTCTTTTGAGATATGTGCATATTTACATGCTATTGCATTTTGGATTCTAGAATGTCTTTCCGTGCTCTGCCTGATCGCTTCCGTTATCTTTATGATATATCTATTGATCTCAGAGTTGGAAATGTTTTCATTGTTGGGGATCCTAGTATGGTTCAGCTCTTGGTTTAAGTCCAATCTGAAATTTTCCCAATTTGTATCATCATAACTTATATATGTGCGAGGCGCTAGAGGAGATGATGTAAAGTCATTGAGGTCTAGGTGTTCAGCTAGTCCAAAATGGTCCGTGGTCGTATAACATCGCGTGCTATTCTTACTGTCAGTATGATCAAGGAATACAGACGAGACCAAGAAAAAATCTAGTGTAGATGCTGACCTGGGGAAAGTGCGGCCAGTAGGAGCTAAATTGTCTATCGTTAGGAAGGATGCACTTTCTAGCCAGCTTACGATTTGCAGCGTACTGCCCTCAAGCTACCTTACGGGTTTTTTTGTTGTTGTCTTTTTTCATCTTAAATTTCTTCTCCGTCTCTTTATTTTTTTTTTATCATTATTAAACATTTTCTTTTATTTTTATTACAATTTCCTGGGTACCTCAAAAGGGGCAAAAGATTTGTTAACTTTTGAAAGGTTGTCCTATGTTACCTTTCCATGTGGAAACCCAAAATACCTGAAAAGGGGCTAAAGTTTTGACATTTTCTAAAAGCAGCCCTATGCTGCTTCTCCATAAGACACAAATTTGCCTGAAATGAATCTGTCCAGTCAGGCAACCGAAAACAGAAATCCGCATAAAACACGAAAATTCCATAGGCCGGAAATGAAAACAACAACAACAAGCGATAGTTTCAAATGAAAAATCCTAAAATGTGCAGAACGCGCGCAAATTAGAATTTTTTGGTTGAATATCACCGCTAGTCACCAACATCCAGGAGACGAAAACGGCAATTCGCCTAGCCGTAAAATATCGCGTGATTCTCCCATACAATAAATCTTTGCGAGACCGACTCAAATTCCGAGAAATTTTATCACACAAAATATTCGATGGCAACGATTTTGCTTAAAAATCATACACGCACACCCGTACGTAGTCAGCAGCACCGGTTTCGGCAGTAAAAACGAGCAGCTGGAATGTAGGCATACGGGACGAAGTCGGTTGAGTTGATTCTGGGTAAGCGGCTGGTAGTGCAGAAAGACGCACTTCTAGTTTGGCTGTCGACGCGCGAAATACGTTTCTCGCCAAGTAATTGAATAAAAAAAATAATAAAAATTTAAATTGAAAAGCTTTAAGTTTTGATAGATAATTTATTTGAACTGCACGATACAAGAATTGCTAAAAAACTGAATATAAGCTATGCTCCTTTAATAATTGGAACTTAAGGTTTTTTATAATTACGCTGATTCTGCGTCTGGGTTGTTGGTGAGAAAGTGCAACGTTATCCGGTTCACAGGTTGATGGCCAGGTGCTCTACTTTATGTTTATTCCCGTAAATATGCAAGGTGGCTGACTTATGTGTGGCGGCAGGTAATAATATGTATATATGTAATATGTGTTAGTTGGTGGGAACGTAACTCCTCCCCCTTAGTGTAGTGATGGCCAGAGAAAGATGGTCCTATGGGTTCCTTCTGTAGGGACATCTGGAAGATTCGAGGATTTTGCATTGATTTCGATTTGTTGTTTAGGTTGGCCCCTGGAGTTGTAATTATTTCGGACCATGTATATTATTACTGCTGCGATGATCCCGATGATAGTTATAGAGGTGCTCATGTTAAGATGAAGTAGTTCCCCGGATTTTCTTGATAAGAACTCGATAGCTTCCTTGTTTTCAATATGATAGGACTTCAATTTTTGTAGGATTAGATGTTGAGTTACAGATGAAGCGGTGATATTGTTGGATATTGCAGGGAGAATGTGGACTTCATCCCAATGTATGCTACTTTTCGTTGAATAGGTGATACCATTGATTGTAACTTCGCAGTTGTCGAAATGAATCAAAACGGTTCCTTTTAGTTTTTGATGATTGAAGTCGCAGGATGAGTTTATTTCGGTTTCAGGAACATTGGTGAGAAGGATGAAGTTGGGTTCTGGTTCCAAGATCTCAGTTATGATTGTGGTTTCGATGAGGTTACATCTTGCTGGTTCATTTCGGAGAAGTCTTCCGATGCATTCTGAATCCCCGGTGTTTTCTTGTTGGGTTGATTCCTGACATAGGTATGTCCCTTCTATTTGTTGACACCTTTCATCAAAGTATTGAATATTTTGGGGATTGTGGATAATGTAGGGTTTTGTGGATATTTTCTTTGTATTGTTAATCGGTAATGGGATTAAGTGTAATAGGGAATAATTTTCTTCGGAAATTATTGGAATCCGGACGTTAAAAATGATGTTAGTGTTATTATAGTACGCTTGTAGACCAAGTAGCTCATATAAATGTTGATCTGATTTTACTTTAATAGATTGATTTTCAAAATTTTAGAAGATTTCTAATATTTCATCTGGACTTAGAATCTGTTTGGATATGATGTTTAAACGGGCGAGAACTAGTGTTTCTGCCAGACCAGTCAAATGGGAATTTAATAGATCAATGTTATAGTTTATTACATTCAGATATTGTATGTGCTTTAAGGAGTCTTCTTCAGCTTTAATTCTATTTCTGGTTTGTTCGTGGTAGTGATTCAGATACGCTTCAATCATTGTTTGTTGGCTATTAATATGTTCTGTTATTTTTTCGAATCTTTTTATCATTGCACTGTTTATACTTGTTTGTCTATTTAGGTTGGATTTTATTACAGATTGGTTTGACACTATCTTATCTATTTCCTCATTAAGGTGTCGAGCGTCTTCTGCATCCATATTACCCGTTATACTTTTCACTATTGAGCCTAAACCGTCGATTAATCCTCTTCTATTTCTAATTCTAGGCATAAGTGTTGCTAATTTCTGCTTTAGTTCATGAAGTTTGATTTCTGTAATCTTGAATGAATCCTCTAATTCTTTAATATTTCCTAATATTTCTAGGGATCTTGATATTTTTTCCGTATTTTCTTCGTATTTACTTAAGTTAACTATATGTAAAAGATTATTGTAGCCCTTAATGGTTCTAGCTTGTCCAAGTCTTATAGGTAGTAGTCCTTGTGCGTTCGTGAGGTCTCGTATTTCCAGTCGTTGTCCTTTAATCTGTTCCGTCATTACTAGCCTGAAAGTTTTTTATTTTAATTTTTGATTTGTGAATCTTTTGATTTTTATCGTCTATTATTTTAACTAATTTATCTCTTTTAATTCTAGTTTTAGTAAATCTAGGCGTGAGCTTGTTTCTTCTATTTCTTTCCTATAAACTAAAAGACCTTTTCTTAACTTCTTTGGGGGCGTTCTGTTTTTATTTAAAGTACTGATATTTTTATTTATTATTTCCTGCACTCAATTTTTAATTGAAGGATAAAGTTCTCTTTGGAATTCGTTTAATATGTCAAGATATTCATGCACGTTGTTATGTTGTAAGTTATTCTCAAATTTGTAAGTTCTTCCGTAAAATATTTCGTAAGGTGTATGTTTGGTAGCAGAGTGGATAGCATTGTTGTAGGTGATAATTGCCTCATTCAGAATTTCCTCATGCTCCTTCTCTTTGTGTTGATTATGGATTATTCTATAGATTTCTGTTAATGTCGAATGCATTCTTTCAACTGGGGAGTTACTAGAAGTTTGTTGGAGGGAAGTTATGTGGTGGATGACATTGAATTGTTTACAAAAATCTTTAAAGATTGTTGCAGTGAATTCTGCTCCTTGATCCGAAATTATCTTTTTAGGAATGCCGTGAAGGCTCATAAAATGTTTCAATGATTTTATAATCGTTAGACTATTTCTAGCGACAAGTGTATATGCTGAGGCAAATTTGGAAAATTTGTCGATTATAGTTAGCATCTTTTTATTATTTATACTATATATATCAATATGTAAAATATCTAATGGTTTATTTGGGGTTTCAGAAACTTGAAATTGTAACTTAGGCGGATTTCTATCATATTTAAGTGTTTGGCATGGTTCGCAGTTATTGATGACCTTTATGATTTTGTTTTTCATGAATGGAAAATAATATTCCCGTTTTAAATGATTAAGGGTTTCGTGGAATCCGCGATGATTACTTTTTGTGTGGTAATCGTTGATCATTTGGTCTTGCTCATCGTTATTTACTATATCTTTTAGAATTTCAATACATCGGATAAGTTTGAAAGTTTTAGATTGTGAGAAATATTTCGAATATACGTTCTGAACCATTCTAAATGTATCATTGTCTGTATGTATAGCATTAAGCCGGTTTGGAGCTAAATATTGTTTGAAGAGGCTAGTGATGTTTTCTTCTGTAAATTCAGGTAGTCGAATAGATCGACGAAGGCGATTTTTAAATAGAACTTCTAGCGAAATTGGGGGTCGTTTATTTGATTTTTCAAGAATCAGTTGAAGATTAAATTCGTTGAGTGGGCGTTCAGATATCGGTATTCCATCGTCGAGATTTTCTTCAGCCGAGTGTACTGTGGATCCTAAGGTACCTTGTACTGAGAAATTTTCATTTTCATTCGCATTAAGTTCTATGTTATCGGGAGTTTCTGAATCTTCTGGATTTTCTAATTTGATGCGACGTAGAGCGTCCGCATTAGAATTTTGAGTTCCTTTTTTATAGACTATCTCGTAGTCGAATTCTTCCAATTTTAAGCGCCAACGAATTAGTTTGGAATTTGGATCTTTCAAATTTATAAGCCAGAGGAGAGGCTTGTGGTCCGTGACAATCTTGAATTTGTTTCCGAATAAATACGGACGAAAATATTTGGTCGCCCAAACAATTGCCAACAATTCCTTTTCAATTGTTGAGTATTTAGTCTCCGTTGTTGTCAGGGTTCTGCTAGCGTAACAGATGGGTCGATCACTACCGATAGGTCCCTGTGACAATATAGCACCGATTGCGAAATTACTTGCATCAGTAGTTAGTACAAAAGGTTTAGAAAAGTCGGGGTAGGCTAATATTGGATCATTCGTTAGAACGTCCTTGCAAGATTGAAATGCTTTAACATATTTGTCATTGAGCTCGATTTTGCTTCCCTTTTTTAAGCAGACTGTTAGGGGTTTCGTCATCTTTGCGAAGTCTTGTATAAATTTCCTATAGTAACCTACTAGACCGAGAAATGACTTTATGTCCTTTTGTGTTCGGGGTATGGGAAAGTTTTGAATAGCGGAAATTTTGTCAGGGTTTGGCTTTACGCCCTTATCAGTGACTATGTGTCCTAGGAAATTGATTTCCTTTTTCAAAAGCTCTGATTTGTCCAGCTGTATCTTCAGGTTAGCTTCCCTTATTTTATCGAATATTTTTCTAATATTTTCTAAATGTTCTTGGAGGGATGTTGAGAATATTATTATATCGTCAAGGTACACTAAGCAAATTTTGCCTTGGAGATCTTTTAAAACATTGTCCATGACGCGCTGGAAGGTGGACGGGGCGTTTTTCAACCCAAAAGGCATTCTGAGGTATTCATAGTGTCCTCCTTCCACTGTAAAGGCTGTTTTTTGTATATCTTTTGGATCCATTTCTATTTGGTGAAAACCACTCGCCAGATCGAGAGTGGAGAAATACATGCACTTTCCAAGTTTATCAAGAATCTCGTTGATGTTTGGAAGTGGATAGCGGTCACTAATTGTTTTCTCATTCAACTTGCGATAGTCTATGACTAGTCGCCATTTGACTTTGCCGCTAGCATCTCGTTTCTTTGGAACTATCCAAACAGGAGAGCTCCACGGTGAATAGCTATGCCTGATTATATTTTGGTCCAGCATTTCGCTAATTTGTCTTTTCACCTCTTCTTTATGGACATAAGGGTATCTATAAGATTTCGTGTGTATTGGGATTTCGTCGGTAGTTGAAATCCGATGTTTTATTCGATTTGTGAAACTTAGCTTTTGCCCTTGCTTGAAGAATATGTCTTCGTAATTCTTACAAAGTTTTAAGATTGATTTTCTTTCTTCTTGGTTTAAGTGAGTTGTACGAATTAGATTGTTGATGTCGTCAGTGTTAACTGTACTTGTATTTTCATTTTCAAATTGGACATTAAAATTATGTAGTTCATGAAATTCGGAAGATGGAAGGGAATCGACTTTTATTGGTTGCTCCAGGAATAAATCCAGATCAGAGCTTGTTTCGTTGGAAACTAGAACTGAGCTGAACCAATCTACAGCTTCATAAAGGCCTTCGGATATGAATAAACCGGGTTTTATTTCCGTGGTTCTAATAAGAATATTTCCGTTTTTGACATCTACTGGCAACTGGGCTATAGATTTAGATTTTGAAGGAATGACGTATCTTTTAGAGATGAAATTTGGCTTGAAACGTAGTGGTATTACTGCGTTTTTTGTTATTAACATTTGATCTGCCAAATCGACTTTAGCGTGTAGTAAAATTAAGACATCAAGTCCTAATAAGCCGTCGAAATAACCGTGAAATTTGAATATTAAAAACTTTGTATTACCAGGCTGATTAAATTCTAGAAAGTTTCGTAAAATAACTTGTTTCTCGATTTTATGTTTATTTAATGCCGTAGTTATATTGATAGGGTCAATTAATTTAACGTCTCTGGGCTTAACGAATTCTGGATTTATAAATGAGGAGGAAGCTCCGGTGTCTATTAAAAATCTTAGGGGTCTACAAAATGGGGATGCTATTTGGATATAAGGAAGAATAAATCCATGCTTGTTTATATCTATGTATCCGATTGGGTCGTCGAGGCGGGAAATTGAAAATTTGAGTCATCTATTTGAACTAATTCTTCATCATGGTGTTCAACATTATAGAAATTATCCAGTTCTTGGATATGATTAGGTGTTCTTATATCTGGTCGAGAAAAATTCTGGTTCGAAATATTAAATAATTTTTCACTTATTACTCTGGGTGGTCCGGTCTGTCTAAAATAATTGTTTTGCTGTTGTCTATATTGAGGTTGGTTTTGTCTGTTAAATCTAAGATGGGTGTTACCTGAGCTAACATCCATTGGTTCTGGTGGTGGTAATGTTTGTTGTTGCGGTCGAGAAAATTGAGGACGTGTGTTAAAAGGTTGCCTGTTAAACGGTCGGTTATTAAATGATTGTTGATTGAATGAGTTATTTCTATTTGGAATGTAATTAACTGGCGAATTTTGATTGGAGGGATTAAAATTATACGAAGTACGTTGGTTAGGGAATGTTCTTGAATGAGAGTTAAATGGTACATGAAGTATTGAGTTAGAATTAAGCTTGGAATTATTTTGATATACATTTCTTTTATTGTTACTATTATTACTATTTCCGGATCCGCTGTAATGTGGAGATCTCAGGTAGGAGATGTTCTGTTCCTTTACACAATATGAAAAGGCGATTGGTAAAGTTTCAGGACGCATTGCACGGACTGTTGAGCCAAGGGGTTCCTTTAATCCTGTTAGAAATGCATTTAAACACATCTCAGAATACAGGGCTCTTTTAGCTGCCACTACGTTCTGGTTATTTTCGTGAATTTGGACATGGTTGGATATGGTGGCTTGTACTTCTATAATTTCACTATAGAACTTTTCTACACTATTATTTCCCTGTCTTAAATTATGTAGGTCTCTAATAAGAGATGTTTCGTTTCTTTTATCTGAATAATGCAGGATTAAATTTCCTCTTATATGCTCCCAACATAATGAAGTTCCGAACATGTTTAAGACCTCGTTAGCTTGGCCTTCTATTTTATTCCTAATTGCACGTAATAATATCTGAGCATAAGGTGTGCCATCTGCTTCAGCTATTAACGACAGAATTTCTTCTACATTATTGATGAAATCATAAAGAAGTCTAGGATTTCCATCGAATCTAGGGAGATCTTTAATTGCGTCAGGGACTCTCAAGGAGTCGAAAACATTTCTTACAGCTATTGCTGGGTTTGGATTTATATTTTGGGCTTGATTCTGAACTTCATTTTGATTTGGAAGAGCAACTTGTATTTGAGGGTTTGGTGCTTGCCCAGCGGCAATAGGGTTATTATTAACGTTAGCCATTCCGTAGTTTCTTAGATTATTTGATTGTAGGGTTTCTGTTTCACTACTCACTGGTACACTATTATCACTATCACTTTCTTCACTTATCTGGTCTGAATTATTTAGAGGTATATTTATTAAATAGCGAGAAAGAAATTTTTTGTTATATGGAGCTTTTCTTGATCTATTTGCGTTAGGTTTGTTAGTAGACATATGTATATAAGGAGTTAATTGAAAGGAAAAAGAAATATTCAAATACTTGACTTACAGGTGAATTATAAGCATGAAAAATTTCATGTTCTTCTGGTATAGGCGATTCAGGTTGGAACCTTCAAGTCCTGGTAGCTTTTCAATCAACGATATTCCTTCGTCGATGTTGATAACGATAATCCTTCGTTATATAATCTTTGTGCCACACTAATCACTTTGCTAATTAGCTAGGAAGCTAAGAGACCGTAAAGCGAACGAAAGTATAAAAATAGCCAAGAATCCGTTGACAAATGAAAAATTTAGAACGATTAACCGTCGTTTTAATTTATCACGTACTTTCGATTTTTACTTTTTTAACCGTGATAGGACTTGTCGCCTATCCTACCGACTGCGCCAAATACGTTTCTCGCCAAGTAATTGAATAAAAAAAATAATAAAAATTTAAATTGAAAAGCTTTAAGTTTTGATAGATAATTTATTTGAACTGCACGATACAAGAATTGCTAAAAAACTGAATATAAGCTATGCTTCTTTAATAATTGGAACTTAAGGTTTTTTATAATTACGCTGATTCTGCGTCTGTGTTCTTGGTGAGAAAGTTCAACGTTATCCGGTTCACAGGTTGATGCCCAGGTGCTCTACTTTATGTTTATTCCCGTAAATATGCAAGGTGGCTGACTTATGTGTGGCGGCAGGTAATAATATGTATATATGTAATATGTGTTACTTGGTGGGAACGTAACTCGCGCGCATATCGCATTTGTCTGAATATTTTCTTTGAATATCGGATTGGATAGGAAAAATTGTCTGGATATTTAAAGGAAAACTCGGGAAAAAATTTTTATTGAACGTTTAAGGAATTCCGCGAAGATTTATTTAGAACTTAACTGCCGAGTAATTGATCGCGTGACGGTGTGTGTAAATGCCTTTGCGTGTTTCCATCTCGCTTAGCAAGAGAAAAATTGCTTGACAATTCAGTGAAGAATTCTGAGAATTCCAATAAGAACTCTGATGATTCAACGTGTGCATTGGTTGAATAGGAAATTGTGTAGAAATCTAAAGGAATACTCGAGAAAAGTTTTTAATTGAACGTTTAAGGAATTCTGCGAAGATTTATTTAGAAATTACTTGTCCAGTAATTGAGCGCGTGATGCAAGAAAAATTGTCTGGAAATTTAAAGGAAAACTCGGGAAAAAGTTTTAATGAACGTTTAAGGAATTCCGCGAAGATTTTTCTTTTGAAATTAACTATCGAGTACCTAATTGATCGTGTGACGGTGTGTGTAAACTCCTTTGCGTGTTTCCATCTCGCTTAGCAAGAGGAAAATTGCTTGACAATTCAGTGAAGAATTCTGAGAATTCCAATAAGAACTCTGATGATTCAACGTGTGCATTGGTTGAATAGGAAATTGTGTAGAAATCTAAAGGAAAACTCGAGAAAGGGTTTTAATTGAACGTTTAAGGAATTCTGCGAAGATTTATTTAGAAATTACCTGCGTGACGCAGAGAAAATTGCCTGGAAATTTAAAGGAAAATCAGGAAATAATTCAGTGGTCTTCGGGAAAACCTGAAAAGGGAAATCTAGTGTCATTAAAGCTTTTGTTGTGCTACGATTCATTTTAAAGTAAATAATTATAACTTACCTGAGCATAAAAGTGTTGTCAGAAACATTCGAAAAGAATTCAGTGTAATTAGATGCTTTCTGTTTGTTTTACGATTTATTTCAAAATAATATGATAGTTGTAGCTATCTGAGCACAAAAGTGTCGTCGGGAAAACTTTAAAAGGGAAATTTAGTGTCAATAAATTTTTTTGTGCTACGATTTATTTTAAAGGAAATAATCATAACTTATCTTAGTATAAAAGTGTTGTCAGAAACGTCTGAAAAGAATTCAGTGTAATTAGATACTTTCTGTTTGTTTTAAGATTTATCTCAAATATAGTAATTATAGCTTACTTGAGCACAAAAGTGTGCAAAGGAAAGTTCAAGGTAGTTAAAGACTTTTTATTTATGCTACGAATATTTTCAAGTAATACATTAATCATAACTTACCTGAGCACAAAAGTGTCGTCGGGAAAACCTGAAAAGGAAAATTTAAAGTAATTAAAGACTTTTTATTCGCGCTACCAATTATTTCAAAGAATATAATCGTTATATTTACCTGAGTACAAAGGTGCCGTCGAAAAAGGCTGTTGTGATATCCACAACGTATATCCACAACGCATAAATTGCATATTTTACTTCTTTTCCTAAGAAGCATCATAAATGAATTTTCTATTTTATCGCTGAGCAAACCATAATTTTCAAGTGTAACAAAATCCATAAGATTTTGTTACACAAATATTCCTTTAGAAAAACGATAAATTAAATTTTTGTTTACCCATTTCATATCACACGTCGCATTCTTTGTATGTGACAATTACAAAAATTCTCAACCACTCAGCGAAATGTACACGGCCTTATCGCGCAGCGAAGAAATTCTTGCTGACACGACAAGTGTCACGGCGGTTTGATGCCATCGTAAGAAACTCAACTCGGGGAGTTTGGGTGCAATGATCGACAAGACTAGATCGGCGCGGGCACACGGAGTTTAAAAAAATCGAACGTAAGAATTATTTTTTGGAAGTAAACTTTAAATTTTGTAAGTGAGAAAAATTGAATTCTCGGAAAATTATTAAGAATAAAAGTAGAAAAGAATATTGATAACAAATTTAGTGTGTTATTCGCAAATTTAATCCGACCTGATAAAGAAAATCCCGACTCCCGGAGGTCGCTCCTCTCAAACCGAAGACACGGCGGCCTACGTAACAAATTGGTGGCTGTCCGTTAGTAGAACGTAAACGCAAATTTGATTAAGTGACTGAAATGAATACACTGGTAAATTTGGATCAAGATCAGTGGTCTATTTCCTAACAACAAATAAACACTGCTGACCTTCTTTGACTTTCAAGAAACTATTGCACTTAGTTTTTAGAATCTCCCATATTATGTATAAAAAGGTTTCAGGTCAACGATTCAAAAGTATGGGAAAACACACTTACAGGATTGTTAATAATAGATATATAAATAGATATTCAATATATAGGATTAATATAGAGCAAAAGTTAGAATAATTTAACTTCAAAACACTGGCACACTTGCTTAACTGAAATATCTCGAGTAATTGTATTAAGACAGAGTTATATAAATTGTTGGGTCAGAGATCAACACACACTAGAAAACACACTTATTGACACCGATTTATAATGTACGATTTTTAGAACTAGATATGTTGAGGCAAAACTCTGTAGATACATTTGGGCCTGAGATTTTTGTGTTACACTAAAAACACTTATTAGCACCAAGTTATAATATGAGATCGTCAAAAAATGTAATAAAAATAAATGTGTAAAATAGATATGCACATGAAATGTGAAATATATATATGTGTATATAAGTCAAAATATAGTCAAATAGATATATGAATAAGTATTAAAATGTTACAAGTGGCTGGTACTCACCGATCTAAACTTGGCACTTAAGATGGTTGACTTTAAGCTAATGTTAAGACCCTTTGTTTTAATCGTTGACTAGAACAATTCTTTATTTCTGTTAAGGGCAGAAATAAAGTGTTAATGTTAATATGGATTATTTCAGTCAACTCCCGAAATAATATTCTTTAAGCTAGTCAACCCCTGGCTTAAAGTGTTATCTTAACTTCAGTCAACTCCCGAAGTAAGAAATTTTATTTTAGTCAACTCCCAAAATAAAATGTTTATTAGTAATGATTATTTCAGTCAACTCCCGAAATAATATTCTTTAAGTCAGTCAACTCTAGGCTTAAAGTGTTATCTTAACTTCAGTCAACTCCCGAAGTAAGAAATTTTATTTTAGTCAACTCCCAAAAGAAAATGTATATTAGTAATGATTATTTCAGTCAACTCCCGAAATAATATTCTTTAAGTCAGTCAACTCCCGGCTTAAAGTGTTATCTTAACTTCAGTCAACTCCCGAAGTAAGAAATTTTATTTGAGTCAACTCCCAAAATAAAATGTATATTAGTAATGATTATTTCAGTCAGCTCCGGAAATAATGTGATTTGTTAATAAGAATTCTATATCAGTCGATACCCGATATAAAATGTTAGTCCCTACCTATGTCCACTTATCCCAAACGATGCCAAGTGCAAAAAGAGATCGAGATCAGTCAGCTTGTCGTTTATATAGCCCTTGCTTGCACACGACACCACTGATAGAGTAGCAGCGGCGCATGATTACAAGAATTGGCAATGCAGCTGTGCTCTTACGGGACTATCGATAAAATTTGCCTAGCAACGAACAAAACTGCATAGCAACAAGAAATTTTGAGCTTCACATGGTGCTGTGTTAAATTAATTATATTTGCAAAAAATATCTCATCACGTTGCGAAGAAATTCCAGTTGGATGGTACTTGTATTGATGATAATGATAGAGTTGCAAATTGATCGGCTTGATCTGATTGTATTTGTGCCATGCATTGTAGGCTACATGACAACACATGTTTTTGTTAGATGTCGTACCCATTTTTAGGAAAATTGTAATTAGATTGAATTTATTTTTGTTTTTCAGATCTCATTTTTAGCATGATATTTTTTAATATGATCCCTTTTCAGGAATGGTTTTTACCACGGATCTAACTGGTTTAAACAAATGGAAATAATTTTTGTTTGATCTGCTCGTTGAGGTTTATAATTTTGTATTGTATTCGTGCAATGTGTTATGTAAAAGACAAATACATAGCTTTGTTGGGTTGTGTACCTGTATTTTTATAAAAAAAAAAAATTAGATTAGAGACAAGTTTACTAAATTTTTTATGCTTTGTTTTCAGCATACTTTCTTTTCAGAAGTTGTCTGTTTACAAAAATATATTCGAAGCAATTTGGTTCGAACATACTGCCCCCCGTTGAAAGGCTAGAAATGTCTTTCAAATAATTAATTTTAAAACTGACCTGTTAAGCAATGAGAGAAAATTTTGAGCCAAATTATTGAGGGAGAAACTTGTAGCCGTATTACTAAGATTCAAAATTTTAACGTTCTTGTATCGGTAGGATACAAATTTTGGATATTGGCCGTTTTACAAGACCATTTTTCGTTTTTATGCTTACTACACGGATATATTTGTCAGCACCTGGATGAACTTCAATTATTCGTCCTAATAACAAACGGCAAGCTACCAAATTCAGTTCTTTGATAATAACTAAATCTCCTACTTTAGGATTTGATATTGGAGTCTGCCATTTGGGTCTATTTTGTAGAGAGTTCAAGTAGTCGCTAGACCATTTGTGCCAGAACTGTTGTTGCAACAGTTGGAGATGTTTCCATCTGGTGAGTGATGAAACCTTATTTTCCAGTACAGGTTCTGGTGGAAGTAGTAAAGAAGTTCCGATTAAAAAATGTCCCGGAGTTAGAACATTGAGATCGTCTGGATCTTCTCTAATAGGACATAGAGGCCTGGAATTTAGACAGGCTTCAATTTGTGTCAAAACAGTTGCGAATTCTTCAAAGGTCAATGAAGAATTCCCTAAAATACGCTTTAAATGGAATTTTATTGATTTAACTCCGGCCTCCCACAATCTTCCGAATTGAGGTGCGGAAGGAGGGTTATAGTGCCAAGAAATACCGTCTTGGGCTACCACTTCTGCCATCTGCTTATTAGCTTGCAATATGGCTGCTTTAAATTCCCTTTGTAGGACTTTATCAGCTCCAACGAAATTAGAGCCACAATCTGAGAAGATATCAGTGCTGAGTCCGCTTCGGCTGGAAAACCGTCAGAACGCTGCCATGAAGGTTGCTGTGGACAGATCGGATACAGCTTCTATATGAATGGCTTTGGTGGCCATGCAAATAAAAATGCATATATACCCTTATATACACGATTATTTCGAAATTTAGATACTTTTAGATTGAAAGGACCAGCATAGTCTAAACCAGTTTGTTGAAACGGTCTAGTAATATTGACCCGTGGCGAAGGTAGATTTCCCATAATTTGATTTTTGTTGGATGCGGATTGCTTAAAACACACGATGCATTTATGTAATACATGTTTAACGATTTTTCGTCCTTGTGGGATCCAAAATTCACTTCGAATGTTGGACAAAACCAATTGCGGGCCACCATGCAAAGGTTAATTTGCTTTCCTTTGGGAGAATAATTCCATGCTTTTGATTATAGTGAATATTAGCATTTTTTAATCGACCTCCTACACGAATTAATCCGTCGTTATCTAAGAACGGATTAAGAGATAAAATTTTGCTTTTAGCTGGAAGTGTATTCCGTGCTTGTAAGCATTAGATTTCAGTGCCGAAAATGGCATTCTGTGCTAATTTAATGAGTTGAATTTTTGATTGAGACATTTCTGTTGGGCTAAGCATCTTTGGGTCAATTTTTTGCTCTTTAGTTGATTCAACACATTCGTTCCTGCATTTATGAATGAACCTGATGCAATATGCAACTACGCGTTGTAGATTGGTAAAACTTGAGAATTTCTCAAACAAATCATTGATGTTTGAATGATTTGTTGTTAGATGAATTGCTCGTCTTTGTTCATCCTCACTCTGATTAGCTAGAATTGGTTTTGCTTTAGGCCAATTTTCTTCACTACCTTGCAACCAATGAGGCCTATACCACCATAATTTATGGTCAATTAATAATGATGATTTAACTCCTCTGGAATTACAGTCGGCTGGATTGTCACCAGACCTTACATGTTGCCAAGATTTAATATCGATTAAGCCTTGAATTTCGGAGATTCTATTAGCCAAGTATGTTTTATACTTGTTTGGGTGGCTACGTACCCAAGCTAATACAATAGAAGAATCTGTCCAAGCAAATGTAGGAACTTGTTCAAATTGTAGATCTACTTTGACTCGATTTATGAGTCGTGCTAACAATACTGCACCACACAATTCGAGACGTGGAAGCGAAACGGATTTGACGGGCGCTACTTTTGACTTTGCCATAAGTAAGTTAACTTGGACTGTGCCTTCTTCATTAACAACTCTAATGTAGACAGCAGCAGAATAGGCTTGATTAGAGGCATCTGAGAAACCATGTATTTAACAAGTGGATAAGATACTTGTGATATGTATCCAACGTGGTATCTTGATGCTACCTATATGATGTAATTCTATTTTGAATTCCCGCCAATGCTTATCAATGTGTGCCGGTATTGGTTCATCCCATGAACATCCTGCGAGTCATAAGGCTTGCATCAAAATTTTAGCACTAATTACAATTGGAGATATCCAGCCAAGTGGATCGAAAAGCGTTGCGATTTCTGAGAGAACAGAACGCTTTGTAGAGAGGCAATCGTGTCTCTTTCTGTATTGTAATGTGAAGCAATCAGATCCTGGATACCAATGAATGCCTAAAGTTTTTACAGACTCATCGTTTGCTCTTGCTAGTCGCAAAGGGAGTTGAGCTTCTCTATAAGTTTTGGGAATCCTTGATAGTAGATCCGAGGAATTGCTGACCCATTTTCTCAAGTTAAACCCTCCTAAAGATAACAGATTGAGTAGTTGATCTTGTATATTGAATGCTTCTTCCATTGTATCTGATCCTGTAGAAGGTTATCAACATAGAAGTCTCGCAATACTGTCCTTGCAGCTTCAGGATATTTGTCGGCTTCATCGAATGCTAGCTGATTGAGCGTTTTTATTGCGAGATATGGGGCCGGCGTGGTGCCAAACGTTACGGTGGTTAATTTGTAATCTTGTATAGGCTCGTTGTGATTATTTCTCCAAACTGTTCTTTGATAGTTTTGATCTGGAGCTTGAATCTTTATCATTCCATACATTTTTTCTATGTTAGCCGACGTAGCGAACTTATACTTTCTCCATCTGAGGATGATGGAGAAGAGTTCAGAATGCAGTACTGGACCAGTATGCAGCTGTTCGTTTAGAATTTTTCCATTAGTCGTTTTTGCCGAAGCATCAAAGACGACGCGAACCTTTGTGGTGGTGCTATCTTTGATAACGGCATGGTGAGGAAGATAGTAGCTTTGTTCATTGCTTACTATCTTATTAGCCACTGTCATGTGACCTAGTGTCTTGTATTCACTGATACAAGCTTTGTATTCCTGATAGAGTTCAGGATTTCGTTCTAACTGCCGTTCTAGGCTATAGAACCTACGTAATGCCATACCACGAGAGTCGCCTAGGCAAGGACTTTCTGCGATGAAAGGCAGACGAACTTCGTAACCGCCATGTGCGCTACGAACATGAGTTTTTTAATAAAACTCTTCACATTCTTGATCTGCTTTAGACAGCTTTCTTCCTGGATTAACTTCTTCAGTTTCCCAAAACTGACGTAAAAGTTTATCCAGTGAAATGTCGTCGTCGTAATGAGCCTTTGCTGTTAATGCAGATGCTGTTAAGAATGTGGATGTGTTCTTTAGCTCTCCGAAAAGTATCCATCCGAGGGTACTGTTCTGGGCAGTTGGTGTTCCTGGAAGACCTTTCCGTAAATCTCCCAAAAGAATTTCGCTGTATACATCTGCTCCTAAAAGCAGGTCAATTTTTCCTGGTTTAAAGAAAAACGTATCGGCAAGTGTAAGGTGATGTAAATGACTCCATTCTTTGTTTGGAATGCTTGAAGGAGGTAAAATGCCCGTGATTGTTTCCACTATAAGGGCAGTGACCGTGGTTGCCTTAGTTGTGGTTGAATAAGGATAAATGTTCAATGTGATTTGAATTTCCACGTTTGTAGTGGATAATTGCAGCTTACGTGCGGCGGCTTGGGTTATAAAACTTGCGAGCCTGAATCGATCAATGCTCTTAATACCAACATATTTCTCTTTTTTGAGGGAACGTTTAGCAATGCTTGTTTGGTATGTTGGTTTTTTGCGTAAAGCGTGTGAAGAGAGTTATTGGATGTGGAAGGTGAATTACAAGGTTGAGCGTCTGATTGCTGCGCCCTTGGCTTGAATTGGGTCGAGACCCTAGGAGTGGCATTATTCCTGTGAAGTAAAGAATGATGCCTCCTTCCACATCGCTGACATGAAAACTTACTCGTACAAGTTTTCGTGTTGTGGCCTTTTGATAGGCAGTTATTACACAATTGATTTGATGTGACAATTTTGAATTTATTGTCTACATCAAGTTTTATGAATTTCGGAAATTTAAATAGACGGTGCTGCTCTTTGCATAAGATACATGTTTGGGTATATGACGTAAAATGGGTGGATGCTCTCGGGACTTGAGCATTTTTATTGGCTAGGGACGGTTTGGTATCGACTATGGCTTCTAAAATTCTAAATCTAGATTGTAAAAATATTTTTAAGGACTCGAAAGTGGGAAGTCCTTCTGTAGTATTGACCTCCTGTTCCCATGCATATAGATGAGAATTGCATCCCATTGCTTAGTGGAAACTTGCAATGCCTCGAGTTCGAAGATACATTCGGAAGACTTATCTAGCAAGGTTTTGATAGCCTTGGCTGATTCGCTAGCTGCTTTAGGTAGATTAAAGAGTGCTTTTAATTGGACATTTACCAAAACTCGTTTATTATCATACCTTTCAAGCAATATCTTCCATGCGCTGTCATAACTCGAGCTGGTCATAGGAAATTGACACAACAAGTGCTCTGCTTCTCCAGATACACTTGATTTCAAATAATGCAATTTCTGCACCGGAGATAACGCAGAATTTGAATGCACCAGGGAATTGAATAAATCGTGAAAAGGTCTCCAGGAATCATAAGAACCTGAGAATTTTGGGATTGTGATGCTCGGTAGTCCCAGAGACGATGAAGTTTCATATTCTGATTTTGGACTTCATTCAACCTTTGATTCGAATGCATCTAATGCATCCCTAAGAATACCTCGAAACATGAAGTATTTGTTTTCCACCTTTGAAAATTGATCGTTTGCGAAATAATCGTACTTTTGAAGTTCACTATCTTCCAAGGCTTGCGTGGCTTGGATAATTGTATAGTGATCTTTCTTATAATCTGACCAAATTTCACTTAGAGCGGTTAATCGCTCAGAAATAAAACCTTTCGTTCGTTTTTCTACATCAGTATTGGTGTAGTTATTGAACGATTTTTCGAAGATTATTGCAGAGGTGGCTTGGTTGCCCAAAAGTTTTTGAAGTGCTGACATGTTTAAAAGATTGACAAAATAAAACACTAGACCTTAAATCCGGTTCGAAGGACCATAAAATGTACTCTCCGTTAGTAGAACGTACACGAAAATTTGATTAAGTGACTGAAATGAATACACTGGTAAATTTGGATCAAGATCAGTGGTCTATTTCCTAACAACAAATCAACACTGCTGACCTTCTTTGACTTTCAAGAAACTATTGCACTTAGTTTTTAGAATCTCCCAGATTATGTATAAAAAGGTTTCAGGTCAACGATTCAAAAGTATGGGAAAATACACTTACAGGATTGTTAATAATAGATATATAAATAGATATTCAATATATAGGATTAATATAGAGCAAAAGTTAGAATAATTTAACTTCAAAACACTGGCACACTTGCTTAACTGAAATATCTCGAGTAATTGTATCAAGACAGAATTATATAAATTGTTGGGTCAGAGATCAACACACACTAGAAAACACACTTATTGACACCGATTTATAGAAATAGATATGTTGAGACAAAACTCTGTAGATAAATTTGGGTCTGAGATTTTTGTGTTACACTAAAAACACTTATTAGCACCAAGTTATAATATGAGATCGTCAAAAAATGTAATAAAAATAAATGTGTAAAATAGATATGCACATGAAATGTAAAATATATATGTAAGGGTATGGGCAAAAATAAAAGGATACCTCTTTGTTAAATATGCTCATTATAATTTAGAGTTCGATTATAATTTAGAGTTCGATTATTATTTAGAGTTCGATTGTAATTCATACATTCCCGAGACTTCACTTATCTTAGAGTTCAACGTATCTAATCAACTTCACTTAATATGGTATTAACCACCAACTTTACTCAGCTATGAACGGCTTAACAAACGGCGCTTGACTAAACGAGGTAAATTTTGTGTTCTCTAATCGCACAGCTTGATGGACTCTAACGGTGATGATACTTGAGATATATGCGAAGCGTTGTCGTTATCACATTCTGATATCCACATATATATGTGTATATAAGTCAAAATATAGTCAAATAGATATATGAATAAGTATTAAAATGTTGCAAGTGGCTGGTACTCACCGATCTAAACTTGGCACTTAAGATGGTTGACTTTAAGCTAATGTTAAGACCCTTTGTTTTAATCGTTGACTAGAACAATTCCTTATTTCTGTTAAGGGCAGAAATAAAGTGTTAATGTTAATATGGATTATTTCAGTCAACTCCCGAAATAATATTCTTTAAGTCAGTCAACTCCCGGCTTAAAGTGTTATCTTAACTTCAGTCAGCTCCCGAAGTAAGAAATTTTATTTTAGTCAACTCCCAAAATAAAATGTTTATTAGTAATGATTATCTCAGTCAACTCCCGAAATAATATTCTTTAAGTCAGTCAACTCCCGGCTTAAAGTGTTATCTTAACTTCAGTCAACTCCCGAAGTAAGAAATTTTATTTTAGTCAATTCCCAAAATGAAATGTATATTAGTAATGATTATTTCAGTCAGCTCCCGAAATAATGTGATTTGTTAACAAGAATTCTATATCAGTCGATACCCGATATAAAATGTTAGTCCCTACCTATGTCCACTTATCCCAAATGATGCCAAGTGCAAAAAGAGATCGAGATCAGTCAGCTTGTCGTTTTATAGCCCTTGCTTGCACACGACACCACTGATAGAGTAGCAGCGGCGCATGATTACAAGAATTGGCAATGCAGCTGTGCTCTTACGGGACTATCGATAAAATTTGCCTAGCAACGAACAAAAATGCATAGCAACAAGAAATTTTGAGCTTCACATGCTGCTGTGTTAAATTAATTATATTTGCAAAAAATATCTCTATCACGTTGCGAGGAAATTCCAGTTGGATGGTACTTGTAATGATGATAATGATAGAGTTGCAAATTATTGTGCCATGCATTGTAGGCTACATGATAACACATGTTTTTGTTAGATGTCGTACCCATTTTTAGGAAAATTGTAATTAGATTGAATTTGTTTTTGTTTTTCAGATCTCATTTTTAGCATGATATTTTTTAATATGATCCCTTTTCAGGAATGGTTTTTAGCACGGATGTAACTGGTTTAAACAAATGGAAATAATTTTTATTTGATCTGCTCGTTGAGGTTTATAATTTTGTATTGTATTCGTGCAATGTGTTATGTAAAAGACAAATACATAGCTTTGTTGGGTTGTGTACCTGTGTTTTTATCAAAAAAAAATTAGATTAGAGCCAAGTTTACTAAATTTTTTATGCTTTGTTTTCAGCATACTTTCTTTTCAGAAGTTGTCTGTTTATAAAAATATGTTCGAAGCAATTTGGTTCGAACAGTGGCAGCGGTTTGGATCGTTAATAAAAAAAAACCGGTTGCAAATAATTTAAAATAGTTGTTGCTAAAAGAAGAATACTTCTCTATTTACAAAAGTTTAAATAAATCAAAAAACAAGTGATTGGGTTTCTCCAGCTTCCCAACAAAATATATGCAAAAAGCTAAACAGTGGAAAAATTATTTTTACAGTCAGAGGTAACATTCTTGGCTTATTCTGGTGAGATCCTGTGGGAAAACATGCCCGCACTGGTAGGAAGGAAGGACGAAAAGTTCCTCTTCGGCAAGCAGCAGGATTTGAATCGGAATTTTTGCGAACATACTGCGAAATCAGCTCTCCAGGGTATTAGCGGAAGTCGATACCAATAGCTATGTCGACTGGTTAAGCTTTGGAATGCATTCTATTACCAATCACGCTTATAAAACGTTTTACCTAAATATTATAAATATTATAAAGATTTTAGTCAAAAAAATTATAATTTAGAATGTATTGTACTTTACGTACATATACACATGAGTGATTACAAAAGTTTTTACTACAATAAAACATGTTGACTTTAGGAAATTGTTAAAGTACCTACCTACCTACTAATAGCTTTTCAAAAATAATATTAAATTCTTGTAGTTGAAAAAAAAATAAATGTTAAGCTCATTCTTGCGTTCAAAAGATACTAAAAATTTCTTGTTTCCCTTTTTGTGCTTTCTCTTTTAAATGGACATTTTCAGCTTTATTCCAATTTTTTTTTTATTAATTTCAACCAGTCTTGTATTTGTAATTGATATAGTAGTGTTTACTTTATAAATGTATGTGGCAAACAGTTAAGAAAGTTGTTTAAGTCGGAATCAAATTCTGAATTGAATATATAAAAAGTTTTAATATATACTGCCCCGATATGAATATGGCATTCCAGAAATGAAAAGTTTTGTAAAACCCAAGATTTTAGTGCAATTTAAGTGAGCAAGTGAAATCTGTGTCTCATTTTGAGATTGCCTAATTTACGAAAATGGTTCATGTTAAAAGCGATCAAGTGTCGGTCAGTGGTTTGAAACCTCACAAAGAAGGAGAAAGTCCTTTGATTTTTTTTATTATTGTCATTGCTATAAAAAAAAAGAAAACAAGGCTTCCTGACAAGTAACTCGGTCGAATAAATGTACACGGAATAGCCTTGAGTTGAGGTTTTATTTCATTTCTCTAGTCACAGGTTGCTCGCATAGCGTAGAACGTATAATTGTGGTTCATTTACAAATCGTGAGTTTTTCTATGCATTCATTGATAATTACCTCAATCCTTTGGCAAATTATAGATATTTGTCTTTGAATATCGTTGTACTTAAGAAATGTTTACTGCGGCTTCGTTGAGTATATCAAAATATTTTTTTTTACTCCTCTATGTGTGTATGCTTCTGTATCCAATAGCAGTTTTAGATTGGAAAATTGCTTCGAGATCTCTTCGATGTGACGGTGTGAGAATCCCAGCATATCTTCTTCTAAATAATTTTTGGTTCCCTGATTATCTGATTTCTAGTGACGCTTGTGGAAGGTATATAGATTCAAAGGAATTTTAGAGTGGAATACAATGTTAAAAACGATCAAATGAATGTTCTGTTGTTTAATGAAACTGTGAATATTACTGATCTGTCGCACTATTTGTGTCCCACATTAGGATTACAACCTTTCTATTGTTAGGCGAAGTGAAGTGTGGTTCTAACAAAAATCTTATTATATTATTTTTTATTTTGAATTTTTCTCTCCTTATTTTTCTCACGGAAGTCACCTAATATAAGGAGGATTCCAATTGATAAAGAAAGTCAATTCGAGCCTGTGGCTGCTATTCTCCGACGCGTTTCTCGAACGAAACAGTGTTTTATTTAATGTTCTAAAATAATTGTGAGATTTGCTGTCGAATGATTAACATAGACGCGACGGGGAAATCGAAAAAATTTATTTATAAATACCGGCGACGTGTACTCGCCCCTAATACTGTGTTAACGCGGCAGAAAGCTCGGGAGAGAGCCACATTGGTGGCGGCATTTCAAGAGCTACCATTCCACGACTATATGCCGGACGAAGGAACTAAGGACAGCTTCACTGAGATAAACAATCTGGTACCCGAATTTGACGGGAATCCAGAATATTTAAACAAATTTATTGCTTGTGGCAAAATCATCTTCTCTTCGGCTAAGGCCGAGGCCGATAAAAAGTTCTTCTTGGAAGTATTGAAGACTAAACTCCAAGGGCCAGCATTCGAGTTGGTACAATATAACACATACGAAAAATGGGAAGAACTTGTAGCAGACGTGAAAAGTCATTTTAAGCAAGAGTAATCTAGGGCTATGACTTGGTTATGGCCAAGCAAAGTTTTAAGAACACAGTGAAGCAGTTTGGTGACAGACTATTACAACCCCTAGGTGCTTTAAATTCCAGCACTCATACAGAGGTGGATGATGAAAGGGCAAGAAAGTACTTGTTAAAGGAAAATGCCAAATTAGCAGTACAAGTTTTCGAAGACGGATTAAGAAATGGAAATTTAAAACTTCTCTTGAAAGCACATAATGAAACTGATTTACGTAAATCTATTTCATATGCAACTGAGCATGAGTTGCGTCTGGGAACGAATACCGCTCCAACTCAAAATTTTTCTCGACAAAGGCCAATTCCTATATGTATGATATGTGGGAAGAGAGGCCACACTCAAGATACGTGCTACCAGAAGGGAAGATTACTCACCATAAGTAATCTCGTCATTAAGAGGGAAGTACAACATGTTAGGAGTACAGATTATATGCCTACAAATAGACAAGCATATAACTATAAACAATGGAACAGCGGGCGAAGGGACAACGTTATGCAATGAACAGATTACAGGCCATCGCCTCATTATAACCAAGCCGGTATGCATTCGGAAGAGCGAACGAATAATACTTTTAATAAAAACAATATGCCACGAACCTACAGGGGTGAACCAAAGATAAAACGATTCTCAGTCGAACAAGGTAGAGGCTCACAGTTGGGAAACGGGGAAATTCGGGTGGAAACCGTCGGTGCTCCAACCCGAATAAAGGTCAGAGCCAACGACCATAACCACTAAAACATTTTCCAAAAAAATTTCATTATAGATGTCTCACTAGAAGACACTAAAGCTGGCCTAGTGGCCAATGGACCTTTTAAACCGTCTAGAGAAGGATATATAAAACTGTTAATTGATACGGTAGCAGAAGTTAGCCTAGTTAAGCCAGAAGTGGAAAGCATAATTTCTAATCATTTAATAAATACAAGAAAATATAACATTACTACTATAACTGGAAAATCCGTCCCAGTTTTAGGATCTTTTATTGGTCAACTTATACTTTCGGATGGAAGGTCCCATTTTACTGTCCAACATACATTTTTATTGTTAGAACAGGGAAGTAACCTGGAATACGATGGTCTTATAGGTAGCGATTTCTTAAAAAAGTATAAATGTCAAACAGATTATGACAGAAACTCTCTGGAGATAAAATTGGAAGCTCAGAAAACAGGGTAAACTGTCGAGTATTTTGAGCAGTCACATGACGTACGGGAAGATATAAAAGCTTCAGAACCTTCTAGTTGTGATAGTTCGGATGCTCCTTTGCCTCAAGATGATGAAGCAGGAGGACAACGCACAGAAACCGTGGCTCCGGTCACTTATACATATGACAAAGAGTAGTTAAACTATGACAGTTCTGGCGCACTTTTTTAGCTTCCAGGATTTCGCCACAGATGGCGCCACCGCCGCTAGGTGGTTTGAGCCCGTGCTAAATGTAGGTTTTGTCTTGGATGTATGGTTTGGGTCTCGACTGCGCCCTAGCGGGATTAACCGGTATTACTGGGGTATGCCATTTGATCTTGACTGCACCCTAGCGGCATTAGCCGGTACTAACAGCATGCTCCCGTACTACGGTTTTCTAAAATAGATATGTGTTGCACCTAAATGTAGGCTTTTGGTTTCATTGAGTCTCGACGGCGCCCTAGCGGGATTAATCGGTACTACCGGGATGTGTCATTTGGCCTTGACTGCACCCTAGCGGCATTAGCAGGTACTACCAGCATGCTCCCGTACTACGGTTTCCTTAAATAGATATGTGGTGCGCCTAAATGTAGGCTTTTGGTTTTGAACAAATATTAGTAATAATTAAAGTTATCGCTAGGAAATTTTTGTTGATGCCAATGGATTCTAGATGGTTGGGGTGGTGCTATTAGGGGGGATGAAATTTTCATCAGAAATCCTCTACGGGCTCTGGTTTTCGAGATATTAGAGATTTTACCTTTTCTTTTATAGTTAATATTATTAATAATTCAAGCTACCTAGGATAGTTTTGTTTCTGCCAATAGATTCTAGATGGTGTTAGAGGGGCGAGGGTTAGAGGGGGAACGAAATTTTCATCAGAAATCCTCTACGGGCTTTGGTTTTCGAGATATTAGCGATTTTACCTTTTTAGATATAGTTAATATTAGTAATAATTCAAGTTTTTTTCGCTCATGGGGGTGCTGCGTCTAAATGTAGGCTTTGTTCAGCATCATTCGAATTTCACAACATGACATCACCATGAACAGATTCTAGAAGATGTCAGTGAGCCGATACTACCAGCATGCTCCGATACTACGGCTTTGGATGTGTGGTACGATTCTTTTGGAAGTTTTTGCTTCACTTTTGGCCCACACGTGGCAGCATGCAACGGTTTTGGGAAGTTTTTTGCTTCACTTTTGCCCACACGTGGCAGCATGCTACGGTTTTGGGAAGTTTTTTGCTTCACTTTTTTGGATGTGTGGTGCGCCTAAATGTAGGCTTTTGTTGTTTTCAAGTATTGCGCCTGGTTTTGAATTAATATTAGTAATAATTGATTTTTCTGGAGCGCCTAAATGTAGGCTTTTGGTTTTGAACTAATAATTAAAGTTAATAGTAGGAAATTTTTGTTCATGTCAGTGGATTCAGAGGGGTGGTATGTGGGGGGATAATAAAGAGAGGGAGGGGGGGGGGGGGGGTAATGACATTTTCATCAGAAATCCTCTACGGGCTCTGGTTTTCGAGATATTAGCGACATCTGTTTGGGAGCAAACGCCATTTCTTGAGTAAGGTATCCTAGCGGCCTTAGCCGGAACTACCAGCATGCATTAGCGGGAGAGTTCTAGATATTGGCATGACGTCATCATGGTTTTGCTGCACCTAAATAAGTTTTCTTAGCAGGGAAGTTGTAGATATCAGCATTATTCGAATTTCACAACATGACATCACCATGAACAGATTCTAGACGATGTCAGTGAGGGTTCTGGGGTATGTGTGTATTGAAAAGTCTTATGTTTTATAAACACTTGTTTTTATTTCCAATAAAATTTCTTATTATAAAAGTATTTCTTATAGCACATTGTCCAATATGAACTTGGCAAGATGGCGCATTTGTGTTAATCTCTATTAGTTTTCCACAGTTGTATTCATCTTCAACGTTAATAATGATTTCACCCTCTCCAACTATCTTCTGCACCCAATGAACTTTTTCAGCTCCCTTTACATATACGGTTTTGTTTCGAAGCAGTGGTTCAACTATAGTGTACAGCTTGTTATACGGTATGTAGCCATCATCCCAGCGGAATCCATGAAAATTGTGTTGAAGCCATTTTACTTGTCTCTTTTTTGCTGAAGTCAAATCATTGTATCTGAACGGTGGTTGAAATATAAAGTGCTGCATCTGGTTTTCATTGTTTAAAATTGCCAGTTCTTTAGTGACGATGACAACCATCTTTTTAATTTAACTTTCTAATTTCACTTGTCGGCGAACTGTATTCCACTATTCGATCGTGTAGAAGCAGACAATATGCTGTTGTATTAGCCGGTATATTTTCAGATGTCTTGAATTCTAGCCTTATGTCAACAGGTCCAGTTTTTATTGTTTCGTTTTGATGTGAGCAATCAATGACAGCGATCGGAGCATCGGTTTTGAACTTCTCCCATGTGAGGAACGGCTGATACTGATGACCATAGTATGATTGTGTAAACTTTATATACATCTCATACAGCAATGCGTATCTATTCAAATCAAATTTCAAATTCAAATCATCATAGGGATATGATTCTGAGTTCAAATGAACTGTAACATCGGTGAGTTGGCAGTGATCAAACTTGCTTGCATCTTTGGTTTTATCGTTCCTTCGATCCGTTTGTAATGCTAAGATGATAAATCGAGGTTTCTCCAGTTGAGTGGAAGTCTTAACTGACCAGGTTTGATGCGTGGATTCCGGTAGTACTGGATACTCATATATGTCCCAGCTGCGGAATGGTATTTGTATCGGGCGACCTCTCCCGATATTTTTAAATAGTTGCAGCTTTTCATCATCGGATACTGTAACATGCGGAATGCTCCATTGAAGTTTGGTAATTTCAATTTTCACCACATCAGTTGGTGATATAATGGCATTATCGTCTGTCCTGCTCCGAATCAATATGAGTTCATGTTTGGAATTTATCAGAATTTTCTTTTAATCTTCAGCGAATCCCAATAAATATTTCAGAGGTACACAGTAGTTAAACAGTCCATTGGCTGGTATAACGGATGAATCTGGTGACCAGCTGCCGTTGAGTAGTATCCTGCTTACATTTGCATTTAGCGATACGTAGTTTTTTAATGTTGTCGCAATCCCAAGATTTCTTGTACGATCGATTTCCACTGCATTCAATTCATAGCGTATTTCCTCAAAAAGAAATGGTAGAGCGTTGTTAGCTAATTTTGCAGTTTCTGAAACGGCTCCATCCAGCTTTGTGAGCGACCCCTCAATGTAAAGAAAACTTCTGCTGGGTAGAAGATTCAAGTCCTGATGTTGTACAGAGATACGGATTTCATCGCTGTTTTTAAATGGTGTTAGAAATGGTGAATAGGAGTGATGTTCAAGTTTAGTAACACTGTTATCAAAGCGAGCGTCTGGTGCAATATCAAATATTCCTTTATTCATTGTTTCAGCGTTAAGCCTATCGATTGTAAATATGCTGTGTTTGCAGGTGTTAATGTAGGTCTTGGCCGCTTCAAGGTTGTCCGCTGACTAATGATCTTGTCTGCTCCGAACTCGTATTTATCATTATTGTATATCAACATGCTGTGGCTACAAATGTAACATGATGGTTATAGTCTCTCCTCTGAAGTTGATTAAGTCACCGTCTTGGTCAAGGAGCTTCAATGTTAGAGAACTTATACGTTTGGTGTTCACAGGCAAATAGATTACATTTTGGGTACCTCCACTATTTTATACCCAAGCCCCACGTTCGGCGAAAACACGTGGAGAGTGTGTACTTGTGTGTTGTTGAAGAATGATCCTGATTATATATTACATTCGATGCGTATAATATTTACTTTAATGATGTTGACTGGCAACTCCAATGTATGCACTATATTAGCAGATAAGTATCTTTTACTGAATCCTAGCAGAGGAGCTATGGATCTCTGTTTTTCAAAATGTATTTCTTCAGTTGCCTTAACTTCACTCTTCAATGTATTATTGTTAGCCTTTATTGTAACCTTATATCCTTCTCCCTTCTTTATCCAAGTATCCTTGTACATATTTTGCTATATCATCAATCTCATAGGATCCAACAGGTATCTCAACAACCTCATTCCCTACATGAACCAGATTATTGCTCACATCAATATTTGGTATAGAGTTGTATGTTTGAAAATCAATTAATCCACAAACATAATCCGTTGCTAGCTCCAGCGGAGGAAAGTACTCAGCAGTGAGTAGAGATGAATTTCCCGTGAGAGTAAGTGTTAATGACATGGCGGGTTGATAATGAACTGTTACAATTTCAATATAGATGCATTTATTTATAGATAATACTTAATGGATATAACAATTATATTAAAACTCTAAACATAAGTGACCGCAAATTACTGCATCATAATTCTGATAAGAACTGTAGTTGTACGTAATATTACTACCCAAGTAGTTTATGAGTTCCCGTGGTGGTTGGAGATTGCCAAAGCTATGAAAGTATTCGATGGTTATCACCTTTCTTGTAGTACGCTACCCAGTTGTGTACCTGCTCCAGTTGAGATGTCCAAGTTAATCAATACCGCTTTCTCGCTTACATGGCTTTTTAGGTAGATTATCACGCATAAATACTCCTCTGAAGTGTGGCATAGTGTGTGGTATATTTGCGAAGATCAACTCGTTTAGCGGTCGTTTGGGTAGCGTCTTTAATAGTTTTTTTGGTTGAGGTTGTAGATAGCAGTCCAAGTCCTTTTCTATATGGCTCAATAAGCAGCCGTTTCCATCTTTACCAACCGCTATAGTTTCCATTGCTTGGTTATGACGTTTGCTTTCTTCCAATTTTGCCTTTGCCGCACTGGTATCATTTACTGCTTTAGCTATGCCTGCTGCACCTCCCGATAGTGCTCCCAATGCTGAAAGCCCAGCAAACAACGGGATGAGGAACGGAAGTGCTCCGCCAACCTTTGGTACTGGTATCACTCGTGGAGTTTTAATTGATTTCTTCTTTCTTTTCACAATATTTTAGCTGCACTAAGAGCTATTTTTGTAGCTTCCATCAAGTCTTTTGGTTTTTTTTTAAATCTTACGTGCATTTCGTACTGCTTCTCGGAATGTGGGTTGGCGTTTATTTTTAGCCTTAAGACCCATACCTAGCTTAATTTTAGCCTCCATTGCGTTTGTAATAAGCCAGGCGTTGGCACGTTCACTCAAATTTGCATCCGTAGATTTTGCACGCTGCCAAGCTTTTTCAGCTAATATTTTATCAGCTATATGTCGATCACTTGTATCTTTATGTCGCGAGTATGCTATATCGTGTTATTTGCAGGCTGCGTCCAATGGATTAATGCCCGGATCTCCTCTCGCCAATCTTTTTTGTAACTTTGTTCCTGGTCCACAGTACTGGTATCCCGGTAGATGTAATTCTACAGGTAATTTGTTGATGATTGAATTTAATAGTCCTTTGCCCCCTTTCGAACATTTTCTGGAGCGTTTCCGATTTGTGATCCGACATCTTATGAGGTTCCGATGATACTGTTGAAATCTAATATAAACAGGTATACTTATAGGAATCCCGTAGTCTTCAATATGCGGTTCATTAAACAACAACAAGCTTTTCCTGTTCGAATTGCTGATGTAGCTGTTATGAAGGTGAAATAGAAGCATGGGTCCCTATTGCCTAATAGTATAAGGAGCATCATTGTTGGACCATCGAATTGTGGAAAAACTAATGTTATGATAAGTTTGCTGGAACATCCCAATGGTCTGAGATATGAAAATATTTACATATATTCAAAATCTTTTCATCAACCAAAGTATGAATACTTGAAGCGAGTGATGACCCCCATATCAGGATTGGGGTATTATACATTCTCAAACAACTGCGACGTTCTACCTCCAGAGGAAGCCAAATCACATTCAGTGTTTATTTTCGATGATGTAGCATGTGAAAAGCAAGATAATGTGCGATCCTATTTTTGCATGAGTCGCCACGAAGATATAGACAGCTTCTATCTCTGTCAAACATATACGCATATACCAAAGCACTTAATACGTGACAATGCTAATTTAATCATCTTATTCAAGCAAGATGTCTTGAATTTGAAACATATCTATAATGATCATGTGAACACAGACATGAAGTTTGATAAATTTCGAAGAGCCTGTGCTGAGTGTTGGAAGGATGAATATGGTTTCTTGATGATTGATAAGGATAGCTCATTAAACAGGGGGCGCTACCGTAAAGGATTTGATACCTTCATTGTACTATAAAAGGATGAAACATGCGAAACCTTCTTAAGGCGAAGTTGTAACTCAGTCGAAAGCACACCGAGTCCTGTAGACCTGCTGAGTAGATTAAAGCTGTTCACCGATTATCAGACCTGTTTGAAAAGCTGTTAACGTGTTATCAGAGCTGTTTTAAAAGCTGTTAAGCTGTTATCAGAGCTGTTAAGCCGTTATCAGAGCTGTTTGGAAAGCTGTTAAGCTGTTATCAGAGCTGTTTGAAAAGCTGTTGAGCTGTTACCAGAGCTGTTCGGAAAGCTGTTAAGCTGTTATCAGAACTGTTTGGAAAGCTGTTAAGCTGTTATCAGAGCTGTTTGGAAAGCTGTTAAGCTGTTATCAGAGCTGTTTGGAAAGCTGTTAAGCTGTTATCAGAGCTGTTTGAAAAGCTGTTAAGCTGTTACCAGAGCTGTTGGGAAAGCTGTTAAGCTGTTATCAGAGCTGTTTGGAAAGCTGTTTACCTGTTATCAGAGCTGTTTGAAAAGCCGTTATTCAGTTAATATCGAAGATGAATGAAAATCTATTAAAAGAACTCATCAAGACAAGGAATGCAGTGCGAAAGAAATTTAAAGCTCTAAGGATGGGAAGGATTGAAGCAGAAGCTCAACTTGAAGAAACCTTTAAGCCAATCACTAAACCCTTAAAAGAGTTTGTTGGAAGAGTCAAATACGAGCCACCGGATATAGCCAAGTTTGAGACAAAAGACACAAAAGAAGAAGAAGAAGAAGAAGAAGAAGAAAAAGTAGAAGAAGAAGAAGAAGCAAAAGAAGAAGCCAATGACATTGTGGAACCTTTTACCCCTCCAAAACGAAAATATGTGAAAATGGAGGCTAGTAGCACACCTATAAATTATGGAGATTATTCCTTAACATCTGAAGAAGAATTCGCAACACCGAAACATTCAAGAACATTGACAGGAAGGTCTCCTGTCACCTCCCCCGATACGTCTGGATACATAGTTTCAAACTATTTAAAGCTATTCACTGATAATAGCCCTAAAATTGATCCAACCTATGGAGTTTACTATGATGACAACGCGTGGAGAATCGGTAATTCAACTTTTGATTTTGATGATGTAGGAAATATTGTTATCAAGGGGAAGAGCTATAAAACAACTTTGGGGTTATGTGAGCTGCTATTTATGAAAGATCCTGTAAAAAGTCTATATAATAAAGAGGATTTAACTAATTATGGATCTATTTTGCGAGATACCAATGCATATAAACGTGATATGCTGAAGATGGGCAAATAAAGGGTACTAGAGCGGCTAAGTATAAAGCTATAATCAGTAAACTTATACAGCATAAAGGCATGGGACTAATGCGTCTGCCTAAAGAAAACATTGATCACATTTACTGGGATGATCCAAATGAATTAGTGGATAGACTGCGTCTTCTAATGGCATCAAAGCAGGCTGGAAACACCAATCACAACAATGAAATTGTATCTATCCTGGAGGAGTTGCGAGAAGCGGATATTATAGTTTAAATACTACTTCATTACCATACTTCATCACAATCTACAGATGAGCGTTGACAAGTTTGGACGTTTCTCTAAGCGAGGATATCTTGGGAAAGCAGGTGAACGTGGACCAACAGGAGCTCAGGGACCAGCCGATAAACAAGGAATTCAAGGACCAGATGGTAAACGAGGAGCTCAGGGTCCAGCTGGTGAACAAGGAGAGCGGGGTATTGGATTTAATTTAACGATAAACGGAGACTACGATCTAAACTCAAAACGACTTGGTGAACCCTTTGAAAATGATAATGCTACTACCAAAGACTATGTTGACAAGAAAATTAAAATAAGTGTTGAAGAAATAAAAAAAACTATTAATATAGAGGTGACTAATTTAACGCTATATATCAATGATGAAATCGCGAAGATTGAAAACTACCTGTTTACTTCAGTAATAAATAAGAAAGACTTGACACCAAAAGATGGTGTATATGAGTAAAAACTCTTGAGAAATCTGTTTCATTTATAATTACGATGAGTAAGAGACAAGTGGTAAATGAGCTGCATAAACCAGCGAGAAAAAATTTTAGACGACGTCGTGTGATTATCAAAGGACTAGATGACTTGAGGCAGGCAGACTTGGTTGAAATGGATCCCTACAAGTATGTGAACAAGGGTTACCGCTATCTGCTGACAGTAATTGATACCTTCTCCAAATATGCATGGGCAATTCCAATTAAAAGAAAAACTGGTGCAGAAGTAAGAGATGCCATGCAATCTATATCAAGCGAGGGACGAATACCTAAAAACCTGCAGACTGATGATGGAAAGGAATTCTACAACAGCCTCTTTAAAAATCTAATGCTGAAGCATGCAATTAATCATTACTCTACGTACAGTTTCCTCAAAGCATCAATAGTGGAGCGATTTAACCGAACTCTAAAGGATATGATGTGGAAGGAATTCAGCTTTAATGGAACTTATCAGTGGATTGGTATGGTAAAGAAACTGCTCACTGAATACAACTCAAGAATACATCGAACTACGAAATTGAGACCACGTGATATCAACACCTCCAATGAGAAACAACTGCTTTCAACTGTATACAGTCATATAAAGATTGTTGTTCCTGCAAAGTTTAAAGTTGGAGATCTTGTACGCATCAGCAAATACAAGCATATATTTGAGAAAGGCTATACACCAAACTGGACAGCTGAGATTTTTAAAATTATTAAAGTTCAAAACACAAACCCCATCACATATCGGCTGGAAGATTATCAAGGAAATCCAATCAGAGGAGGCTTTTATGAATTGGAGCTGCTGAAAGCTAAACACCCAAACCTATATCTCGTAGAGAAAATCTTAAAGAAGAGTGGAGATAAAGCTTACGTTAAATGGCTCGGATTTTCATCAAAACACAATTCTTGGATTAATAACAAAGATGTTTTATAATTTCTTGAAAAAACTGCTATAATACAATGTAAAATAAATATATATTTATAATACTTTATACATGTAGCTATAATGCAAATTACTTTAATAAATGAAACTAAAACTATAATACATATTTTATTTACACTAGATTTAGATTCTTTCTGGGGTTGCCACTTGTTGATCTGATGAAATGGAGTAATGCCCCAAGGTTAAGTATCCGCCGTTCCGCTCATAATATGTCGCTTATTTTCATAAGGACTCATATCCAAATAAATGCACAGCTACACACAACCACCCGCGCCTTAGGTAACGTTTCCTCAGCCACCAAGTATCCCAGCCCAACATACTAAAGTAAACAACTGAAACCAAACTCAAGCTGACAAGTATACTGCCCCCGATATAAATTCGCTTGCGGTATTTCACATCATTACTTAAGCCGTATACATTCTACATAAGCCTTGGTATAGGAAACGTAGCCGAATCCAACACACCACAGACAATCCTAGTCATAGTATCAGATATTGCCACTAAAGCTCTCAGCCAACCTCCAGTACCTATCCCCAAGCCCAAGATGATGTAGTACCGACTAATGCCACCAGGGGACCTTGCTCAAGAAATGGTGTTTGCACTCGAAAGAGCAACTGTGAATTTTCTCTGCACGCACCCCCAAGACCCAATAATAATAATAATTTGCTGATATCTACAACTTCCCTGCTAAGAAAACGTGCAGGATTTGAAAACAGCAAAACAATGGTGACGTCATGCCAATATCTAGCATTCTCCCGCTAATGCATGCTGGTAGTTCCGGCTAAGGCCGCTAGGGTACCTTACTCAAGAAATGGCGTTTGCGCCCAAACAGATGTCGCTAATATCTCGAAAACCAAAGCCCGTAGAGGATTTCTGATGAAAATTTCGTTCCCCCTCCCACCCCACACCACCAAGAATCCATTTCCATGAGCAAAAATAACTTGAAATATTAATACGCGAATATCTCGAAAACCAGAGCCCGTAGAGGATTTCTGATGAAAATTTCATAAGCCCCCCCCCCTATCACTCTTGAATTATTACTAATATTAACTATATCTAAAAAGGTAAAATCGCTAATATCTCGAAAACCAAAGCCCGTAGAGGATTTCTGATGAAAATTTCGTTCCCCCTGTAACCCACGCCTCTCTAACACCTTCTAGAATCTATTGGTATGAACAAAACTATCCTAGGTAGCTTGAATTATTAATAATATTAACTATAAAAGAAAAGGTAATATCGGTAATATCTCGAAAACCAGAGCCCGTAGAGGATTTCTGATGAAAATTTCATCCCCCCTAATAGCCCCACCCCAACCATCTAGAATCCATTGGCATCAACAAAAATTTCCTAGCGTTAACTTTAATTATTACTAATATTAGTTCAAAATCAAAAGCCTACATTTGCTGGTAGTACCTGCTAATGCTGCTAGGGTGCAGTCAAGACCAAATGACACATCCCGGTAGTACCGATTAATCCCGCTTGGGCGCCGTCGAGACTCAATGAAACCAAAAGCCTACATTTAGGCGCAACACATATCTATTTAAGAAAACCGTAGTACGGGAGCATGCTGTTAGTACCGGCTAATGCCGCTAGGGTGCAGTCAAGATCAAATGACATACGCCAGTAGTACCGGTTAATCCCGCTAGGGCGCAGTCGAGACCCAAACCATACAACCAAGACAAAACCTACATTTAGCACGGGCTCGAACCACCTAGCGAAGGTGGCGCCATCTGTGGCGAAATCCTGGAGGCTAAAAAAGTGCGCCAGAACTGTCATAGTTTAACTACTACAAAGTCATATTAGCACCCCGGTGCGAAACTATAATTAGTGTGCCGTTCTCATTTCAAAATGATGTAGTTATTAAGAAGAAAGAAATTTTACTAAAAGAATACCTTGCTTCTGTTATAGCGAGATCCCAAAATAAAAGTTTAAGAATCTTACTTTTAAATAGTAATGAAGAAGAAGTAGAAATCGATCCGAATGAAATTGACCTAGAATGTGATGAGTTTGAACAATACAGTGTAGTAAATTATCATAGGGATAGAGATCCTGTTAGTGGTCGACGGGAATGCTTGCGGGCGTCTTTAGATCCCGATCACTGCAATAGTGAGGAGAAGTCCTCAATAATAAACATCTGTCGACAGTACAATGACCTTTTTCATATGGAAGGAGATGTGTTAACGTATACACATACCATTTCGCATAAAGTACAAACTCAAGTAGACAAAGCACCGGTGTATGTAAAGCCATATAAACTGCCTGAATCGCACAAGAATGAAATTCACCGGCAGGTGCAAGAAATGCTCGAAACAGGTATCGTACAGCATAGCGTGAGTCCTTGGAATGCTTCATTAATCCTCGTGCCCAAAAAAGTAGACAGCCAGGGTAAAAAGCGATGGAGAGTGGTAGTTGATTTCCGCAAACTTAATGACATAACAGTCGGAGACGCCTACCCACTGCCAAATATTACCGATATATTGGACCAGTTGGGGAAGGCAAAGTACTTTAGCACACTCGACTTGGCAAAGGGTTTCCATCAAATTCTTGTAGACGAAGATGGCAGGGAAAAGACTGCGTTCAGTACCCAGTTTGGACACTTCGAATATAAGAGGATGCCTTTCGGCTTAAAGAACGCCCCTGCCACATTCCAGAGGCTAATAAACAACGTTCTCATTGGCTTTTAAGGGATAGAAAGTTTTGTCTACATCGACGACATTGTGATATACGGTTATGACTTGCAGGATCATAATAAGAAATTGATTAAAGTTTAGAATAGACTAAGAGAAAGCAACCTTAAGCTTGAGCCAAGTAAATGTCATTTTATTAAAAGAGAACATTTAGGCCATATAATTTCGGAGACAGGTATAAAACCGGATCCCGCTAAAGTTAACGTTGTGAAAACGTACCCTAGACCCAAAAAAGAAAGGATCGTAAAATCTTTTGTTGGATTTGTGGTATACCATAGCAGATTTATTCCCGATTTTTTAAAAATTGCTAAACCACTCACAAAACTACTCAAAAAGAATGAATCATTTCATTGGGACGCATTTGCCGAAGAATCATTTGTAAAATTGAAAGAGAAACTCATCAATACCCCAGTATTACCTTATCCAGAGTTCGATAAGGAATTCATCGTGACGACCGACGCAAGTGACTTAGCATTAGGTGCAGTCTTATCGCAGGGCGAAATAGGGAGAGTCCGCCCGATTTAGTACGCAAGTAGAACGCTTAACCCTGCAGAAACCCGCTATTCAACGACCGAAAAGAAGTTGTTAGCTATAGTGTATGCAGTGAAACAATTCTGACCTTACCTCTACGTGAAAAGTTTACAATTATAACAGATCATAAACCCCTCCAGTGGCTTATAAATTTGAAGGAGCTATCCTCGAGATTAATGAGATGGCGAGTACTATTGGAAGAGTATGAATATGAAATAAGGTATAAAACCGATAAAAGTAATGGTAATGCTGACGCGTTGAGTAGAATTAGAGTCGAGGGAGTAGAAGCTAAAAAAAGGGACTTCGTGTTTTAACTCGTAGCCAAAAGAAAAAGTCAAACGAATTAGGCTCAGAAGTAAGAGAGGACTCGGAAAGGAAGAATGTTAAAGCCGACAATAGAACTTTTGAAATCACGGAAAAACAAGATTCATTGATGAACCAAAAACTACAGTACACATTTTTTTTATTGCCTTTGACCGAAACGACTGAAGAACTTAAATTAAAGAAACTCTTCCCTGAAATTGCTGCATTTGAAAGAGACACACCAATATTGTTGAAAAAAGATGACGAAAATTTCTATATCCTGAAGACAAGCATAACGATAAGAACGGAGCGTGACCGAAACTCAATGAAAGATGCAATAGAGCGTTTCCTAAAATTCAGTAAACAAACAAAATTAACAGACTTCTATATATCCATACCATTATGTAATCTAAGTACCTTGACCGAGATTAAAAATATACTCATGAAGATACAGATGCAGCCAGGAATAAAATATTTCTTTATCGAGACACGAAAGTATGTGTGGACGATCCAGACGATATCGAGCGTATACTGCAAGAATATCATTTGTCTCCTTTGGGTGGTCACCAAGGCATCGCCAGAACCAGGGATGTAAAGGACTCACATTTTGACTTAACTCATCGCTCAACTCAAGCAGTGAGTCCGCTCAACAGTTGAGCGGTGGCTCATCGCTCGAAATTTGAGCGGACTCACTGGTTGAGCGGACTCAATCGTGAGCGGACTCAGTCTTGAGCGGACTCATTGCTTGAATGGACTTGAGCGGACTCAAGTCTTGAGCGGACTCACTGCCTGAGCGGACTCATCATGTGAGTTGAGCGGACCCAAATCATATTTTAAATAAGGAAGGAAGGAGGAAGAAGAAATGTTGGCTAAGAAAATTAGCAAAAGCTAAATTAATAAAATATAATACAATGAATGACTTTTTTATAAGCTTTTCTTATTTTATTGAAATTTCAGTTTCAATTGTAATTAAATCAGATTTTCTTTATGTTATTTAAAATATGATTTGAGTCCGCTCAGGCAGTGAGTCCGCTCAAGACTTGAGTCCGCTCAAGTTCATTCAAGCAATGAGTCCGCTCACGATTGAGTCCGCTCAACCAGTGAGTCCGCTCAAATTTCGAGCGATGAACCACCGCTCAGCTGTTGAGCGGACTCAATGATTGAGCGGACTCAAATCCTGAGTTGAGCGATGAGTTGATATGATAAATGAGTCCGCTCATTTACAACCCTGGCCAGAACGCTTAAACGCATCAAGATGAGATACCAATGGCCCGATATGCTGAAAGATGTTAAAACATATATTCGAAAATGCGAATCATGCCAGAGGAATAAACTTAGCCAAATAAGTCGCATACCTCTGAGAATAACGACTACTAGCTCGCAACCCTTTGAAAGAGTTGCGCTTGACATCGTTGGTCTTCTTCCTGTGAGTTATAAGGGACATAAATACATCCTTACTTTCCAGGACGATCTCACCAAATTTTCAGAAGCTATGCCTATAATGAACGCAGAAGCCCGTACTGTGGCCGAGGAATTCTTTAAGGTTATAGTGTGTAGACACGGTATACCAGAATCTCTACTCACAGACCAGGGATCTAATTTTCTTAGCGTAATGTTTACCGAAGTCTGCAAGCTGCTAAAGATAAGGAAACTACAGACCACTCCCTACCACCCGCAAACTAACGGGGCTTTGGAAAGAAGCCACCGGACGCTAGCAGAATATCTGCGCCATTACATTAACAAAGATCCCCTAATCTGGGATGATTGGATACCATACGCAATGTTCGTGTACAACTCTACACCTCATAGCTGCAGAAATTATAGTCCCTGCTTTTTTACGGTTACCAGCCCAAAATACCTACTACGGTGAAGCAAACACCGCAAACCATCTATAACTACGATAATTACGCAAACGAACTTAAGGCTCGCCTGCAACATGGTTATAAACTGGCTAGGGAAAGTATCACAAGAAACAAAGACAAAGCTAAGCAATATTACGAGAGAAATACACGAGAGAAGTCTTTTAATCTAGGCGATAAAGTTTGGAAGAATTGATTTCTAAAGAAAATACAGGAATCAAGATAAGGAACAGAATAAAAATAGTCCACAATAACCATTTGAAAACATGTTATGAATGACACTATATATCTCTACACTATATATATATTAAGGAAAAATACTCACAAAAGTAACTAAATAACTACGTAGATCGATAAATTGGACTTATACTTAACCAAACTTTCGCTTTAAGCTTCTATTTGTTATCGCTTGACTCGTAAATTTTCCGATATGGATAAAGCAGCGAAGATTTGTAGTTGACATAAACTCTTTTCAGACATGATCTGGATACTAATGCTCGTCTCAACAATTACCGCGGCGGAACCTGATGGAATAACTATAACACCAATCCATGATGCTGGAATATATTTCGAAGAATTGGGAAAGATGGAATTTTATTCCAATGAATGGAAAGCTATGGTATACTACGATTTAACCAATTTAAAATTGGGCATAAAATACGTAAAACACCACGTTGAAGAAATTACTCATTTGTGCGAGGTATTGCATGGCGAACCAGCATTTACGCAAGTATGTAATTATACCATGATAGAGCTGAACCACTTAATTTATGACGTCGAACAAAAACTTATTCTCTTAAATATTAAAAGAAAAGTAAAACGGGGACTATTCGATGGGATTGGGAGCCTAAGTAAATACCTTTTTGCCTACCTTAGACACAGTTTCGCGACTTATACGAGGAACTAATTCATTCCGAAGGCATAAACAAGGCACAAAAATGTTTTACCTGAACAGCAGCTTAAATGGTGAAGCAAAGGCATTAATAAAGCATCTTGCAGCAACTGAGAACAACTACGATACAGCCTGGGATATTCTTCAGGCACGTTACGAGAACAAAAGGTTGCTATGTACAGCAGTTCTCAATAGATTTTTAACTCAACCAAATCTTCAACATGAATCAGCAGCTGGATTGAAGAGTATGCATGATGTCACAAAAAAATGCATCCATGTTTTGAAAAATTGGGATTACTACAGAATTTTGGGGTCCATTACTTGTGCATCTGTTCATCAAGAAGTTTGATAAAGATACTCATTCACTTTACGAGCAATCTTTGGAATCGCCAAGAGAGCTACCCACCATCCAACAACTATTGAAATTCTTGGAGATGCGATTTCAAACATTGGAAGCATTGGGAAGAAACAAACATATATCTGGGCATGGCTGTCTTGTAATACAGAAATCATTCACGAACAATTCAAGAACAGCAGCCCTAACTTCGACAAGGGTCAGCATTTGCTTTACATGCAAGAAAAACCACCCTCTGTACTCGTGTAAAGAGTTCTTATTGCAACATCCAACAAATCGTTGCAGCATTTTGAAAAAACGCAATTTGTGTATTAATTACATGAAGGAAGGCCATTTAGTCACACGCTGCACTTCGAAAAACAACTGTGCCAAATGCTCCAAAAGGCACAATACACTTCTACACGCGGATACGACAACAAGACTGACCAATCTGCATGGTCAAGTACACAACGCAATCCAACGAGCAACAAGGAAGTGATGCGATTTCCTGTGCAGAGTGATACCACTGCACTTCACACAGCAGCCAGCGACATAGTGGCTGAGAAGACAATCCTAGCTGCCCGCAGTACTCAACTTGACTCCACCAATGTACTGTTAGGAACAGCTTTAATATAATTGGTCAACCAAGAAGGAGCTGTAGTATAGTGTTGAGCTATTCTTGTATCCGGGTCGCAACGAAACCTTATGACGGAAGATCTAGCAAAGAAACTGGGTGCCAGACAAGTTGCAGAAGAAATGTACATCAGTGGCATTGGAGAGCATACCCAAAGGGCACAACATCGTGCAAACGTGCTTTTACGTTCAAGACTAAACAAGTTCTCAACTCGTTTGGAAGCATTTGTTCTACCCAATATTACTGCATATCAACTCGACTACATACTCGATATCAACTCGTGGCCAATTCCACACAATATCCAAATGGCAGATCCAGAGTTCAATAAGCCTGGTCGGATTGAGTTTTTAATAGGTGCTGAGCTTTATTACGAACTATTGTCCATTGGACAGATTAAGCTTGGTTCAAACCTACCTACATTGCAAAACACGGCTTTTGGATGGAATTTTTCAGGAGCGACCCGAGGAAAGAAACCTGCTTTAGCGACATGTGGCATTTGCAGTGAAAGTGAAAGAACCGAAAATCTCTTGGAGAAGTTTTGGAAGCAAGAAGAAATTGATTTTTCGGACGACCTAACAGCAACAGAACAGAAATGCGTAAATCGTTTCAATCAGAATGTCAAAAGAACCAGAGAAGGAAGATTTTTTGTGAAATTACTATTTTTAAATGATTCAATGAAACTAGGAGAATCCAGGGACATTGCTTTCAAAAGATTTCTCTCAATAGAACGAAAATTCAGCAGACCCCCCACGATAAGGTCGCAATACGTTGAATTCATGAATGAATATTGCAGACTCGGGCATATGAAGGAAGTAAACCCTACTGAGATCACCAAGCAACATTATTTCTTACCACACCATTGTGTGCTGAAGCCTGACTGTAACACCATCAAGCTCAGAGTGGTGTTTGATGCATCGGCAAAAACTTCATCTAATATATCGTTAAACGATATTCTACACAAGAGTCCCATTAGCCAAGATGAATTATTTTCGATTCTTATCCGATTCAGGCTACCAAAATTTGTGCTCACGGCTGACATCGAAAAGATGTATCGGCAAGTTCTACTTGATGAAAACGATCAAAACTACCAGCTGATCCTTTAGATAGACAATCAGATACACCTTTGAAAACCATCAGACTTTGCACAGTAAAATACAGATTAACCTCAGCTCCATTTTTGGCAACAAAATGTCTGCAGTCTTTAGCAGACACGGAGAGAGAACGGTTCCCATTGGGCGCAGAAGTTTTGAAAAGGGAGTTTTACGTCGACGGTGTAATGACCGGATCTAACAGATTATCTGATTCCAAGTAAATCCAAGGACAATTAAAGAATTTACTTCAGTCAGCGGGTTTCAATCTGCGGAAGTGGTGCTCAAATCACCCACAATTACTTCAAAATATTCCAAAAGATGACATTGCGCTAGAGCTCAACTTTAATGAAGAATCGGAAGAACACATCAAAACGCTTGGCCTGACCTGGCTACCAAAAACAGATACCTTTGCAATAAAAACAGCCTGGGAAGACACCAAACGGATTACCAAGCGAACTATATTGTCTGACATTGCACACATATTCGATCCTCTAGGCTTCGTGAATCCCGTGACTCTAACGGCAAAAATTTTCATACATAAACTATGGTTGCTAAAGCCGGACTGGGACGCAGCCATAACCACTGAAATGCACACAACCTGGCTTAAGTTTCGAGAAGGTCTAAAACAACTGAGCGATATCAACATTCCAAGACACGTTGCCTCAGCTCAACAACCAAGCTCAATACAAATTCATGCGTTCTCCTACGCATCTGAACGAGCCTATAGTGCTGCAATTTATGCCAGATCAATATCGGAAGATGGGATAGTCGTAGTCGTAGTACGATTATTATGTGTCCAAAGTGGCATCCATAAAAACTACAACACTACCTCGACTTGAGCTATGTAACGCAAAATTAGCTGCTCAATTGGCTCAACGTGTTGTAAGAGATATGAAGTTGAATAGTCAAAATATTCTACTATTGGACAGATTCAAAGATCGTTCTCGCGTGGATTAATGCAGAGTCTTCTTGATTTCATACTTTCGCCGCCAATAGAGTAGCTTCTATTCAGAGGCAAAGGAACACAGAGCAATGGCGACATGTGAAATCCGTCGAAAACCCCGCCACCATTTTCACATGGCTCAGACCGGATTTGGCCGTCTAACTATTCCAAAGTTGACACTGATGTGGAAAAGAAAAAATCTAAGATCGCGTTAACCGCCTCAAGAAAATACTCACCATTCAGCAGTGTCATCAAGCACGGAAATTCAATCAAGAGGCTACAGAGAATAATGGGACACATTCTAAGATTTATTTATAATGCCACGCCGAAAAATCAGCATAAAAGGAGCGAGGCTTCGGTAAGCATACAGGAATCAGATGAAGCTTTTATCCTAATCTTAAAAGAGACACAACAAAGAAGGAATCATGAATGACATCAACCAACTAAATCGAACTGGAACGGTTAACAATAGCAGTTCATTGAATAGCCTCGCACCTTTCATTGACGAGGAAGGTGTGATACGAGTAGGAGGAAGGCTAAACACTCAAGTCTATCATACGAGTCAAATCATCCAATATTGCTGCCTTGTGCTCACCCAGTCACCAAGCTACTAATGACAGACATTCATAACAGCAACCTTCATGCTGGCCCCCAAACCTTACTGGCACTTACACGACAAGGGTTTTGGCCAATCAGGGCGAAGACTTTTGCCAGATCTATCGTGCAGAACTGTGTTCGTTATAACAAGGTCAGGCCCAAGCTCATGACTCAGTTAATGGGAAATCTCCCCGCAGCCAGAGTTCAACCCGCTAGACCATGTATAAATTCCGGAGTGGACTTTTGCGGTCCGATTTGGATACACTTCAAATTAAGAGGGAACGCCCTCAAAATCATATATCGCAGTATTGTGCTGTTTCGCTACAAAGCCCACGCATCTAGAAGTGGTGAGCGATCTGATGACAGAAGGATTTCTCGGGGAACTTGAGCGGTTTATATCGAGGCGACGGATTGTCTGAACTTATATTGTGACAACGCCACAAACTTCGTAGGGAGCCAGAAATCAGCTGAATGAGCTTCAAAACATCATACACCCAAAGAGATCTGAAGAGAAGATTACTTCAATGTGCGAGGGAAAGGATATGGAGTTCCATTTCATCCAACCACGCGCCCCACATTTCGGGTGAATTATGGGAAGCAGCAGTAAAATCAGATAAATCCCTATTATACAAGGGTATCGTTGCAGCTTCTCTGACATATGAAGAGTTTAGTACACTTACATCTGGTAACGAACCCATAATGAATTCGAGGCCAATAACCCCGTATCATCCAATCCGAATTATCTGACAGCATTAACACCCGGACATTTTCTTGTGGCCCTGACTTCAAGAATTGATCCACATTCAAGTACACAATAAGTGGGTCCAGCGGAAAGATGGAAAATGTTGTCGCATATAGGCATGAATTTTGGCGTCGATGGTCGCACGACTACCTACGTGAGCTGCAGGAAAGACACAAGTGGAAGCAGCAATCTGTGAACGCTCGCCCTGGCATGATGGTGTTAATCAACGAAGATAATTTGCCTCCGCTCAGATGGCAGCTCGGAAGGATTACCCAGGAAATTCAGGGAAAGGACGGCTTGGTTCTAGTTGCTGACGTCCAACACCACGTCTGGAACTCTTAGAAGACCTATACATAAATTGGAACCTTTGCCAGTAAAGGATAAAGATGACGTACGAGCGAATGAAACACGGGAAAAGTTTCCGAGACGCAGTGCTGACAAAGATCAAGAGGACGCAGGTCCAGGACCTGCCAAAATGTCACGACGTTCGGCAAGCTCTGCACTCACCATGCTCCTATTCACGTGTCTCATATTGCCGATTCTAGGAAATTCACCAGTAGAAATATCGCCGTTTAAATCTCAGCCGGGTACATATTTCGAAAACTTAGGCTCTACCCACTTGATCTCTAATGAGTGGAAATTAGTGGTGTACTACGACATGGACAACTTTTGGAAGGAGTTCAACAGCATTAGTAATGGCATCAACAAACTACAAAAGATCTGTAACATCTCAACTGACACGCTCTACTGCTCGTTCATTCTGAAGCAATTCACAAACCTACAGAACGAATTGATCAGCAGTAATGAATTACTTTTATCAAATCCAAGGAAACGTAGTGCTAAAGCCCCAGTGGATATAGTAGGGAATATAGCCAACTCTCTATTTGGAGTCCTTGACTCTGAACATGCAGAAAGATGGCCTCCACTATTAATAATATCAGAAACAACGAGGATCATTTGTTGAGCTTAATAAAAAAACAAACATACTTAATTGATTCTACTGCCAGCATTTTGAAGAAGGACGAAGAAATCATCAGGCACCAGTTCAGTGAGGTAGATTTTCGGCTACGTCAGATAATCAATAACATCAACAAAATCACAGAAGAGCTTTATCAACAAAGACTAGCACAGCTATTTATGTCATCAGCCATACAGTTAACGTTACCATGCTAGACGTGATCATAGACACACTTCAGGGCAAGATAAATCCTCACCTACTTTCTCCGAGACAGTTAAAACAAGAACTAATTACGATAAAGGACCATTTACCAGCCACCCTATGGCTGGCAGGGAATCGCGAAACTTTGACTCAGATCTGCAGTTTAATGACTATAGAAAGTCGAGTCGCCGACAAATACGTAATATTCAGAATGAAATTGCCACTGTTTGCATATGAAGAATTCGAACTATTTCGCATTATTCCTGTTCCAGTGGCAATCAATAACACCTTTATGGCTATCAAACCTTCGGCTGATTTCATAATAATTAACCTGCATCGGGGCCAATACTACCAGGTTAGCGAACAAGAATTAGCCACATGTGAAAGGGATACTTATATGTGTAAACAGAAACACCCTATATAGAGAAGGGGAGCCAACATCAGCGCCTGTGAAATGAGTTTCATAAATCAGGGAACACCTTCACCTGACAGTTCGGTAATGGAGACAGAAAATAGTCCTAAGTGGATACAATTATTTAAACCCAAATGATGGATTTACTCATTAAAAGAAAAAAACACCCATAAATGTGGTATGCCAAAAAACTGTATCAACGCAGATGCTTGAAGGATCTGGAATTTTGAAAATTCAGAGCAATAAAGCAAGAGCTCATTGCAATTCAAGCGCACAAAGTCTACCCGCGCGCTGCGAACATCACTGCTGCCAACGGAGCATCTGGGAGATCTTATTTCATCAAATCCTCTGAAGAAATGCAGCACAGCCCTATACGCTATCAAGCTCACTCGGATGAGCTCAAAAAATTTAGCGAGGGTATTGCCGAACTACAGAGAAACCAACAGTTACCAAACGAAATCAAGCAGTCGATGTTCAACATTTCAACTTGGGCTACTCAGCACTTGTCATTGGACTACTTATTGCCACCTGCTTGATATACAGACAAAAATGCGGCAAGTCTGGACTGAGCAAAGCTATACCCGCGTGGAGTTCTGGAGAGCCTTTCACAATTAGTATCCGTGATGAGGAAGTTTGAACAAGCTGCGGGGAAGATGTTCAGGTAGCATAACATACATACATACAACAACGCATTTATTCCATGCAATAATTTCCAAATAATTTAGTCATAATGTAATTTGTTCAATTTTTTGCATTCCTGAATTTCTTCAATTCAAAATATCACAACCATTTTGTATATTCAGAAATTATAAAAAATATTCCATTAATTGTTAATAAGTTCAATTCACTCGATTTGGAAATGTCAGCATTTTTTCGCACAAATAAATTTTTAGCAGTATTAAATTTCGTCTGATAATTCTTTCCGGCGCGACTAAAAATGTACAATCAATCGCTTATTTGTAATAATCGGCAAATTGATCATATAAAAAGCCGATAATGGAAAATAAAGCATTCATTAAGCTTTGATTTTCAATACAAAATTGTGTTTTTACTATACGTCGTCTCTAATTCATACACCGCGCTAATTATAGGCAGTGTAATCAGCAGTTCAAACAGTGTAACGGTCCAAGAACCCTTGCACAATTCCTCAAGGTACTGGTCCATGAACCAGTGCCATATATAAACTACGACAAGAGTCCAAGTACAAGAACTTGTACTCTAGCGGAGAACAAAAGAGTTCCTTCGCTATACAACCGTCCTCTTTGGACTTAGCACACCGTCATTGCTTTGGATTTCCCTTTTGAAAATATGCACGCACTAAGTCCATAAAGAGCTTTGCTTTATCGCACTTCAATTATCTTTTATAAAAAAATATACAATTTCGGAAACTTGTCAATTAGCACCCAATACTTGACGCGTGTTATCAGGAATTCGCGACACACGACTCGATTCATTCAACATCATAACTAAGCGAAATTCAAGGGTCTCGTTGAGTACCATAAGGACATCGTTTTGATCTGCTTTCCTCGCATTTATCTGGCTAATAACGGTATTATAGTAGTACTTCTTCATTGGATCCACCTACTAGCCAGTACATCTTCCTTATTCTCGGGATATTGGTGCAATTCCCAACCTAAACCTCTATTACAAGTGGTCATTTTCCACCTGACTGAATCTGGACTTTGTGTACCTATCACCAGACGAATTGGCTGTCGAGTACCTCGTGCGAAACATCGATACCTCTTACGAGGACGCCCGGGAGCAGCTCCAGAAGGTTTTTGAAGCATAGCAGTTAGATCCCAGCAGAGAAGCGCAAAGATCACATGATCACAAGAATCCCTCGCGGGAGGTCGACTATCTCAGCAGCCGAGTGGAAGCTTTGAGGTATGACCTCACTACGTACCCTATTCGGACGGATGAGGATCCACGATGTTCACAAAGCCCGACGGTTGCACAATACTTCTCCGTCTGTGCGGTCAGAAGTCGAAGGACATCTTTCGCATTGGAGACAGTCCAGTTCCATTGCAGGGTCGGGTGTGTGATGGGGAAGGCGCCTGTTGCCTGGAAATTCCATCCGTCAGCGTAACAGATAGTATCCTTGGAAGGACTTCCTTAACGGGTGCTATTTCGAAAACTACAGATCGAACAGTCTACACGACCGTTAGTACTCCCAAGGATAGTACAGTAGTACAGGGAGTCCCGTTTCAACCAGGTACGCCGGATCCCAGCTTTCCATTTCAAGTGGTAGGAATGTTCAACAAAATCCTGCCTGTAATCGCACCGCACAGATGGCCTTTCTTGAAGGAAGACCACGCTTCCGTTCGGTGAACGAACGTTTAGAGGCCTTGCACATTGGACCAGCTCGCGGTGCTGGAGCAGATCCCCCACCGAACCACGATTATTTCGACTCACGACCACCCAGGGCACCAGGGTCAGGAGTCTCACCCCAGAACGCATCAGCATACCATCGGCAGAGTACGGCCAGAGAGGGTGGTAGTATAAACAATAGTCCTGTCTTTAGATGGAAGCTATACTTCGGTGGTACGTCAGGTTTAGATGTGACTGGATTTATTTTATGAGTGGAGACTAGCCTTGCTAGAACAAGTCCCTTATTCCGAGCTCTGCGCCGGCTTTCATGCGCTCGGCACTGGAAAAGTTGCGAATTCGGTACTGGTAGTACCTGCGAGATCACCGTTGTCATTCCTGGACGGAACTAGGGGCGGCACTTCTTCGGGAGCTTAGGAATCAGGAGACAGATTCCGAAATACGTAAACTAATAGAGGCTCGAACACAGGTCCCTCGGGAATCTTTTAGCGACTATTGCTTGACGGTTCTTGCGCTGATTTCAAAAATCTCCTGCCCGATTCCCGAAGAGGAGCTCGTGGAGATCCTAAGGAGAAACTTGAAGCCGGATTTGCAGGAGGCATTGCTGCTGCACCACACAGAGAACGTTCTCGTCCTGAGAGACTTATGCTGCAAATTCGAAAAACTTTGGTCACAGAGCAAGCCACAGTCTCAAAGAATTACCGCCACGGCGATCGGTCCACGACTTATATTCGGATAGTCAATATCTGTCAGACTCGGAGCTCAGAACTCGAAGCACATGATGTGGTAGCAGCTCTTCAAGCTATGCCACAGAGAGATTATCAACCACCCTCCAGACCAAGACTCATCTGCTGGAACTGTGCTGCAGAGGGATACACTCATCACGCATGTCTGCGACCACGACGAATATTCTGCTACGGGTGTGGCTCAGCAGGTGTTGTGAAAGCAAATGCCTAACTTGCTCGCCGGGAAACCTGAGGCGGAGTCTGAATTCAGCGGGAACTCCGCGTAATCTGACTCCGGCCCAGATTTCCAGACGTCCCACCAGCGAAGAGGCAACCAATACCGAGCCAGAGCGCTTCCGCTAGGTCACCTGCGTGGGGGAGATGTGTGTGCTCTGCCCAAAGACAGTCCAGTAGAAATCCATGACGTACCTGAGCACAACCCGCTCTTAGTAGTAATTAAACCTGCACAGTCATTTACGGCAACAACAACCACACGAGATGTGGGTGTCCAAACCATCCAGATTCTACAATGGAGGAACCATGGGACTGAGAGTCCAGTAGTTGTAAATCCTCCGAAAATATATCAGCAGATTTCGCCATCGACTTAGATAGTGATGCAAGTGAAGAACCGTGTTCTTTGTCGACACAAACGTGTATACGCCAGGACCGTATCACACACCCGCCGTTAGCACAGCTGTGCGCAGGAATATAAGGGCTGCGTCACTGAGACAATGCTACCAAGTAGTACAGACCTCTGGCCTTACGCTGAAGTCTTCATATCGACTGCGGATAGTCAGCAACAGCAGGTCCTCGTTCAAATTCGGATGCTGGTGAAATATGGGGAAAAAACGCACATGATGTCGCTCCATATAGTTCTCTCTCTCTACAGCAGTCCCTGTACTTAGGGATTGATTTTAGTAGAGCTTTCGGCCCAGCTCCAGTTATGGTAAGCGAGCTATATTCACTACCTAAGCCCACACCCATGTGCTCTCAGAAACATGACTTGTCCGATGAAGATAACCAACGCTTGCAGACAGTGATTGAATCATTTCCATCCTTTAGTAAACATGGCCTCGGTCGCACACCTTACGTTAAGCATGAGATAGATGTCGGCGCTGCAAAGCCCATCAAACAACGCTACTATGCTGTGTCCCCAGTGATACAGAAAGCAATTTACGCTAGCACTCGGAGTTATCGAGGAGTTCCAGAGTTCATGGTCTTCTCCCGTCACCCTAGTAAAGAAACAAAACGAGAAGGTCCGACTATGTCTAGACGCTCGCAAGATAAACTCTGTGACTGTCCCGGACGCATTACCTCTACCTCTCATCGACGGGCTTTTGGGTCGATTATATGAGACTCAGATTGTTTCAGCCATCGATCTTGTCGTGTCCCAAAGCAATCCAGGGAAAACAATTAAAAACTGATAAAAAACTCGCGTAAGTCAATTGTACGACAACTTTGTTTCTTTAATTTAAACGACGATATAAATTAAGCGGCGTATCACCCGTGATTGATACTTCTCATTTAACTTTCTAATTACAACTGACTAAAATGATACCGAACCGCTATCTTTAATAATACCAAATTCTAACTACGCAAGAATACATAACTTATCACTGCGCAACCCGATCTAGCGAATCGACCGTGCACACCTCCATTCAACTAGGCGGAAGCGACTTTGACCCAGTGACCAGCGCAATACCTTGCAATCATAATTACAAAGTATTACGCTAATCACTGCCGACAGCGGGAGCCCCCAATACTGCATGTAAACAAACAGTGAGCCCAGCTGAGTATTTCACTATGCGAAGTGAATTACCTAACCATGACTTAATGCCCAGTTACACACAACAGTGGATGCGACAGTTTACAAGTAAACAATTCGCAATCGCCAAGCATTTCACTGTGTGAAGTAAAATGCTTAGTTATTGCAAATCGTTTAATTACTTGTGCATTTGCTCCTAGCTCGAGTCGTGATGTCACAATTTCACCAATTGAATATTGGGTCACGACAATCTGAAAGACGCTTTCTGGCAAATTTGATGGCAAAACTTTCCCGCGATAAGACTGCAGTCGCCGTTCCAGGGGGGCCGTTGTACCAGTTCACAGTACTCCCCTTAGGGCTCTGTAACGCTTCTCAGACGATGTGCAAGATAATGTGTAAGGTCATTCTTCACCAATTGCACGACCAGGTATCTGTCTACTTAGGCGACTTGCTCATTACCTCCTCCACGTTTAATGAACATCTCAAGCTGCTTAGTACAGTCGCAGAGCTGTTGAGTAAGGCCGGCTTGACCATTAACGTGGAGTAGAGTAAGTTATGCATGCGACAAAGCAGGTATTTTGGTTTTGTAGTTTGTAGACCCGGAGGAAGTAACTGCCATTCAGAACTTTCCAAGACTAAACACCGTCAAAAAGGTCCGAAGCTTCCTGGGGGTCTGTGGCTGGTACAGGAGTTTCTTTCCGCAGTTTGCAACAATCGCTACTCCTCTCACAGACCAGCTGAAAAAGAATATTAGATTCCTGTGAAACGAGCAGGCTGAACAAGTTTTCACGCAGCTGAAGGGGTGCCTTACCACTGCACCAGTACTCGCAAATCCAGATTTCTCGCGGCCGTTTTTCATACAATGTGAAGCAAGCAATACGGGAGTGGGCAGCGTGTTATTCCAGCGATCTGCTGACTGAGTTGAACAGCCCATCGCGTTTATGTTGCAAAAGTTGAATGCAGCACAAAAGAATTATAGCATCACCGAGCTAGAGTGCCTGGCGGCAGTACTGAGTTTCAAACGCTTCCGACCATATGTTGAGGGCCTGGGGTTTACGATCACCACCCATCATGCTAGTCTTAAAAGGGTTCATGAGATCTATGTGGCAAGCTAGCACGGTGGAGTCTTAAACTACAAGCCTTCACCTTCAACATCGAATATCGGAAAGGCAAGAAAAACCTGGTGGCTGACGCTCTATCTCGCCGCTTTGCGGAGGAGTTGGGAGGTTCTCTTAAGGGGAGGGACGCTTGTTCTCCAGTCATTGAATCAGTCGTTCTAGACTAACGGGCATATCTTCAAACTTCTTATGTCGAGCGAGTTCAGAGAATAATCGCTAACGCAAACGCTTTTGATAACCTCCGAGTCACCAACGGCAAAGTGTACATATCATTTGCTTCGCCCAAGAACACCGTGGGAGGAAGTCAAGTCTCCTGGAAGCTCTGTGTGCCTGAAGGGCTCACCACCAAACTAATTGACGAGGAACACTGCTCACCATCATCCGCGCATTTGGGAATTGCCAAAACCCTCGAAAAGATGCGTCGTCACTACTATTGGCCGTCAATGGGGCCCGACGTACAAAGATTTATCAACCAGTGCGAGGTTTGTAAAAGCGTGAAGCCTTGCAACTATTGTCATAGGCTTCCGTTAGGAGAGTGGCGTCACACAGAAATTCCGTGGCAGCGTATGTTTTGCGGCTTCTTAGGTCCCTATCCGAGAAGCAAGAAAGAGAACAGGTACATTTTTATTGTCCTTGACCACCTCAGGAAATTTTTGCTGCTGAAAGGAATGCCAGAAGCCACCTCTGCGAGGGTCGTAAGCTACCTAAAGCAAGAAGTATACCATGTGTTCGGGGTCCCAGAATTCCTTCATTCGGACAACGGAATCCAGTTCACTTCCAATCTATTTATCTAATCACTACAGAAGTATGGGGTCGAGCACTGTCTCTCCCCATCCTATTTTCCTCAGTCTAACGCATACGAGCTAGTTAATCAGTCAGTACTCGCCGCGATCCGCGCTTATATCGGAGATGATCATCGGAACTGGGATGAATACCTGAGTGAGACAGGGTTCGCTCTCCGAAACGTATTGCATGATTCCACCAAGTGCTCCCCGTACTTCGCGATGTTCGGAAGACACCCCGTAGCACATGGGAACTCCTACAAATTATTGCAAGATTTGACCTCAGACACAGATGGTGCACCTGAAATAATCCCAGTAAATCAAAGAGTGCACTCCGTGCGGGACCAAATCAAAGCACAGCAGGCTACAATCTCCGAACCCGCGTGAGAACCTTTCAGTCAGGGCAGACCGTCTTTGTACGAAATCACGTGCAGAGTAGCGCGGTAGGTCAGTTCGTTGCTAAACTGTTTCCGAAGTTCATCAAACCGACTGTGGTAGAGCGTATAGGCCGCGTTGCGCATCGTCTAAAGAACGAAATGGGTCTCCCGACCGGAGTCTATCATGCTCAGGATAATAAGTCCTGACCCGAGCTAGGTTAGTCCTGGTAGCCCTAAGAAGGAATCCAGCCAGCTTAACTGGTTGCTGCAGGTTACTAATGCGCCGCTTAGGACCTTCTCAACGTAGCGGTCTGTATACCTCTTGTTAGTAAACTTCTTTTCATATTTTATTTGTTTTTTGTTTCTTTTGTTCCTCTTTCCACAATTTTAATTCCTGCCTTTCTTTCTTATCCTCTCCATGGTCGGCGGTGGCTGAGCGAAAATTTTGTAATTGGACAATGATCTTATTAGAACCTATCTCTACCGGTAATGAGTAGATGTTTCACCTCTAATCCTGTCTGGATTACCCTCGGTATGAGGATTTTCTTTTTTCCTGTGTTTTCTTCATCATTTCCTAATTTGCGGTGGCTGCGCGAAAATTTTGTAATTGGATAATGATCCTAGTAGAACCCATTTCTACTGTTCAAACCAAAATTAAATAGCCACCTGGAAGTAAAATAGTTTAAAAGTTTCTAATTCCAAGTTTTTCTAATCATTGAAAATAGGTTGGGAACGAATCGATGTATACCTACCTACAAGCATATCGATAAGGCAGTTTTAGTGGAGATAACAATCAACACCTCATGGCTACATTCCACATAAACAAATCCGGGACACAATCCAATAAGAGGAAAGTTACTTGTCTTCGCTAACAGTGCGCGAATTAAATGGAATTAGATTAAGTAATCTGTACATTTAAATGAATCTTTAAAATAACAAATTAGCAATATTGTAATAGGTATCTTATTGTATAATTATAATCCTAAAGCTTTAGATAGGCAAAATTAGGAACGGCAACAAAAAATGCACAAAATTCGAGTTGCTTTGCACAGCTGCTAGGGTCAATGTACTCTTCTGACCTACGCACAGCTGCAAAGGTCAACGTACTATGGTTACTATGCGCAATGTAAAATAATGTGTTGGAGCCGTGCGCAATTCAGAGGCAATATAAGTCGCAGGCCAACTTGAATCTTTCTCTTTTAGTATCCAGCTATCATAGATTGTGCATTGTTTAGGAATTCGACTTGGCGAGTGTAATTAAATAAAATTATTAACAAATTAACTTTATCTTGGGTAACGACTGAGATAAAGATATTTATTCTGGGTCGCGACTGGAATAAAATTTACTAATAACAACTTTATCTTGGGTACCAAATGAGATAAAGATATTTATTCTGGGTCTCGACTGGAATAAAATTTACTAATAACAACTTTATCTTGGGTACCGACTGAGATAAAGATATTTATTCTGGGTCTCGACTGGAATAAAATTCACTAACCTAATAACTTTAACTTGGGTAGCGACTGAGATAAAGATATTTATTCTGGGTCTCCACTGGAATAAATCTTACTAATAACAACTTTATCTTGGGTAGCGACTGAGATAAAGATATTTATTCTGGGTCTCGGCTGGAATAAATCTTACTAATAACAACTTTATCTTGGGTAGCGACTGAGATGAAGATATTCATTCTGGTTCTCGACTGGAATAAATCTTATTAACTTAATAACTTTATCTTGGGTACCGACTGAGATAAAGATATTTATTCTGGGTCTCGACTGGAATAAAATTTACTAACCTAATAACTTTATCTTGGGTAGTGACTGAGATAAAGATATTTATTCTAGGTCTCGACTGGAATAAATCTTACTCACTCAACAACTTTATCTTGGGTACCGACTGAGATAAAGATATTTATTCTGGGTCTCGACTGGAATAAATTCTACTCACTTAATACTTTTATCTTGGGTATCGACTGAGATAAAGATAGTTATTCTGGGTAGCGACTAGAATAACACAGACTAACTCAAACCTTTATCTTGGGCCTCGACTGAGATAAAGATGGTTATTCCGGGTAGCGACTAGAATAACATTCACTAACCTCAAACCTTTATCTTGGGTCTCGACTGAGATAAAGATATTTATTCTGGGTACCGACTAGAATAAACACTACTAATACAACTTTGCTTTGGGTCTCGACTGAAGTAAAGTATCTTGTTCCGGGGAACGACTAGAACAAGATAATCACTAATTATTTAATTACCAACGCCATAAAGTCGATTCCATAGTTTTATACTGGTGAGTACATTTTTTGATTCATATTGAGTAATATATTTATACATACATATATGTATATATAATTGCCATTGGTCAAAGTTGTCTCAACTTTGACAGTGTTATACTGAGAATAACATTATTACTGTGTAGCGAATAAGTGACCTTTTTTTTTTTTAATCTATTGAAGTTTAGTTCTTAAGCGTCATGAAATTGAATTCGGTTAATTTTAGTTATAGTTGTAATTTTGTACTTAAGTTTTACGTGCGTTCAATAAACCACTGACTATAAAATATTCCCCGGCGTTATTATTTACAGTCCACATCATTATTGATTATTGAGTGTTCTCATTGGGCAGAACTGAGGTGGCTGAGCGAAAATTTTGTAATTGGACAATGATCCTAGTGGAACCCATCCCTACCTTTAATAAGTAGATGTTTCACCTCTTCCTCTGGATTAGCCTCAGTATGAGGACTTTATTCTTTCTATCCCTTGTCCATCCTCCCCCCCCCCCCCCGGCTGTAGAGCCAGGTTTGTGGCGTATGCCCGGCTTGAGACTCTGGTGGGTCGTCCGCACGTTGGGCACTGTTACGAGTGTATTCACCTATTCCTCCCGCTAATTTAAATTTTTTTGGTTTTTGTTCTGCCCGGCTTTTTCTCGGTGGGTCTCCCCCCCCCACGCTGTAGCGTTCTGCCCTTACGCTACCTTACGGGTTTTTTGTTGTTTTTTTTTCATCTCAAATTTCTTTTTGGTCTCTTAAATTTTTTGTTATCAGTATTAATCATTTTCTTTTATTTTCAATACGATTTCCTGGTTATCTGAAAAGGGGGAAAAGTTTTGTTAACTTTTGAAAGGTAGCCCTATTCTACCCTTCCATGTGAAAACCCAAAATACCTGAAAAGTGGCAGAAGTTTTTACATTTGCAAAAAGCAGCCCTATGCTGCTTCTTCATAAGACACATATTTGCGTGAAAAGGAAAGAATGTGTCCAGTCAGGCAACCGAAATCAGAAATCCGCATAAAACACGAAAATTTCACAGGCCGGCAATGAAAACAAGAACAACAAGAAATATTTCCAAATGAAGAAATCTAAAATGTGCAGAATGCGGAGACGAAAATGGCAATTTGCCTAGCCGTAAAATATCGCGCGATACCCACATACAATAAATCTTTGCGAGACCGACTCAAATTCCGAGTAATTTTATCACACAAAATATTCGATGGCAACAATTTGCTTAAAAATCATACACGCACACCCATACGTATTCAGCAACACCGGTTTCGGCAGTCGACCGAACGACTAACGAAACCGCTCGTCTATGAGGTTGGCTGAATAGACGAGCGGCTGGAATGTAGGCAGACGGGACGAAGTCGGTTGAGTTGATTCTGGCTAAGCGGTTGACGGTGCAGTAACACTCACTTCTAGTTTGGCTCTCGACTCGCGCGCATATCGCATTTGTCTATTTTCTTTCAATATCGGATTGGATAGGAAAAATTGTCTGGAAATTTAAAGGAATACTCGGGAAAAAGTTTTAATTGAACGTTTAAGGAATTCCCCGAAGATTTATTTAGAAATTAACTGCCGTGAAATTGATCGCGTGACGGTGTGTGTAGCTTAGCAAGAGGAAAATAGCTTGACAATTCAGTGAAGAATTCTGAGAATTCCAATAAGAACTCTGATGATTCAACGTGTGCATTGGTTGAATTGGAAATTGTGTAGAAATCTAAAGGAAACTCGAGAAAAGTTTTTAATTGAACGTTTAAGGAATTCTGCGAAGATTTATTTAGAAATTACCTGTCCATTAATTGATCGCGTGACGCACGGAAAATTGCCTAGAAATTTAAAGAAAAATCAGGAAATAATTCACTGGTCTTCGGGAAAACCTGAAAAGTGAAGTAAATCTAGTGTCATTAAATTAAATTTAAATTTTCTTGTTTTCTGTGTTGTCCTACGATTTATTTTAAAGTAAATTATCATAACTTACCTGAGCAGAAAAGTTTTGTCAGAAAGTCCGAAAAGAATTCAGTGTAATTAGATACTTTCTGTTTGTTTTACGATTTATTTCAAAATAATATAATAGTTGTAGCTATCTGAGCACAAAAGTGTCGTCAGGAAAATCTGAAAAGGGAAATTTAGTGTCAAGTTTTTTTGCTAAATTTATTTGATTAAATGCTGCGAAAGAAAACGGAAGACCTCAACAACGTCGAACAAGTTTTTATCCACCCGGAGGGTTTAGGACGCTGGAAAGACGAACGAGAGAGAGAGAGAATGAAGAGGAGTCTCCGATGTTGTTGAAACCCCGGCTTTGGGAAAAGATGGGCCAGAAGCCTCCAAACGCCCTGGCTAAGCCTCCAAAGCCTTACCTTTTACTTGCTTAGCCCCATCTGTTCGTGTGTACTAAGAAGTCACGTCTCCGCCGATCTGCCAATCAACCCCCTCTCCATGCAACTTATTCCATCACGCTGTGGCTAAAAGGACAGTAACGAAATGAGGATAGGTTCCAGGAGTCCAACACTAAATGCTGTATGTAGAACAAAAAAAAACAAAAAAAAAAGAAACTGCTCAGACTTTAAGCTCTTAATAATGTTTAATGAAAGGTATTACGTGTGGCTCTACCGCTATTCACTCATCCTTTACCAAACTCTTACAAATGAATCCTTTTCCTTTACTACCCTATGCCCTACTAGCTGATGTTGTAGATAGCAACTAAAACAAGTTGGCTTGCGAACCAACACAACAGAATATAAACTAAAAGAAAGAAACTTACATAATAAATATAAATTAAACAAAAAAAGGGAAAAAAAGTATATACAGGGTGTTCCGGAAATTGCTTTAATCCTTTAAGGAGATGAAAGTAGAGGTCATTTTTGTCAAAAAAGTCCATATGCTTTTATATCGAACTCCGCTTGGTTTTCAAGTAAATCGATAATATCGATTTTCGAGATTTTGCATACCTCTTCAGAGTAATTTCGTTATAAGTTCTATTGTAATTAATGGATTGTGACGTTCAAACCTTTTCTCTATAATTTTTTATTTCGCCAACATTTTTGTCGCGCTTGAGTGTACATTTATTCGGAATATCACCATTTCACGAACTTGGCAAAACTATGGAAAAATTTGCGCATTATGTCCCCTTGCTATGATGACCTCCCTAAGTGCTATCAACAATAACAGTCAAAAGTTATAAGCAAACATTTGGAAGATGTGCCCATGGAGGTAATCTTTAGTTTTTTCGTAGGATTCTATCTCCTCCTACAGTTTTTAACCTACGACAACCATTTATATGTCATTGTACGGGAATCTTAACTGGCATTAGATAGGGTAATTTTCTATTTCGAATTTCGAAAATGGAGGGAGTAATTTCGAAAATACACTTTTTTACCATACTTGATATTTACGTAGATATCGTTATTCTGCAAGTTTTAGTGCGATTCATTTTTCCGGGAGGGGCAAGCTCTGGGAGGGGCGGGGGTTCAAAATTTCAACTTTAAGCAGCTATATTTGAATAAAAACAATGTACACCAAAAATGTCTTTTCCATTTATGAATTTAGGACTTACTTGCTAGAACAATGATTGGTTGAGAATTGTTTAATCATTTCGAGGATGATTTTTTTGCAAAGTGTTACTAACCTCCGTTACCCACACAATGAGGAAGGATGATAATAAAAAAAAAATATTTGTGATTTCCATTAAATTTATGAGAAAGGAAATTCAATAAATGTATAGAATGAAAGTGTCGGTTTTTGTTTGTGTTTTTATTCTTTCCTTCTGCATTTTTCTTTCAGTCCCTGTATGGTATATGTACTACTACTATTGAAATGAAGGATGCAGGGATTATAATCCAATCCTTCTTTTTGTTTCCATGTGATTTACGTTGCTGTTGTTTTTGGATGAAGGAATTATTTTTTTTTGTGGTTTATTATTAAATATTTACATTTTTCCTCACATGACTCCACTTACATATATATAGATTTTTTTCAATGTTATTTATTTAAGCAAATATTATCGACAAGAAAAGTTTGGTTCTGACCGTATTGTAGAAGTCAATATCTTCCTTGCGGACTCTTTGTTTGTATTTAATATACAGATAGGCACAGCCTATTGAGATGATAGAAGCTACTGTTAAATAGGACAGTGCATAATGGTGGATATGGTGGTTATTTATTGGGTTTAAAGGGATTAATTCTCGATCTTTTTGGAAAGGAATGGATTCCAGAAGTTTTCTAGGTCCTTGTTGTTTGTAATATTTAGAGGATTTGTTTCTATATGTGTTTCCATAGGGAGTGACGTCATATTCCATATTATATTGGAAATGTTTATTGTTGGGATGAAGTTGGAATTAAATTTGGAAACTTTTATGTTATGTCCGTGCAAGATGAATTCTTTGCTTCGTACATAGCAACCCGGATAGATATACATTGTTCCTGTTCCTTGCAGGACCTGTGAGCTGATGGAATTTTCAAAATAATATTTGTATGGAAGGAATCTTTTAGGGAGAAAAGCCATGTGTTCTGCTGTGATAATTGCGTCCAATAGTAATCTTATTCTAATGTTAGGATTTTACATTTTGATGTAATCAGTTCCTTTTTTATCAGGTTTAACTCACACTGGTTTGTTTTTGTATTTGTGTTTAGGATGGGGGATGAAATTTTGCAATAAAAATGCATTTGGTCCCACGTTGCGCAATTATGAATATCCTGTAGTGCTAATTCAATATAGTGCTCACGATTGTAGTCTATTAATATATACATATTCGTTCGATGGTTCAATATACAACATCGATCCGTTATGGAGTGTAGGTAAAATCATTGCTTTAAATATTTGGTATGGTTCCTTGAATGGAAGTGGAATTCGGAGCTCAATAATTATTTTATTATTGAAGGTATTTGCGGCTATTGTACTTAATTTGTATATTTGTGTAATTATATTTTGTCTGGAATTTATGGGAAACATCATTGAATTTGGCAATACCTGCCTGATGTTCAATAAAAGCTCTTCAATTTTTCTGGGGAATATGAGTGAAGGATGAAATCTTCCATGCTTTGAATCGGTTAAACGATCTATTATTTCTTTCTGGGTATTCTGATATCTGAATGCCATCAAAGAGGCTAGTGAAATGAGTGATTCCAGTTAAATTGATATCTTTTTATCAAGTGTTCTATTTTCCATCAATGATATGGCTATCTGTGCTGATATGAGTTTTGTATGCATATACAGGAATTCTGTGTCTATTGCGGCTTTTGTTTTATTAAATATATGAGTTGTTGTTTCGATAATCGCGGTTTGGCTTCTCATAAGTGATTGGAGGAAGTTTTGGTTAAAGGTGAGATTATGAATCTGTTCATCATACAATTTGGCATCATCTTCGTCCAATGTGCCGAAAAGTGCTTTGGAAATTGAGCCTACTGCATTGCTACTATAAGATTAATTTGTAACAACGTACCGTTACAAGTGTGGCTCAAGGCTGAGTCCAGTTTCTGGCAGGTCGCTGTAATATGTTGGGGTATGAACTGGATGTTGTTGAATTCTGATTTAAAATTCGCCAGGTCGTAGAATGTCACTATCTTCCACTCGTCTGTGTAGAGATTGGCTCTGCCAATCTCTACGAAGTGAATGCCTGCACTAGCGTTTAGCTGCTTTATTTATACTCCTGACCCATAGGCTAAAGTGATGAAGGGTAAGAAGACTGCCATTTGTATCATTTTGAGAACCTGGAAGATGATATTGCATTATTCAGAGAGGATGAAGCTTTCTGTATTAGTCCGGAAAAAGTTTTAGGTCATTATTATGGACTCATTTGTTTTTATTATTAATTTTTATGGTGGAATTTTCAGGGGAATTTATCTCCATGATCTTATACGGACCTGACCATAGTGGTGAGAACTTCTTATCTCGTACTCTGCTTTTTAGTAAGACTTTGTCACCAGTATTAAATGATTTTTGGACGGAGTTTTTGTCGTATTGAAGTTTGAAATTATCTTTGTTTGCCATGGCTATTCCCTAAGCTATTTTGAAGCTATGTTGTAGACGCGCTGTTAATACGCTTGCATAATTGTCATAATTATAGCAAACGGCTGGAGATGATTTCAGATTGTTTGGAATTTCGGCTGGAAATCCGTAAAGGAGTTCACGTGGAGTATAATTAGTACTCGAAAGAAAATTTTGAGAGGGCGTCTTGGAATGTAAGGAGATATTTATTTCCAGAATGTGAAATTGGGCCTACAACATCTAGGTACACTTTTTCGAAAGGGTTGGAGGTAATGCTCGAGATTTTTGGATTTCTGGATACTTTGTTTACCTGACAAAGTTTACATTTCCTTACGTATTTGATAATATCGTCTGACATGCCAGGCCAGTAGAATTGCTTTTTGAGGCCATTCCCTTTAACTCGTACACGAATTTGTTGATTCTTTTAATTGTGCGGGAAACGCCTTGATGGCCTCCCGTCGCTAATGAATGAAAATGTTTTAGAACTTGTTCGGTGTCATTAATGTCGGATAAATATATAATAGAATCTTTATGGAGTTTAATGTTTATATGTTTAGTAGCGAAGGCCTTGGTAACACTGTTTTTAATAATTATTAGATTTTGTGGATCTAATACAGGGAAGGAGATATTTATTTGTTTTAACTGATTTGCTCTGTGTATGAGCAGATCTCAGTTAAAATCTTCTCGAGGTCTGATCTATCTCTTTGAGATCGACAAGGTAGATTAATTTTTGCTAAGATTATGTTGGAGTCTTTTTTCTTGAAGAAGTTCAGTTCATTTGCTAAAAGTGGGGATTTGTCTGAAAGTTTCAGTTTCGAAGCCAACACTCTTTCAAGTTCAGTATCTTGCATGGGCAAGATGAAAAATTTAGGATTCGCATTTTTAGTCAGTAAAAGAGGAAAATTAGTCTTAGTTATTAAGACTGAGGAATTGTTTGTTGACGATGGAGCTCTAGCTTGATTCCTTGTTACCACATGTACGCAGGCGGTAGTTTCTGCGAAATTTTCGCTACTACCTGCAATAGCTCTACTGAGAGCGTCTGCATTTGTGTTGAGCTTACCTGATTTAAGGACTATCTTGTAGTCATATTCCTCAAGACGTATTCTGCATCTCATCAGTCTTGAGGAGTGGTCTTTCAGATTCATGAGCCATACTAATGGTTTATGATCAGTTATAATTGTAAATTGTCTGCCATAAACGTATGGTCTGAATTTCTCAACTGCGAAAACGATGGCTAAAAGCTCTTTTTCAATTGATGAGTAAAGAGTCTCTTGTGATATACATTTAATACCATAAATACAAACAACACTAAAAAGCTGTAAACACAAATTTCACAACAAATGTAAAACGCTAAAATTAATCAGCACAAATTTATTACAACACCATTCATAATCGAAAATAATTGATGATAATAATGACATACATTTATTTGCAACAAGCAAGCGATTGCACCACTGACCCAAACGATTCATCGTCAAGGGGTTTCACGCGTAAATGCATGTCATCATAATTTTATGCACATTGCTTACTCGCCCAGCGTCAGCATTTAGAATAGTAAGAATAGGGTACCATAGGTTACTAATTATGTATATATAGGCTAAGAACGATCAATAAATAAATTCATTCAGTTCTCTTGATTTATCGAGAAAGTTACAAACCGTCGTGTATTATTCCACATAGGAGTACTAAGCTGTACAGCTGCTCCTACTATTCATACCCCCATTTTATCTCGGAGTCTGCGCTGTTAATAGCCGCTCCAGTGGAGTCAAAGTCACACGACTGCTCCCAGGTTTTTCTTTAAAAATTATAAAAGATACTACATGGCGACCGTGACATCGTAGAAACTGCGAAATTTGTAACTTTGCGAATCTGCAGACCATAATATCATCATCAAAAGTGCAGCTGGGAATTTTCATAAATAATAGAAACTTTTACGGTGACATAGTAACAACCACCAAAAAACTGCGAAGACGACTACATCCACTACCAGTACCAATCAGAAGAAATTTTAGTATGAACGAGATAGATGCCATCTTCAATCACATTTTCAAGACTATTGAAGAAACTAAGAAGATACCAGAGAGGAATATAGAAGGCATAACACTGTATCCAGTAAATAAGAAGCCGACGCCGTACATCCCCAAATCAAGGCTGGACAACGAAAATCCTCCACCATACGAAGCGGGTCCAAAAAGAATCACCATCGAGGAGTATAGAAGCAGAAACACAAGCAGTGTAAAAACTCAGGAGACAAAACCACGAAAAAGAGGAGGCAAGAGACAAAAAATTGCACAGGAACTTCAAAATTACAAGGTACTTGTCGAGTTAGCAGCAACTGAGGAGGAACGGGAAAAATACAACAAACTAATAATATTGACAAAAAAAACAACTGAACGTCATCAAAAGGAAGAGATAAGGGTTTAATGATCTAATTTAAAATTTATTTTTTTTTAAAATATAAAGTAGAAGTAGCGTAGTATAAAGGTATAATAATAATTAAATAATTAATATGTAAAAAAAAAAAAAAAAAAAAAAAAAAAAAAAAATTTTTTTCTTTTGCTGTTTGCTTGACGTTGTTGGAAATAAGCGAAACATTTTCAGTAATGGGTAAAACGCAATCCAAAACTTCAGATAACAACGGGGAAATTGTTAATAATCTAATTATAGAGGATACAGTTTCGGTCGAGAATAATCAGATAATAATAATTTTATGCATATTGGTTGCAATTAAAATCATTGAATTTGTATACATACTGTACAAAGATCATAGGAGGGGTTTAAGGAAAAGATACCTCAGTACCCCAGCAAAATTAAACATATCAACCGTCTGATAAATGGAAGCACTTATAAAGATTAAGGACGAACTAGAAAATATTCTGGACAATTTTAAGAAAAGTAAAAACCGTCCATATTCTGAGAAAACTCTGCAAGAGAAAGAAAAGTTAACAAATCAACTCTGTGCCAAGGCAAAAGAAAACGCACTTAAACAAGCGGACGTCGAAACAATATTGAAGATAAAAGTTATCTACGAAGAAATTGAAAGTATAGCAAACAAAATCTTAGAAAACATAAATACACAAAAACAAACAAAGATGGGTTTTGACATAAAAACAGCTACATCGCTCATACAACCCTACGATGGAAAGCTGGATGAAACTGATTCTTTTATCGAGTCTATGGAACTACTAGACGAGTTAACAGCAAACGAACATAAAACCATCATGATCAAATTCATCAAGACACGTATAACTGGAAAAGCCAAGTACGTAATATCGGAGGGCACAAATACAGTATCAACGATCAAAGCCAAATTAAAAGAAAAATTTTCGGCAAAATTATCGTCAGATGCTATTCTGGCACAACTGCGATCATGCCAGCAAGGTAACAGAAAACTTGCAGACTTTTCCAATCAGATAGAAAATCTATCAGGCCAGCTGACTAGAGCCTTTATAACAGAGAAAGTAGCAGCTGGAGAAGCAGCTGAAAAATTGGCCGAAAAATTTTCAATACAGTCATTTATGAACAATGTTGCCAATACAGAAACAGCGATTATACTAAAAGCTAGTAGCCTAGGAACACTTTCAGAATTAGCAGCGAAGGCAATAGCAGTAGATAAGCCGCAGCCAAGCAGTGTCCTGCATTATAATACCAACCCATCAAGAAAGTTTCATTATAATAATACGCAAGGGTTCAACAATCAAAATAATTTTAACAGGAACAGGGAGCGCTGGCCCAAACAACAGTACAATAGAAATATGGCAGCCAATAATAGACAAAACCACCCACGAAATCAATATAACCACCGCGATAAAAGATATTTCGGTGATGCTGCACCAAATAACAGTAGTCGCTACCAGAATAATCTGCGAGCAAATAATAATAATACCTATAATCAAAGAAGAAATGTAAACTACTTCGAATCGGGGGAATATCAAGCCCCCCAACCAGAGGAAGAAACAACACGGTTGGGGGCTGCGACGAATTCAAGCCAAGAATACATTGCCTAAACCTATCCTTAACAAACTTTATTAAAGCGTATGTCGACATGTGCGGGTCAGTATGTACTCTGATTGTAGACACAGGGGCAGAAATATCCATATTCAAGAGGGGAAAAATTAATAAAGACCAACTTTACTATCCTAAAAACACTTGTATTATCCAAGGGGTTACGGATACTAAGAGGCAGTCGATTGGGGCAACATACACAAAATTACATTTTAACGACCAGTTTGCGGTCGAACATTTATTCCAGATAGTAGAAGATGATTTCTCCCTCGGGGCTGATGCAATTTTAGGACTAGATTTCCTAACAAAATTCAAGACCACTATCGATTATGATACGTGGACCCTTACATTAAACACACCTGAAAGTTCGGCAGAGATCCCAATACTGAATGGTCCATCCGAAAATTCTATTATCATACCACCCCGATGTGAAATAATAAGAAAGTTCAAGGTTAAAAAACAAGAAGGTGCCAATGATATGGTAATCATTGGACAAGAAATCCACCCAGGCATATTCATTGCAGGATCAGTAACTTCACAAAATTACCCACTAGTCAGGATACTAAACACTACAAACAAAACCACCACACTACAACATTCCGACATAATAACACAACACCTCTCAGACTTTAACGTCATTAATACAGACACAATAAAATCAAAAAGAACAGAACAAGTTATCTCCAAATTAAACTTAAACAGCATTCCAAACTACGTCAAACTTCAATTCGAAGAATTATGCCGAGAATATGAAGACATATTTGCGTTAGAAAGTGAACCTCTAACAACCAATAACTTCTACAAACAAAATATAGAACTAACTGATAATAGAGCAGTATACACAAAAAACTACCGAATACCAGAAGCACACAAAACCGAGATTAATAGGCAGGTAGACAAAATGCTAGTAGACGGAATAATAGAGAACTCTGTTTCTCACTTTAATTCTCCAATACTACTAGTACCCAAAAAATCCAACAACCAAAATAAAAAATGGCGTTTAGTAGTTGATTTTAGGAATCTTAATAAAAAAGTTCTGGCAGATAAATTTCCCTTACCGCGTATAGAAGAGATACTCGACCAAATGGGCCGAGCCAAATACTTCTCTACACTTGACCTTATGTCCGGATTCCACCAAATACCATTAGAGGAATCTTCTAGAAAGTTCACAGCTTTTTCAACTAACCAAGGTCACTACCAGTACACACGACTTCCTTTCGGACTTAATATAAGTCCAAATAGTTTCCAAAGGATGATGACCATCGCCATGACGGGTCTACCACCGGAAATAGCCTTTCTGTACATTGACGACATCATAGTCGTCGGATGTTCACAGTCACACCATATAAAAAACTTGCAAACAGTATTTAACAGATTACGAGAGCGTAATCTCAAATTAAATCCTGAAAAATGCAAATTTTTCCAAACCGAAGTCACCTATCTTGGACATCGAATATCAGCACAAGGCATAAGCCCAGACAGTTCAAAATACGAGGTAGTTAAAAATTATCCTATCCCAAAAAACGCCGACGAAGTCAGACGATTCGTAGCATTCTGTAATTATTACCGCCGTTTCATCCCCAACTTTGCAGAAATAGCACTACCGTTAAACAAACTACTCCGGAAAAACACAAAATTCGAATGGGCAGAAATCCAACAAAAATCTTTCGATGCTCTCAAATCAAGTTTGATATCCCCAATAATACTGCAGCACCCTGATTTCAAAACCCAATTCACCATTTCCACAGACGCCTCGAATGCTGCATGTGGAGCAATCTTATCACAAAGTGTCGACGGAACAGAACACCCAATCGCATACGCTAGTAAAACATTTACTGCCGGAGAAAAAAATAAGTCAGTAATTGAAAAGGAACTCGCAGCAATACATTGGGCAATTATACATTTTAAGCCTTATGTTTATGGCAGAAAATTCACAATAAGAACAGACCATCGACCCTTAACATATCTTTTTGGCATGAAAAACCCATCATCTAAACTAACACGAATGAGGTTAGATTTAGAGGAATTCGATTTCGAAGTCAAATACATTAAAGGAAAAGGAAATAACGGACCCGACGCGTTATCAAGAATACAACTTGACATTAATGATTTGAAGGAAATAAATGTCCGACGCGTCCAAACCCGAGCAATGAAAAAACAAAAAGAACAAAACATAATGTCCGATGAAATGAAAAATACTCCTATAGTCCCGCAGCCTGATCAACTGCGCGTTTGGGAGATACCATCTCCAACAAAGATAGCCAAATTACCTGAACTAAAAGTAAAAATTGAGAACTGCAGTAATAAAGAAACACAAATAGAAATAAATATAGTGCACAAGTATGAAATAAAATATAAGCGGTATATAAATATAAAAAACAACCAACCAGTAGAGCCCGCACTAGAGCAGGTACTCGAAGTATTGGATAATGATATATATAAACAATTTCAGACCAAGACTCTGAAACTTTCTGCAGAAAGCGAGATATTTAAAATAATTAATTTAACCGCATTTAAAATCCTAGGAAACAAAGTATTAAAAAATATAAACGTTAAAATTTTCAAACCGCAACGGTACATATCAGAAACAACGAAAATAAACGAAATCCTACATAACTATCACTCCACACCTACAGGAGGACATCTGGGTCAATCAAGACTGTATAAAAAGCTGAAGGAAATGTACAAATGGAAGAAAATGAGGAAAACAATAGCGAAATATATAAACAGATGCGAGCTTTGTGCGAAAAATAAGCACCAAAAGCATAATAAAGAGCATATGGAAATAACTACAACACCAACAAAAGTTTTCGACATTGTATCCATTGACACAGTCGGCCCATTTACAAAAACCACCAACGATAACAGATACGCAGTAACAATGCAATGCGATCTAAGCAAGTATATAGTAATAATACCCACAAAGGACAAGGAAGCAAATTCCATAGCAAGAGCCATAGTGAATGGGTTCATACTAACATACGGACCTATGAGCAAAATTAAAACTGATCTAGGAACGGAATACAAAAACCAGGTCTTTGCGGAAGTATGTAATATACTGAAAATAAAACAACTGTTCGCGACCGCCGCACATCCCGAAACGATCGGAGCACTAGAAAGAAACCACAAGTGCCTAAATGAATATCTCAGATGTTTTGTTAATGACAATAGAGACGATTGGGATACATGGATTCCATATTACGCATTCTGCTACAACACCACACCAAACACCGTACATGGCTACACACCATTCGAACTCATATTTGCCAAAAATATAGACCTACCTTCAGAACTCACAATTGATAGACCAGATCCCGTGTATAATTATGACCTGTATAGTAAAGAGATGAAATACAGACTTCAACAAGCCATAGGTAAGGCAAAACAATACCTCCAGGCATCTAAAGTGCGAAGAAAGCAAGTCAAGGATGCTAATTGCAAACCAATATCAATCAAAGTAGGCGACAAAGTACTAATGACAGTACAAAATAGACGAAAACTAGATCCTCTATACAACGGACCTTATATAATTAAATCAATAGACAACGTAAATTGCATTATCGAAGATATAAATAAGAACAAAATCAAAATACATAAGAATAGGCTAAGAAAGATAGAAAATTAAAAATTATGTACTATTATTCTAACTATCTCTAGCATGTTAAATTAGATTACACACCGGTGTAGACAAATAAGAATTATTGTAATCAACTAGATAAGTAAACGTAAACAATAAAGATCCCAATTACTAATGCCATTGAGCAATTAAGAGCTATAATAATAAACTATATATAAGTAGGTATATGTAAATACGACTAGGAATTAAGACTCATTATAATCAGCTACATACAAAAACATACCATATGAACTATTAGTATACATAAGCGATAAAATGCTTCATTGCGGCGAGCAAACAATTAAGGTTTAACGTAAACAAACAAAAAAAAAAAAAAAAAAAAAAAAAAAAAAAAAAAAAAAAAAAAAAAAAAAAAAAAAAAAAAAAAAAAAAATTTATGTAAACACAAATTTTTTTTTTCCCTAAGGGGGAAAGGTGTGATATACATTTAATACCATAAATACAAACAACACTAAAAAGCTGTAAACACAAATTTCACAACAAATGTAAAACGCTAAAATTAATCAGCACAAATTTATTACAACACCATTCATAATCGAAAATAATTGATGATAATAATGACATACATTTATTTGCAACAAGCAAGCGATTGCACCACTGACCCAAACGATTCATCGTCAAGGGGTTTCACGCGTAAATGCATGTCATCATAATTTTATGCACATTGCTTACTCGCCCAGCGTCAGCATTTAGAATAGTAAGAATAGGGTACCATAGGTTACTAATTATGTATATATAGGCTAAGAACGATCAATAAATAAATTCATTCAGTTCTCTTGATTTATCGAGAAAGTTACAAACCGTCGTGTATTATTCCACATAGGAGTACTAAGCTGTACAGCTGCTCCTACTATTCATACCCCCATTTTATCTCGGAGTCTGCGCTGTTAATAGCCGCTCCAGTGGAGTCAAAGTCACACGACTGCTCCCAGGTTTTTCTTTAAAAATTATAAAAGATACTACACTCTGCAACATTGAGAACTTGACCAAAGCAAGCGATTGGATGATCACCGTGATCATCAACTTGTGAAAGAACAGCTCCGATGGCGTAGTCACTGGCATCGGTGGTATCAAAAAATTCTTTGTCGAAATTGGGATAAGATAGAATTGATGCTGAAATTAATTTATTTCGTAATTCGTAAAATGCTTCGTCGCAGATTGCGTCGAACTTGTAAGGCTTATCTTTCTTTAAAAGATTTGTAAGTGGTTTGGCTATCTTTGAAAAATTTGGAATAAAGCGGCGATAGTAGCCGACGAAACCAAGGAAGGCTTTAATGTCTTTCTCCTTCTTTGGCCTGGGATAGGACTGAACTGACTTTATCTTTGCTGGATCTGGTTTGACTTCATTTTCTGTAATTATGTGCCCTAAATACATAGTTTTTTTCCTTAAGAAATGGCACTTGTCGGGTTGGAGTTTCAAATTGAAGTTGCGGAGACGGCTAAATACTACTGTGAGTGTGGAATTGTGATCTTTGAGATTGTATCCAAGGACTACAATATTGTCCATGTATATGTGCGAAGCAATAGATGCCTTGAAGGCCAGATAAGACATTATTCATGGCTCGTTGAAAGGTAGCAGGGGCTCCTTTTCAACCAACTGGCATATGAATGTATTCGTAGTAGCCATAGGGTGTACTAAAGGCAGTTTTCTCCCTGTCCTTCGAGTCCATATTTATCTGGTGAAATCCGCTGGCTAAGTCGAGTGTGGTAAAGTATTTCGACTTCCCCAACTGGTCTAATATATCAGTGATATTAGGCAGTGGGTACGCATCGCCAATAGTAATGTCGTCAATACGACGAAAGTCTACAACTACTCGCCACTTTTTGTTTCCGTTTTCATCTGGTTTTTTAGGAACCAGGAGAAGTGGAGAATTCCAGGGACTATGTGAAGGTCTGATGATGTCTGATCATTTATTGTATTTGCCTATTTATTTCAGTTCACCTTGCTTCAGGAAGTCTATAAGGCTTGGTATGGTTGGGCGGTTTGTCTTAGAGTGTCTCGATTTTGGAGGTAATCGCATCTCTATATGAAAGGAAATCCCCTTCTATGAAGAAGAGATTGTTGAATTCCCTACAGATATTGCGAATACTTTCAGATTCTTCTGAATTATACATTGTTCCAATTTGATCAGGTTTTGCAGTTTATTTATTCTGCCCTTAATTGGATCTCTGTCAGAGTCCGTGGACATGACCACAAAGTCGTCCAAGTCTTGGTAAGCTGGGTTCACCTCGTAAGGGCCCAGATCGGCGTCCTCCTCATTTGTACTGAGGATTAGGACTTTTGCCATACCATTGACTGGTTTCACTATCGAATTTCCTAGAAACAAACCTGGCCTTATTTCCTTCTTGAAACAAACCGATTGATGTTGAATAGAAGGAGATGGAATTTCTCAAATATATTCTGATCGAGCCGGAATTTGATTTTTTTTAAGTGATCCGATTCTTTCGGATTTCTAATAGGAAGGAGATATGATTCCAACTTTTGTGGAATTTTGAAGGAGTTATTCGATGATTTCGACTCAATAGAATTTGAAGAGGATGTAGATTTATTGAAATTCCTTGAAGTTTTATTAGATTTAATTCTAGACTTCACCTTTCGTGAAGCTCTAGATGATGGAGATTGATTTTTAGATAATTCAGCCTTGTGTTTGGTGATACGTTTACATGTTTTGGCTGCTTCTTTTGTGAAGCTATGGAAGGAGATATATATTCATTTTCTCCCTTCACTTCTTGTAAAACATCGGATGGAGATAAATTATTATTACTTTGAGAAGCCATTGATAGAGAAGAATTTTTATAATTTTTACTACTGGAGAATGTTATCTGCGTATACAGTAAACTTTTAGAATGAGACCTCTTTTCTGGGTCTTCGCTTTTCAAATAAACATATGGATAATTGGAAGAACATTGCTCATACGGATAAGATTCATTTGAATCGATTATTTCTGAAGAAATGTATTTATTTGTGTAATTGATACTAGCATTGTAGCGAGATAAAAAGTCATGACCAAGCAGGCCATCGTATGAGAGAATGGAGTTATTTCCCACAATTTGAAATGGGTGTTCTAGGATGGAGTTATTTTGTTCAGAATTCAAGTTTAATTTAGCAAAAATGAGTCCTTCTGTAGAAGTGGACTTTGTAAATAATGTGTTTATATTGCAGACAGCATCTCTGTAGCAAATGCTATCTGGCTTCAATGCATGGAGTTTAATCAGGCTGATCTCTGCTCCAGTATCAATCAAAAAGGTAAGTTTTGGAGCAGACCATATATCAACAGGCAAAGAAAGCGTTAGTGAAGTTTTATTTATTTGAACGGGGATACGTATTAATTTATTTTTGTCTAGTTTCCTCTCGATATTGCCTCGGGCTTTCGATGAATCTGTGCCATTGTTTCTATCTGCGAGGGGTTGCTGAAATGGACCCCCGCTGCATCAAGTTTCCCTGCCTGGATGCCGATGGACTTTTGCTAATTCCTCTCTTTGGAGATGGCGATATCTAGCCGAGATATTGGCATTATTATATCTCGGCGGTGGAGTTCGACTCTCTCGGAATACTGGCTGCTGCCAGTTCCTATTTTGAGGCTGTCTGTCAGCCGTGTTCGTTGATGGATAATTGTTCACTTTCTGGAAATTATTTTGATTTTTCTGATTGTAGCCAGAACGACTGTTGTTCGCAGGTCTTGTCCGGCATTCTTCGATAGTGTGCCCAATTCGATGACAATATCGACAAGATAGGGCCTGCCACGGAGATGTGACCTTATTGAAATCCGGAGGGCGTTGTAATTGGGAGCTTAGTTTTGCCACTGCGTTGCAATTTGCAAGTCTATTGTATTTGATGCAGCGAAGACTTGAATGTATTGCTTGCGCAAATGGTGTTTGATTTACATTGTTTTGTGCTTGGGAAACGAGTTGTTTCTGCTCTAGACGTAATGCATGCTCCAAGATGTGTGATTTTAATGTAGAAAAGGATTTATCGGAATGCACTTTGGCTAAAGTTTGGATTTGTCGATTGGATAATCCGTCCTCTATAGCTCTCACTGCTTGACACTCATTACCTTTTAATAGTGATTTCAAAAGAATATTTTCACTTGTGTATGAGTGGGTCGCCTCGTTTAATTTAGATAGGTTTGTGTTAAGTCTCTTAAGAAAATCTTTCACGCTTTCCCCTATTCTCTGTTTAGAATTATTTAATTGAGATTGTAGCGTAGTTCTGGGAATTTTTACTTCAAAAGTTTGAGTTAAAATTGATTTTAAAGTACCTGAAAATATCATATGTCTCTGCAGATAATTTACTCCTTATTAAGCTAAGGAGGGAGTGTTTTTCGTTCGCCGTCGTTTCCGTCGCGTATATATCATCACAACTTGAGATAAATTTGTGGAGATCTGTCGGATTTCCACTGCAATTGGGGATTAGTGATCTTGCGTCCGATAAGGAGAAATTTGATTGGTCTCTGAAGGAGACATGTGATGATGTGCGAAGTTATTCGTATAATTTGTTACGTTTTGGAATCGAGAGTCCAACTGTTCTTGCAGCGCAATTACAGTATCTGAGAATGACGTTTCCATGTTTATGTAAACATCGTTTGCGAAGTATTCGCTGTCTTTGTCATTTGGGCCAACATTCAAGATTATTTCATTATGTGTTTCTTCAAAATCGTCCCAAAATTTGTGCAACGAGTTTAATTTTTGGTTTAGATATGCCTGGGTTGCAGTTGCAGTGAATTATTATCTATAGATTGAATAATATGGGATAATGTTTTTCGTCAATCTTCTTGCAACCGAAACCGTACTGTATTTGATTGATCTTTGTCTGTGCTGTCCTGGTTATCACCTGAAGTTGTTTTTTGTGTAGTTTTTGGAAGTAGAATGTAAAAGGGGTTATTTGTGCGCTCTGTATGGAGAGTTATAGACTTTAACTTATCGGACAGAGTTGCCTTGGTAAGTTTGTAGTAGTCTTCTGTTTTTTCATAGCATGACTGTTTGAAATAATTATGAGTCTCATCGAATTCATCATGATCTTGAATTAGGGCTTAAATTTTTTTTTAAAATGAAGCCCACAGTTCTTACAAATTTTGGAGTTTTTCGGAAGTAAAATCTGAAGTCCTTTTGCTTTTATTGGCTCTATGATAATCGGCCAGAATTTGTCTAATTTCTGCCGTTTTTGGGACTTGAGACAAGCAAAGCTCATCGAAAGAATTGGTTTCTTCAGTCATACTTTTGATTCATGTACAATATATAATTTTATGAAATTAAAATTTTTCTATGTAATCATTTATATAAAAAAAGGAAAAACAGGTAAGGACAACCCAACTTCCATAAGAATATCCAACTTCAGGAGAAAAGAAGAAACAATTTTGATATAAAAAAAAAAATAGCACTAAATACTGGCGTCCAGAATCTTTTTTAAAGAAAAAAGAGAAATAGTTCTAATAAAAAATAAAATGTTAAAATATTATTTATATGCATAAGATTGTTTTGTTATCCGATGTCCTTTTCTGTATTGTGGATCAGAATGATTAAATGATGAAATTGATTGTTGTTATATATATATATATATGTATATATATCACATAAGATAATCAAAATAGAATCACAAGTTAATAGTGAGTTAAGAATTAATTTTTAAAAAAAGTTTGTCTGTGTTAATTAATGTCCAACTTTCGATATTGTTAATTGATCGTTCTTCCAATCTATATTTTTCTCCTGACCTTTATGCTCACGAAGTTCTACCGCAGGGAATCAAATATAGATTTTTGTCGAAGTCCTCTGACCAGCAAGCTCACGAAGTCTTGCCGCAGAGGTCACTTCTAGGAAGAGCGTATCCTAATCGGGGATGTTGTTTTCAATGTAATAGACAAGACAATGCAAATTTATCCAACCAAGCGTTTTATGGAAAGCAGGTATTTAAATAACTATTTCTTACTAAATTACGATAAATTGGGAGAGATAAAAAAAATGTTTAACTTTGCTTTATTTTTGCTGGTTTCTTGCCATAGCCTGAATAGAAAAATGTATTATTTGTATTTCCGAAAAAAAATTTAAAGAAAGAATGTTTAATTTTATATTTCCCTCTAATAAAGTTTATTATGAATATGTCTACTATTTTGTATATATATATATATTTTCCGTTTATATATTTATATCATGAATTTATTTTATTTTTTCACCTTTGGAAATGTGTCCGTATGTTTATAGGTTTTAGTACCATATTTTGCAACTTAATACTATTTCATTAATTCAATTCAATATTACCAGGCCCGTTCAATATCGCCACTGATCTCGATTTTATAGTTGCAAATGATTTATATTATTAGAAAAATATGTATATTTTGGTTTTATGACTACCTTAATTCTTATCCGTTTTATGGTTGAAGCTAGGGTCTGATGTTGGTGATAAGTGTGTCCCACGAAGTTGGAGGTGATCTTATGATTGATTATATTGGGTATGGTATGTCGGGTGTCCTGGCTGACGTGTTCTAGTATTCTTCCTTCCTTCTCTATATCTTTGTTCTGGTAAATGTTGGATGTGGTCGAGGATGAAGATGATGAAGATACGTCACGCGTCCTTGGTTTCGATTTCTAGGAGTCTTCCTTCTTGGAATCGTCTCGTTGAGGCAGGGATGAAGCCTCGCTAAATTCCCTCGTTGGAGCACTAAGGCACTCTAAACTTATATAATATTTCCTCTAAGTACCCTGTATAAAGGGTACCCGGGCTTTTTTTCAGGTATTATTTATTATTTTTTGTTTTATATAAAAAAGAATTATTTTTATTTATTTTAGCTTAAATTTCTTTTTGCTGCCACCAATTTTAATAGTTAGGGGAATGCTCTATTAAAATTTTTGGTTATTTGAATTAATTAATGTTATTTATTATATTTTTTTTAAATTTAGCGCTGATTTGATTTTTGTGGTAGGTACACCGTTGCCACCAGAAATGTTATATTTTTGGGGCCGATCTCTCGTGCTTCCTTGAAGAAGAGATCGGAGAGGGAGTTAGGATATTAATTATGGCGATTAATTGTACTCGATACTGATTTTAGTGAGAAATAAAATTAACTTTATTGAAACTGTACTTGGTTCTAACACAATTTTTTTGAAGTTTTACACAATTTGTTGATTACAACACAATTTTTTGGTTTTTTTCACAATTTTAGGGTTTTAACACAATTTTTACACAAATTTTGTTTTTCACACAATTTTTGAATATATACACTATTTTTTGATTTCTCCACAACATTTTTTTTTCAATTGAGGTAAACTTAGTTACCACAATTATTCGTAACAAAAAAGAAGAATTTCGCGTGTTATCTCGCCGGGGCGGGTTGAAAAGCACTCCCCGATGATCGGGCTTGATGGCCCCAGGTATCCATCGCAAATTTGCAAAAGCTTTTTTTTATTACTCTTATTTCTTTCTCACGGCATTGAAATCGTACGTGAGAAAGAAAATATTTTGCTTTACGTGCATTACGATTTGCACAACCAAAAAAATTGTAATTAGATATTATCTATGGACTGCATGTAGGTAGGTATGCATGCCGTGAGAGTCGAATATTTGTGTGATAATAAAATGCAATTTATGCATAATTGCAGTTCATTATACAGTGGGAATGGATTTTTATAAATGCGATTTAAATTTAAATTGAATAATTTTTGTTTTTCAGGGTCACCATGTAATCATCAATGTATTGCATAGGGCAATATATTGGTGATTTTTCTTTATGATTGTGATTCGGGGCATAGGTATCTGAGTCACAACACTAAAATTTCTTCTATTTTCAGAAATAATGATAAACCACAATAAAACAATTAAATTATACCACAGGTAAATAATACTTGCGACCAAAAATTTCCAGTACATTCCTTATAGCAAAATTTCCTTTTATTTTAATCCAAATTTTCTTCACATTTCAGAAATAATGTTAAACCACAGTAAAAATTAATTGTACCACAGGTAAATAGATTTTTTGATCAAAAGATTTCTAATATGTACACTCGTTGTAGTAAAATTTTCTTTTATACTAATCCAAATGTTCTTCTCTTTATATTAATCCCAATTTTCTTCACAGGTAAGTGCATTTCATGTCCAAACTTCTCGCGCAACCGCTGTAGCGAAGAGCGCGCCCATTGTCAGCCCTACCTACACCCGTCTTGCCACGAGTGTAGATAGGCGTTGCAGCTGACACCTCTTGCTGCAAAATCATCTAGGGATTTGTGTGGGCGGCCGCACAGCGAATATGCCGCTAGCGATCAGCCGGCTTGGGGTGGTTTTTGCCACCCACATCCCTTGATGCTTGCTAGCTGTGCGAGGGCAAAAAATAAATATGAATGAAATGTGAAACTTGCTCATCTTGTGGAGACCGCGGACAGTCAGACAGACAGGAAAGGGTAAACAAATATATATATACATATGCTCGTTTACATCTTATTGTCCTGGTTGAAAGGTTCTCACGCGGGTTCGGAGATTGTAGCTTGCGGAGTATCTTTTGTATGCCTCCGCCAGATGTGCTTTGATCTAGTCCCACACTGAGTGCACTCTCTGATTTACTGGGATTATTTCAGGAGCACCATCTGTGCCCGAGGTAATTTGTAGAAGCTCCCATGTGTTACAGGGTGTCTTCCGAACATCGCGAAGTACGGGGAGCACTTGGTGGAATCGTGCACTATATTTCGGAGAGCGAACGCTGTCTCGCTCAGGTGTTCATTCCAGTTCCGATGATCGTTTCCAATATAAGCTCGGATCGCGGCTAGTACTGATTGATTGACTCGCTCGGATGCGTTAGACTGAGGTGAGTAGGACAGTGAGAGGAGAGTGAGACAGTGCTCGACCCCATACATCTGTAACGATTGGATGAATAGTTTGAAATGAACTGACTCCCATTATCGGAATGAAGGAATTCTGACACACCGAACACATAGTACACTTCTTGCTCTAGGTAGCTTACAACCCTTGCAGCGGTAGCTTCTGGCATCGCTTTCAGCAGTACAAATTTGGTGAGGTGGTCAAGGATGATAAATATGTACCTGTTCCCTTTCTTGCTCCGTGGATAGGGACCTAGGAAGTCACAAAACACGCGTTGCCCCGGAAGTTCTGTGTGACGCCTCTCTCCTAAAGGAGGTCTAAGAGAGTAGTTGCAGGGCTTCACGCTCTTACAAACCTCGCACTGGTTGATAAATCTCTGTACGTCCAGCAACATCGACGGCCAATAGTAGTGACGGCGCAGCTTTTCGAGGGTTTTGGCGATTCCAAAATGCGCGGAAGTTGGTGAGCAGTGTTCCTCGTCAATCAGTTTGATGGTGAGCCCTTCAGGCACCCAGAGCTTCAATGAGACTTGACTCCCTCCCACGATGTTCTTGGGAGAAGAAAATGCTATATACACTTTGCCGTCTGTGAATCGGAATTTGGGT